>CM053769.1:194377469-194429163 GCA_028658325.1 Potorous gilbertii
GGAACACTAATTCATTGTTGGTGGAGCTGTGAGCTCATCCAACCATTCTGAAGAGCGGTTTAGAACTATGCCCAAAGGGCTACAAAAATGTGCATACCCTTTGACCCAGCAATATTGCTACTAGGACTGTATCCCCAAGAGATCATAAAAATTGGAAAGGGTCCCACATGTACAAAAATATTTATAGCAGGACTCTTTGTAGTTACCAAAAATTGGAAATCAAGGTGATGCCCATCAATTGGGTAATGGCTGAATAAATTATGGTATATGAATGTAATGGAGTACTAGTGTGCCATAAGAAATGATGATCAGGAAGACTTCAGGGAGGCCTGGAAGGACTTATATGATCTGATGCTGAGCAAAAGGAGCAGAACCAGGAGAACTTTGTGCACAGCAACGACCACAGTGTGCGAGAATTTTTTCTGGTAGACTTGGAACTTCGTAATAACGCAAGAACTTAAAAAAAAATTCCCAATGGTTTTCTAAGGCAAAATGCCTTCCACACTCAGAGAAAGAATTGTGGAATTCATTCATAGAATGTAGTAGATTATGTTTATGTGTGTGTAGGTGTGTGTGGGTATTATGTTTTGATTTCTTCCATTTATTTTAGTTCGTCTACATAGCCTGACTATAGTGAAACTGTATTCAATAGAAAAGTATATGTAGATCCTATGTAGAATTGTATACTGTTCTGGGGAGGGAGGGGGGTAGTGGGGGGTAGGTGTGTGGGGGTAAAAATCTAAGTTTTTTGGCAGTGATTGTAGAACATTAAAAAAAAAGATAAAAAAGAAACATTGAGGAGGCACAAGTAACAAAAGCTAGCAACTGATTTCATATGGAGGATGAAGAAGAAAGAAGAGTAAAGAAAAGAAACCTGGGAGACTAGGATTCCAGTATCCTTGACAGATATAACAAAGTTAGAAAGAAGAAAGAGTTTGGAGAAAAGATAATTAGTTCTATTTTGTATATGTTGAATTTGAGATCCCCATTAGACATTTAGTTGGAAATTTCCAACAGCCATTTGGTGATATGGAATTGGGTTTATGGATCATATGCATGTATAGGACTTTATTAACTTTAAAAGCATTGTACAAATGTTAATAATAATAGTTGTTACTGTTTCAAGTCTCTTCACCATTTTGGTTTGTCATTCTTTGTATGGCCTACAGTTTGTCTATATCTTTCCACAATTTGGAACCCCCCAAATAACATAATACTCTTGGTATAGTCTGACCAGAGTGTAGCAGAATTTAGTACCTCCTTCCATCTTCCAATACTTCAATTAAGGGTGAGCTCATCCATACGGGTATTTATTCCAATAAAGTAGTTCAAAAACCATCTATGCTTGATCATCCCATGTGACTCTTACCCACTTTCTGCCATAAGTACCCCACCCAATGTGCTGGACATCTTGCTCATTTTCTCTCAAATTCCTGAGATTAACAGTGAAATACAGCAGCTGTTTCCTTCTCACCATCTGTCCAACATCTCTTTTCTTTTTTCTCAAATGTTACTTTAATTATATCCTTTACCCCACATCTCCTGCATAATTTTTTGAATATCATAACCTATTGACATCCATCAGGCACCTCTTCATTGGTCCTCTTATGTGATATTCATTCTCTATTCTTTAAAGTTTGTAATACTCCAGTATTACTGTCTTAATATAGCATGATTCCATTACTGTCTTTAGCTATCATAACCCAGTGTTGACTGATCTGAAACTTACAGTTCACTAAATCTCCTTGTTCCATTTCCTGAATGATATTTTCTAAACGTGACTCATCCATCCTGTGCTTGTATTGGAGGATTTTATTTTAATTCTTATTGATAATTTGGATTTTTTCATCTTTTTCATTTCCAAGTACATTCCTCCTTCATCCCCAACACATCAAACCATCCTGAAGTTGACTTGACCAATCCAAGAGGCCCCAAATAATCAAGCAGTAGATCTGAGGATTCCACTCTTATATATAAACATAAATAGAAAAAGCATTAGCACAGTTACACCAAAGGTATTCCACAATTGGGCACAATACAACTGGGAATAAATTCACTCAACTTTCTTGTATCCATTTGGGACAAAAATTTTAAAAAAACACAAAAAACAATGACATGGAAAGACTGCCAATAACAGTGGGAGGAACAGCAGGTAACTTCCTATGAAGTAATCACTTACACTTTTTTAGGGTCTCTGGGCCCCTAATTATCATTTTATTACATTTCTCTCCTCAGAGCCCTGAGGACTTTCTCTGAAATAAACATAAAGCCCAGCTACTTTGGAATCAAAATATGTTTTTCATTAACACCTTTATTCCTACTCCTCTACTCCAGCCCCAATAAAGCATTTCCCTTCCAGTATAATTCCAGGATAATTGGATATCAAATTATCATTCAAACTGTCCATACAAAGTAGGACAAGTGATAAAGTGATTCATCTTCCCTCCTGCTGAAAAGACTCACCTCCAACCACAAATGCAAACTGAGATTTCATTTTAGGAGGCAAATTTTCAGAGGTCTCCAAAAAATCCTCCTCTATGCATATGTACCTTAGTTCACATTCCTGTCCCTCAGTTCTCAACCCTTCCCCTCCCAGGGCTCACCCCAACCTCACCAGCAAGAGGGAATGCCAGCAAGGTCCATGGAAACCACAACCCTCTAGCTTGCCCAATTTTGAGAGAATGTCTAGAACTCATTCCAAGAACAAACACATTGCAGTCCTCATCAGGAGAGATCTTATGACCATAGGACTCTGAAACTGAAAAGGACCTTGAAGATCATTTAGTTCCCCATATTTATTGAGGACAGAATTGAAACCTGGAGAGGCAAAAATTATTTTCCCAAGGTCACAAAAATAATAATAAACCCAGTATTGTAATCCATGAGGACTAGATCAACCAAACTTTTATAAAATATGATTTATCATAGCAAAAATGAAACTGGTTCCTAAGCAATCAGATATAATTGAATGAAATACTTCAACTTCCTATTGGCCCCTAAAAGATAATAAATAAATAAATAATAAATATATGGAGCTCTAAGGTTTACAAGTTGATTTAGTCAGTCGAGTACTACAGCATTTAATCAGGGCCTATTATGTGCCGGGCACTATGCTAAGTGCTTTAAAGATGTTACTTTATTGGATCCTCACAGCAACCTTCTCAAGGAGGTGCTATGACCTGCTATCCCTATTTTTCACATGAGGAAATCAAGGCTGAGAGATTAAGTGATTTGTCCAAAGTTCTCACAGTTAAAAATATCTGAGTCAACATTGGAACATTAGGGACCTAGTAAATGTTTGCTGAATGAATGAAAACATCACAGCCAAACTAAGATAATTTTGATCAGCTCCACCTAGAAATTATCTTTTCTGCATGAAGGAAATTGATACTGGGGTGTTCTCAGACAGGAAAGAATGCCAGCATGGTCTTTCAACTATAACAGAACTATAGCTATATATACTCAACGGAAAGTAACTGTCAGCTTTTACAAAATGTTCTACTGAAGGGTTTCAGGACTGAATGACTTCAGTTCTTACAGGATCCTTCTGCTTGCAAAATATTACAGTTTACTTTATATCTATCTCTTTAGTATTTAGAGAAAGACATCTGCCTTGCATTCTGTTACCTGCCATTTGCTTTCTTTGAGAACAAAAATGGGAGAAAAGGAATAGTTATTAAGAATTTATTTTTTCAAAACCACTAAGGATGACTCTCCTTTGAATCATTTTTAGTTCTGCCTTACTTGGGGAAAATGGCCTCCAATAATCAAAAAATTATAATAAGATGCTTCCAGGAAGGATTTAGGCTGACTTGAACATGGCCCAGGGTTTGAATAATTCACATCTGCAACTGACTCAGAATGTGGTCTAGCAGGATTCCTTGATATGAATGATACTCAGTAACTTTCATTGCTATTTTGCCTAATTGGTAAATTTATATGAGCTTCCATCAGCATTCATGTGTCCTACTTTTTCTTTTCATTTTACTGTTCCCCTGCCCCTAATTCATCTCCATCAAAACTCTTATTCCTCTCTTCTTACCATGGATATCCATTCATATAGCAAGGTGCTTAGAATTTTAGTTCTTGACTCTTTTAGAATATACCTTTCCCTGACTGCATTGAGTCATCCCACTGGGATTTTGATAACGAGTGCCAATGAGAGAGAAACAAAAATACTGCTAAATTCCCAGCTGACTTTCAAGCATAAATCTAATCTTTGAGTTTATACCTTCAGCGCCTACCACAGGGAATCCAAACTTCACAGAACAAGTTTCACCCTGTGAAGTTTGGATTCAGTCAGAAGGCCACACTTGAAAACCTAGAGGGCCACATGTGGCTTTGAGATCACAGGTTCCTGACCCCTGACCTAGCACATAATAGATAATAAGTGCTTGCTGATTGATTGATGAATACATAATGAACCCTATCAGTAAAACTTCCTAACCATCTCCAGCAATATGTTGTAATCCAGGAGCAAAAATCAGACAATAGGTGCCAATATACAGGGTTGGATATTGGTGAGGCAGGAATGGTGGCAGTCAGAGTGGGGGGCTGGGGAGGTGGAGCGCAAGACATTTAAGCTAGTGGTGAAAGTTACACTGTAAAGGCTTCCCATGTAGTCCAGTCTATGTGAGGAAGAAAGGGCAGTGAAAGAAGTCAGAATGATGATGAATTAAAAGAACATAGGGATGTGCATGAGACTAGAAGTCACAATCAAGAAGAATCAGTTCATTAGAGCTAAACCAAAAAATGAGAAGCAACGTGGCTCTTCTCAAATGGGATTTGAAGAGTTCTCTATCTCAGAGGTGGAAAATCAGAGTAATGACAAGGTCTAAGACATGTCTATCCCAATCAGGTACTGAAGGGTAGACTGAGGTCACTGGAATTGAAGAGATCATGGAACTATGAGGTTATGATGTAAGAAGCCATCAGTTAGCATCACTAATAAATAGGATTATCACTAATTATCATTAACTGAACAGGGGAAATGCAACCTATGGAAGATCCAATGACCCTATGAAAACTTGCACAGATTCCAAATAATAAGGGAAATGAAAAATAAAATAGGTTTCATCTCACATGAAAGAAATTGACAAAGGTGATAAAAAGTGGAACCAGTGGATATTAGAAGGACTAAGAGAAACAGGAACTCACCTGTTGGTGAAGCTGTAAATTTGTCCAGTCAGTTTAGGAAACAATTTGGTATTATGCAAGAAAAGTGATGCTATCCATGTCCTGTATTCTAGTAAAGTCATTCCTGGTCATATATCCTCAGAGCTTCGCAAAGGAAAAGAGAGGCTCAAACCAAGATAGTATTTGTAGTGTTTTATATGGTATCAGCAAAGTGGAAACAAAGTGGGTTTCTATTGATTAGAGAATGGTTAAATAAAGTGTGGTTTAGGAATATAATGGAATATGTAGTAAGAAATGAGGAATTATGAGAAACATAGGAAGGTATGTATGAACAGATACAGGGCAAGTGAGTAGGACCAGAAGAACAATTATATAACTAATTATTTATATAGTTACTTATATAGTTATGTAACTTCTTATACAGTTCTATAACTACATAGCTACAGAGATATAAGTATATGAATATATCTAGAAATAAATGAAATGCATAAT
This sequence comes from Potorous gilbertii, assembly GCA_028658325.1. Taxonomy (NCBI): domain Eukaryota; kingdom Metazoa; phylum Chordata; class Mammalia; order Diprotodontia; family Potoroidae; genus Potorous; species Potorous gilbertii. Next base: position 194,383,098 of record CM053769.1, read on the forward strand.
TATATAAATAATTATGGTTAACATATGTAGTTATATAACTAAACAATATATTACTATAACTACATAAATATATGAATATATATAGAAATAAGTTCAAAAAATTATATGTAAGTATATATAGTTATATGTCTACAGAAAGTAACTCTAATAATGTTAAAGAAAAGTAAAAGAATGCTCTATGCTGAGTAGGTAGAGAAAAAAAGAATTCATCATAGAGAACAGATAACGAAATACATGTTCCTGCTTTCAAATGACAAGAAGAGGCCTATGGGTATAATGTGGCACGTATTGTCAGATGTACTCATAGTATTATTTGTTTTACTTGACTGGTTTCTTTGTTTTACGAGTGGATTCAGAGTGTATCCAGAAATGACTGTGATGTAAAAACAAAGTGAATTTAAGAATTTAATTACTGAATAATACTTATTTTTAAAAGGTCACTGAGGATTACCATTAATTTAAAAAACCACCATTAACACAAACAATAATAGATTTACAAAGCACTTTAAGATTTACAAAATGTTTTCCTTAAAACAACTTTATAAGGTTAATAGTGACAACATTTTCATCCCCATTCTTTCGGAAATTAAATTGTGAATCAGAGGGTTAAGCACATTTCCCAGTTTCCCATAGCCAATAAGTCGGAGATGAATTTCTATGCAAGTTTTCTAGTTCTGTTGTTTTTACCATGACGTAATAGTGCTCCTCCAAACTTTCAGCTCCTTTACATCTTGTGTGTGTATGTTTGTGTACTTGTATGTGTGCCCTATTTCATTCATTCCATCCCTAAACCACAAACTCATTTCACAACTAATACCTTTTTCAGAATTGATTTCTAGGTTCTTTAAAAAAATTCTTTCCCCCATGAACTCTCATCATTATGCCAGTGGACACGATTATCATTGGGCGGGGTTGGGGGGGGGGACAAACTCGAGTCCCTAGTTAGGACCCAAATATCTCTTCTTGGGATTTGCTCAGTAAATCTTGTTAGATTTGCCTTTTATACACAAGCACATTGTTCTTCCATTGAATACCATTCCACAGACCATCTCATGACTCATGAAAAAAAGTTGCATTTTAATGGCTGTATGTAACTTTAGGATCATTGGGCTCAATAATGGTATTTTATAGTCCATTTTTGGCTTATATCTTTAGTTGCTGCTTATCTAATGGACTGACATGGCCTCAACCATTTTTTGAACAGAAGGACTCATTTTGCTAGCTTCTGCATCTCTTCAAAGGCCAGCACACCAGAGAGAACTGTATTCTGATGGACAGAATCTATTCTCAGTTTAGATCACAAACCTGGGTCTTTGAAAGAGCATGAATCAGACAGTGAAATACTAACATCGTTCCACTACTTCTGCTTAACGGGGATACTACCCAACTTTTTTGTGACAGGGCAAGATTTAGAACATAGGAAATCACATCGGATACATGTGCTAACTGTTTTTCTTAATCTTTCCCAGTCTGATCAGAACTGGAAATCTAGAAAGGCCCTTTGGTTTTCTTTATTTATTTTTGTTTTATTGTCCCCAACCTATTTGCACCTTCTTAGTCTGTTTTGCTCTTACTGTAAGTAGGCATTCTGAAAGACATATATGAGAAGGAAGGGGTAGGAAAAGGAAGGTGAGATAGGCAGGAGAGAAGAAAGAACAACCAGTATGAGTGAAGAGAAAAAGAAAAATGTAGGAAGATGGAGAAAAGAGAAGAGAGTTTCAACTTAATAATTTCATTTATTAAGTACTTATTACATCAAGTCACTATGCTAGGTACTGGAATAAAAAAAATCTACATATTTGTGTGTTGGGGGGCAACGACGAGAAGTAAATGAAATCTAGACCTGGAGGATAACTTGCATGAATGCTCTAAAAAGGAGGCTGAGTGTCTAATCTGGGGAAATCACTAATAGCCCTATTTGACTGAAGCATAGACTTTGTAAAAGAGAGGAGATTTGTGCTTGAGAATGATTGTTGAATGTTGAATGTTCCTAGCATTCAACCCCAGACACAGGTATATCATTTAATTTTTTTAAGTTTTTTGTGCTTTATGGAATGAAATCAAAATTTGTTGACAATTCTTTGAAGCTAGAAATTAATAAAATCTAATTTCTTTGAAAGTTATTTTTCTTCACACATTTACTTTTGTCATAACAGTGCAAAAGTTATCTTAAGTGGCCTGAAAAGCCAGTCTCCACCAAGTGCTTCTGTCTCTTGCCATTCTCACAAAACAAAAGTTATTCTGCATTAATTTAACTGTATAATATCATTTAATTTTCACTAGCACCACAGTGGGAGTCAGGTTCTGCCATTACGTCTATGGCAGATTATTTAACCTCTCTGGACCTCAGTTTCCTCAACTGTAAAATGAGGGAATTGACCGGATGACTTCTAGATCTCTTCTAGCTCTGAACTTCTGTCTTGCTTAATGTAGAGTCAGAATATGTGGAGTCAAAATATGGAACCAACATTTATTATGTAATCATAGGAAAGTCATAATACCACTGAAACTCAGACAAGGGGAGATTATATTATCTACCTGACAAGGTTTTTCTGAGGAAAATTCTTCGCAAAGCTTAAGGTACTATGTAATCTGTTGGTTTGGTTATCATCATGATTGTATCACTATAAAAATAGGAAGTTGTCATCCTAAGATTTAGGCTCTGACCTTTCCCAGAAAATATATGGTTGGGTTGACTATGATGTAAAATTGGAAAGCTGAGTGGTGAGTTCAAATATCAATTGCTTTCAAACTATGACAGCTTCCCCAAACTCTGGCCTTTAAAGTCAGCTGCTATAGTTTACACAGACTGCTCCTGTGCCTTTTAGAAACAGAAGACTCTGCCACCTACTGTAAGACATGAAAATACCTGATGACCACTAAGAATGACATTCCAAAGAACAAGAAAATGAAAAGAAGGATGAGACGAGACGATGGTTCTGAGCTGGATTTTGTGTATGAAACCAGGACCACGCAGAAAGAGAAATTCTACTTTTTATGTCTGCTGATGGGATTTTGGGTCATGTTGGGTAGCTCTTAATTTGGTAAAGCTCTTGTCTCATCCACATGGCTATTCCTCCTTCCAATGTGCATTAAAACCCACCCCATGCCTTCCTATGTTTTCCAATTATTATTAACGTCCTCCCATAAATTTTCCACAAAGGGAGTACCCAATGATTCAGAGCCTTTTCTTTGGTCCTCTGAATATTCTGCAGATGCATTTTATTTGGCCAGAAATATTATCGATGCTATCTTTTAGGTCACTTCTCAAGTGCAAGCTATCTCTAGTAATATTTAAAGGTTCCTTATGTTCATCATGACAAGTTTCCTTGACCTTTGGGTTTTATACAATAACATTTTTTTTTGCTAAAAATAGTAGTTTTCCTGCATTTGGAAGTCATATAACCTCACCAGGAGACTATTGGCTTAAAAAAAAATGGGTATTTGCAAGAAGAAATGGTTTAACAATCATTAAAAAACAATGCACAATTTCCAGAATTGCAGGAACACATGTCTTTCTATTCAAGTCAAGGTTTAGTGAATTTTCCATCTGCTTTGCCTGTCCAGCATATGCAAATATATACAATTATATATGATAATTGAATAGAGAGGCTGAGCCTCAGAGAGATGAAAAAAGTACACAATGTAAATGTGAGTTGCTTAGAAATCAAGTCTTAAGAAAGCCAAAAGAATATGATGAATCCATCTTATAGATGGGTGTGTGTATACAAGGGATGCATACTGTATGTGTTCAATGTAAGCAACATATGCAAGTGTAATATATTTTATATTAAACAATATAAAATATATATATATTCATATGCTGTGTATTATTACACACACATATATATATATACAATGTATTATATATTTACATGTATTGGGCATATGGAACATATGTCCTATATATATACACACATATATATTATATATTTATGGAATCTAGAATTGATTCACCAATAATAGATGACATATATAATATATAGTTGCATATGTTGCATATAGTATACATTTGTATTTGTTGGACATATGCAACATGCATCCTATGTACATATACCATCTTTATGTAGCAGATGTAGGGCCATCTCTAGTCCACTGGACCCAGATGGCTCCGAAGGAAAAAGTGAGGCTGGCAGCTTTACGCAGCCCTCCTTCACCAAAATCTTATTCACTTGCATGTCATGGCATCAACTGCCTGATGTCATGGTCCTCTTCAAGAATGAGGAACAAATAATAACAGCATATAATTTAAATATAAAATCTAAGGATTCATCAGATTCTTTTGATTACATATAATTGTTACATAAACTATGTGTATAATTATAAATAATATAACATCTTTGCATTGTTGCATATATTTGCATAGTTTGGCTATATGAAACACATCATGTGTTGTATGTGTCTATATGTATATATATATATATATGCACACATATTATATATGTATGTGTGTTCATATGTATTACATAAACTCTAAGATGCATTCATCAGATTCTTTTGACTTCCATAAGAATTGTTTGCTGAATAACACACGTTTACATTGTGTACTTACTTCATCTCTCTGAGTTTAAGTCTCCTCATTCAATTATCATCTCTGCTTGGATGATCTCAGATCCATAAATGTAGCCTAATCTTGCTTCTGAGTTCCAGTTCTACCTCCTTTGATTAGACATTTCCAAATGGATGTTCTGTAGGCAACTTAAAAGTTTTTCCTCACATCCCTCAGCCTTTCCCTAGCTTCCCTCTTTCTACTGAAGGTGTGAACATTCTGCTAGTTACTCAGACTGACAACCTTTGAGAAGTCTTGAGCATAACCAGTTGCTTGCTAAGTCTTGTCAGTTTTAGCTCCACAACATTGCTTGCATCCATCCTGTTTTCTTCTACTCTAGTTCAGACCCTCATCACCTCCCTACTACAATCTCTGCTAATTATGTGTACTGTCACAAGTCATTTCCCTCTCTAATGTATCCTCCCCCTAGATGCCCAACCACAGATCGATATCATTTTCTTGCTTAAAAGAATCCAGTGGCTCACTATTGCCCTTCACTATCTAGAGACTTTTTCAGCTTTACCACACACTTTATCCCTTCCTGTATTCCATGCTCTTGAAAATCTGGACTGCTCATATATGTACAGTCCATCCCTTGCGTCTAGGCTTTTCCCCTGCCCAGAATGCACTCTTTCCTCACCTTTGCCTCAGAATTCCTTGTTAATTTCAAAACACAGTATGAATGCCTCTTCTTACATGAAGTCATTCCTGATCCTCCCAGGATCCTCTTCTCTCTCCACCAAAGCTGCCATATATATTTGTATATACTGATTTGCATATGTTTTATGCTTTTCCTACCCTCCCTACCCCCATCCCCATAAAATGTTAGTACCTTGAAGGAAGGGATGCTTTGTTTTTGTTTTATCTCTATTTCCTTTGTCTTATCAGTAGCTCTTAGCACAGCTCCTAACTCAGAGTAGATACTTAACACTTGAGGACTGATTGATTGTAAAACAGAGATAACCATCCTTACACCACCAACCTTACTGGGGTTGTTGTGAAGCTAGATCGTAGGTGATTAATAAATGCTTCCCAAGGGTCTCAGTTTCAGAGGCAGACACTGCTTTTGTAGGTTGTAACATTAAGTTGATTCCATAGGATCTGTGCTAGTTGTAGGTTTACAGAGACTCATTTGTCTAGCAATACTTTGATGCCGTTCCCTTGTGTATTTCCTTTCCAAAAGCAAGAAATGAGGATTTCAGATTCAGAATGGAAGCCATCTGAATCTTTCCCTTTGACATCACCCTTTCTGGTGACTCTCTAGTGTATACACTTCACTACCTCACACACAGCAGGTGCTTAATGAATAAATATTTGCTTCATTAAAACACTGAATCCTCTGGGATTTTGTTTTGGGGGGGAGCAGTTGTCCCTTGGGCATCACTAGGCTATTTTCAGATGAGTTCATGTTTGTAAAGTGCTTCACAAACCTTTACAGTACTACAGAAATATCAGTTGTCATTAAGATGATGCCATTTAATTTCTATTCATCTGAGTTGGACTTGGCAGACTACATGGCTCATGCTTGCAATTTCCAGGATGTAAATAAAGACTGTGACACCTGGTGTTAGGTAGCCTGGTGGTGCAGCTAATGCTTCTCCACCACCTTCATGAGCATCTTCTTACTTAACTTCTCTCAGTTTTGTTTTGTTTTGTTTTCAAGTGGAATGAACAATTAAATGGCTTCATTGGTAGTTGTGTAACTTCGAACAAGTCTTTTTTCCTCTCTGGACTTTGGTTTACTCACTTGCAAAATGAAAAAAAAATTAGAAGTTTGTGATAGTTGATTTCTATGTTCACTTCTAACAACAACATTGTCTTGGCAACCATCACATTGATCTGAGACCTTTGGACAATTTAACTTGTCTGGGGCCAGGGAAAGAGCTTTGTCCTTGGTTGGTGTAAATGATAGCTACTTCTTAGCATATAATTGTTGTGCACACTGGAATAGGGGGAGCAATGATTCTTAACCACATCATTTGGGACATTATCACTCTGTTCTTTTGGGGAGGGAAGAGTGGAAGAACATTAGTGTCTAGATCTATGATTTCATTGGTGTAGGATACTACTACATGAGTAGTATCCTACTTATGTAGAAACTTCTTCTTCCAACATAAATAGGTAACTCTTCCAGCCTGAGAACCTGCTTAGGGGATTGGGGTTAAGTGACATTTCCAATGTCAGATAGCCAGTTTGTGTCAAAGGTAGGACATGAAATCAAGTCTTTCTACTTTGCCATGTTGGTTTTCAGCTCATTCAGCTTTTCCTCCTTACTCAGTTTGCATCAAAACCCTAGATTGCAGAAGAAGAAAACAGCCACCCCTACCACCACTACCAACCTGGAGGAATCTGTGTGTGAGTGTGTAGAAGGTTGGGGGAAGGGATGGTGGGAAGTCTGTAAGGAAGGGGTGGAGGTGGAGTTCTGGGTGGTTTTTTTTCTCCCAGTTACCAAACTCACTCCCCAATCTTCTTTGAGCACACAACACAGACCCTACAGTATCCCTATTAAATTATATAGAGCGAGTCCAGCCCTTGACTGTCAGCGGGGCCCATCAGTCCTAATTTATCGCCCCAGGAAACACAGTACAATTATGGTAATAAATAATAATAGGATTCAGTACATGACAACATGAATGATGGAGCCTCTCAGAATTCATTTACATTGCTTTGTGTTGCAATCATCATGCCTCTAATGTAATGCCAAGCAAATGAGGCCCTTTGAATATTGCACAATCCACTGCAAGTCAACTGGCACAAAGCTCACTCAATAAATCATGTCCCAACACATGCCTGTAATGACAGGTAAATCAACAATGAAGTAATTGCATTTAATGTATTGAAATACTGGACAAAAAAACAGTGACCTCAAAGTGACTTTTTGTAAAAGGTATGATATAGTTGCAACAGGGAAGAGGTCTAGGGGGTGGGGAGGGCAGCTTGCGAAGAGTCACTTCTTGTGCACAAAGATGTATGCTTGGGGATGGATGGTGCCCTGCCCTCTGCAGAACTTGATTTACCACCTCCCCTCCACAGTCAGCAGCTCCCAGAGGCATACATCAGGCTGAACATTAAGAGAAATAGGTGAGAGCACAAATCAGCTTCTAACCCAGAGATAGAGATCTTCTGACTTAACAGTTACCAAGGTCTAGGTATTTTTTCATTGACTCTGAGAGAAGCATTGTGGAATGATAAGAGCGGTAGACTGGAGGTCAGGAGAGTTGGATCTGAATTCAAGCTCTGCCATGAACAACTTATATGAGTTTTGACAAGCTTTACCTTTTGACAGCTTTGACACTTACCCTTTCTGTGCCTCATCTGAAAAAAATTAAGAGGTTGAACTAGGTGACCACCAAGATTCATTACATAGAGTGTGTTGGAAAGAACTCAAAATCTGAAAGTAGAAGGTCTGAGTTTGGGTCCCATTTCTTCCACTTCCTGGAGGGGTAACCTTGAACAAATTACTTGGACTCTCTGATGGTCTGTTTGCTCATCAGGAAAATGAGGGGCTTAGACTAAATGATCTCCAAGGTCACTTCAAATTCTGACAGTCTCTCAGTCTATCATCCTAATTATGGATTCTTTCCTTTGTGCAAAGGAAGAAAAGTTCCCCAACTTTCCCCAAGCTGTATTAACTCCTATGTGATGATTCAAAACATCAGTTTGAACCAGCCTGTTCCTCTTCCCCATTTCTATTAGGCCAAGCATATGTGCTTCTAATTTCTGTAGGGCTTAGGCCTGCCCCTTTCTGGGCAAGCAGACAAGTCTGAAAAATCTGGCCCCAGGGGTCTTGTGGATGGATAACAGACAACACTGAAATGACAGCCCTGCTCACATCCCCCATCACATCCAGGCCAACTCCCTTCATCTCAATGACAGAGCTGAAAAGAGATAAAACAGTACCTTAGCTGAGCCAAAGGCCACACGAAGAACTTTTCTGACTTGTAGGACGAATTCTTGGCTCCAAACTCCAAAAATGCATTAGCCTAAGGTAGGGTCCCCATTATCATCAAGTCCTTTGATGTTTGAGGCAGCACCAATAAGTGAACAGTGTTGGATTTGGAGTCAGGAAGACTTTCATTCAAATTCCACCTCAAATCCTTACTAACTCTGTGTCCCTGAGTAAATCACTTAACTGCTCCAGGTCTCAATTTACTCATCTGTAAAATGTAGGAACTAGACCTGGTGATCTTCTGTCTACCCTCCCAGGTCTACATCTATAATCCTATGGTCCCTTTCTGCAAGTTCTGCTTCTCATAAGCATGACCCTGAAGCCCTAGATTGTCTAGGCATAAATAGGTTAGTTAATGTCTACTGAGACATGTAACAATGTGCTAGATACTCATGGCAACCAGACTGCCTTGTTCAGACTTCACTTGGTACATGGTGCTCAAATCTAAACATCACCTTTTAAGAACAGTGACAAGTTAGGGGACATCAACAGGAGAGTGACAAGGATGGGAAGTTGTACTCAAAACCATACCGTAGATCAAAAATCTGTTGAAAAAACTGTAAGTGCTGAGCCTGGAGAAGTAAAGATTTAGGTGGATGTGATGACTATTTTCAAATATCTAAAGGGTCGGGTTATAATTGTGGAAGATTTGTTTTCTACCTGAAAAGGTTGATTGAGTACCAGTGAGTAGAAGATACACAGAAAAATTTTTGGTTTGATACAAGAGGGAAAAAGTTCTTAACCATTATAAAGCTGTTCAAAAATGGAATTAGTTTCCTTGATCTGAAATGGAGGCAGAAAAGGAGGTAGGAATAGTAATGGTTTCCCTACTCTTGGAGAGCTTCAAGCAAAAGATGCATGGTTAGGATCATGGGATTTATGACTAGCTGGGATTTTAGAGTTTACCTGAAGCTGTCCAAGGTCACAGAGATAATAAGAAGCAAATCTAGGTTCCAAACCCAGGACCCCTGAAATTAATTTTTCTGGCTATTTTCTTATATTACAATTCCACTGGTGTGGAACACGGCCATCCTCAACTATCTTTGAGTATACTGTAATGAGGTGTCATATTTCAAGCAAAAGTTAGACTGGATGTCTTCAGGTCATTTTTAAGCTCTGAGTTCTGATAATTCTGTAATAAAATAATAAATATGTCTCTTACAATCAAAGAGCTTATATAGTTCAAAATAAAATGCAGACCCCAACGGAACCTCTCTGTCAAACAGCAGCCAAAAAATGAAATGTCATAGGAACTAGAACTGGGAACTAGCCCCTCATCTAGTCCAACTTTTTTCATTTTTACAGATGAGGAGCAAATTAAGGCCTGAAGTTAAGTGATTTGCCTGAAAGCACGTGGATTAAGTAGCAAAGTTAAGATAAGTCATCTGACACCAGATTCAGTATTCTTTCCATTTTCTACATTGTCATAGGATTCATAGATTTATATTTGGAAGAGATCTTAGAAATCATCTAGTAGAACCTCCTCATATTACAGATGGGGGAATTGAGACGCAGGGAGGTTTAGGTAACTTATCCAAGTTAACACAGATTGTCAATAGCAATCAGGATTTGAACTCAGGTCCTTTGGTTCTAAATAAAGCACACTTTTCACTTCATCACTTTCCTTCCCACTGTAGTGAAGTCTATGGACTTCCTGGAGGAATGCTTCTATAGTGTATTTCCCAGATTGGAAGGTGAGTGAGACCCTAACTGGAAAGCCAGGCCATGGTGTCCAAGGAAATACTTCCATTTTTCATGTAGTGGACAGCATCCCAGGAAAAGTCAACTGTTCTTAAAGCATAAAGGGAAACTGAACACTGGAGGCACTTTGGTGTCTAATGGGTGTGGTTGTTCATGGTCTAGATAACTGGGGCAAGCCCTTGAGTGAAAGCTATAGGCATGAAGAGTCAGGGGTAGTGATCTGTAGCCCAAGTCAGCCCTGCTTGGCTATCTCTTGGATGTCATCCTGTCATAGAATCACTAAAGGTTGCCCTGAGATTGCCTGATTTTCCATTCCTAGTGCCTGCCCTCTCTCTCCACTGATAGCTCCCATATGATGTAACCTGATTAGTGAGGCAATAGCAAGCAGAACAAAAGGTCCATTAACTGGGATTGGTGGGAGGTGAGGCAGGGCTGGGGGCTGTTCAAGGGAAGTGAAAGCAACAGAAAAAAAGAAAAAAAAACCCTCTCCAATTTGAGAAAATTGTTACCAGTTGTGCAATGTTCAAAGTGTTCCCCAGGGATGGGACCATCAGAACTGGAAGGACCCAGCTTCCCGGGCTGACCTGATGATTAATGAGCTGGAAGTTTGGATGGCTGATTATAAATACCTACTGTGTTGATCTTGGTTTTTCTCAATGCTGTGCTCAATTCAGATGGTTCCTGGAATCGGGGACAGGTATTTGGCAACTGTAGGCTACCAACAGCTTAAAGAATCCCCCTCGCCCCCTCCTGTTGTAAAATTTCCTTTAGAAGGGCAGCACTGGGTAACAAGGTAGGCGTAAGGGGAGGGGAAAAACAGACACCATGAGCCACAGAATGAACTGAGGCTCAGGGAACATGGTTTCTCAAATAAACACCCTCTACCTCCCCTACTTCCAAATACTTTGCCAAATGTTTTTCCAGAAGGCAGAAAATTTAGTTTGAGCAAGTATCCTGAATGTCTCCCACCCCTACATCCCTTCCATCATGTCACTCAACACCCAAATCAAATCCCTACTCCCCTTTACCTTCCATTCCAGTTCAAACCCTCGTCTACACCCCATCATTGGTTCCCACCAGGAACTTGAGGACAGGAAATAAACTCATTCCTCTTGTCATTTTATTAGGCAGTTCCCCAGGGCCAATGAGTTGCAGCCTCTGGCTGTGAAAAAGGCCCTGGCTAGAGTAGATTGATTAATGACTGGGGGTCAGCAAGCATCACCTTTCCCACTGAATCCCTAATGCACACACAGGGCCCAGCTGGAAACAGGAGAGAGGCTGACAATGAAGAAGAAAGGAGGAGAATAGCTGAGAGCCCCAGGCAAACACAAGCTGAAAATGGGGGCAAATCCAAGTTTCACCCCAGAACCCTAAGCAGGCAAGAGGTGGTAGAGCTGTAATTTTTCCTCTTCTTTTGAAAGCAGAAGATGAGAAGCTAGAGGTGGGGAGAACAAGAAAAGGGCCTTTATTCCCATCCTGTTAAATCAGTCAACCAAGAGATGTTTGTTATTGAGTGCCTACTATGGGTAAGACTATTTGAGATGACTTTAGGACCCTAAAAGATATAGTCATGCCCTTGAACCTTAAGATCTGGGTTTACTTGCACCAGGTTCAGTTTGGGGGACTTCTACCCTGGAACCACATGTTCCTACCTATTGCCAAATGCCTGGGGCCATCCCTGCCTTGTGGAAAGACTGAGAAATTCCTTGGTAGTAATGAAGTTGTACCACAAGGCACAATCTGGCCTCATTCTAATGTCTGGTGTATTCTTTGCAGGGGAGAGACACACCTGTGAGCTTTTAATGTGACGGTGCCAGGTCTGGGAGACATCCAATTTATTTGTTTTCCATAAACTCTCTTTTCAGCCTGGTTCATGGGCAGAAGGAACACATGTTGCTTAAATGAACATAGCTCATGTTTTTGATTTGCCAGGCACCTTTCAGTGACACCATCCAGTTGTTTAACCGCAGACCAGGGACCAGACCTACACATCTGTGCTTAAGACTCTGGGGATCTGGGGAGATAAAATGTGGTAAAATAAACATGGTTTTGGATTTGGAGTTGGGAGGCCTTGGTTAGAAGCCCAACATTACTACTTCCTACATGCATGACCTTAGACAAGTCATTTTACTCTCTTCTTATAAGGTCCCTTTTATGGCTAAATTTTATGAAATCTCTAGGAAGAAAGGAACTACTTGAACACTTTTCCCAGAATTCAAATTTATTTTCCTTGAAGTATGAATATACCTCCCTAATAAAACCTTACTCTGATGCCTTACTGGGGGAAAGGGAAGGACAGGGAATAAGCATTTATATAGCATTTAATATGTGCCAGACACTTTGCTAAATGTTCTTTACACATATTATCACATTTGATCCCCACACCAACCTTGCAAGGTAGGTGCTATCATGATCCCCATTTTACAGTTGAGGAAACTGTGAGGCAAACAGAGGTTAAATGACTTGCCCAAGCTCACAGAGCTAGGAAGTATCTAAGGCCACAATGGAATTCAAGTCTTCCTGACTACAATTTCAGAGTATATGGAGCACAAGAAATGAACCTGAGTTCTAAGGGAGGCCAACAGAGTGAAAAGCTTACTTGTTGCTACCAAGTTAGAAAGTCTCTAAGTATGGACTAGGAAGTGCTGTATCTATCATCTAAAGACCAGCCTAATTGAGATCAGAGACAAACCTTCCTTCTGAGGTTGACCATTCGGGATGTATTTATTTTGACCAAGGCAGCTCATGATGAACCATGTGCTAAAAGTGCAGTTATGATCCATGTCCAAGTAATATTACTACAAATATTAGCATTTATATAGTAGTGCTTTTAAGTTCTGCAATGTGCTTTACATGTGGTATGTCCTTTGATACTCACAACCACTCTGTGAGGTGGTACTGTGGTTATTCTCAATTCACAGGAAAGGTAACTGAAGCTAATGACTTGCTCAGCCACTTAGCTCATAAGTGTGAGGTAGGATTCAAACTTAGATCTTTCTGACCACAAATCTAGCATTCTACCCACTGTTCTACCTACCTGTCTCTAATGAGTCCCAAGTAACACTGTGAACCTTTGGAAATATCAAAATATGAACCCTCCAGAATTTCACTTTTCATTTCAGTGACTCTGAACTTCTGGGTCCTAGACTTTCATAGAGGAGTGACAGAATAGAAAAGTTCTGAGGAGAGAGACTTCAAAAATCATTGAGTTGAGGGAAACCTGATTAGGAACTGTTCTCTACAAAATCCACATCAAGTGATCACTTTGAATCTTTTAAAGCTCTCTAGGTAAAGTATTGGCGCATCTCAGAAAAAATGCACCTCTCTTGGTACCACAAATACCTAAATAGTGAGCACACACAGATCCCTTCTAGAAAATGTGTCCAAGGACCTGATAAGTTGGGATCAATACTTAAGTGGATGTTTATCTGAGTAGGTCTCAATTCTCTCTCCATCTCCCACCAGCTCAGACAGAATCAGTAATATCTTTTATCTTCCAAAATGACACAGAATAATAGATTTGGAAGGAGCCTTGGAAATTATCTAGTACAAGAAAGAGATTAAAGTATATCAGAAAGAGACCAGAAATCTAAAAACTTAGGTGCAAGTTTTAATTCTATTTTCTACTTGTGGTACCTTTGGAATGGGATGGGATGGGATGGGATGAGATGGGATGGGGTAGAATAGGATGAGGTGGGAGTATATTTGTGATTTTGTTGGCATAGAGAATACCTGATTAGGAAACTACCTTGATCAGTAAAGTTCAATGTCTTCTCTTTGACTTACATTCTTAGAGTTACCTGGAGTAATTGGACCTTGGATAAGTCACTTAACTCTGTCAGTAAGTTGAAGCAGCACACTAAGTTGATCCAACAAGAAGACTTATTGACAATTTACAAACTGATTTTGTGTACATATGCCCTCTGATGTCATATCTTCTTTGGCTATATTTGCTTGCATGTTGTTTCCTCTGTTTAATTGTAAGCTCTTGAAGGCAGGGTCTATCTTTTGTCTCTTTTTGTATTCCCAAGATAAAGCATGGTGTCTGACACATAGTAGGAATTTAATAAATGTTCATTGACTTATTGGTTGGTTGGAAGTCAGATTATAGAGAGGTGAGAAAACTGAAAACAAATCAATTTTTAAAAAAGAAAATGAACTCTTGGAGATAAGCCTCTGTTTGTTCATTTATTTATTTGGTTTTCTTTTCCTACTATCCCCAGCACTTAATACAGTGCCTGAAAAATAGTAAGTACTTAATAAATGCTTGTTGATTTCACCTGACAAAATATGTGTGTCCTACTTCATCACCATTGGGCCTTCCCCACTTGGGCCTGATTTGGGAAAATGAAGCCACACTCATAGCAACAGCAGTCCAGTTGTACAGTTTTATATTGAAGAAGGTAAAGAGAGTTAGATTGCTTACAAATGTACCAATATTAAGTAGGCAGAAAGTTAGATTGCTTACAAATGTACCAATATTAAGTAGGCAGACTTCAGGTCAAATAAAGCTCAATCAGTGGATGGTTGAATTTCTTTGAAGTCAACAGTCAAAAACTACATCCTGCTACCAACACCCACCCCCAGGGCAGTAGAGTCAGAAAAGCTTGCCAAAGGCATAAAATTCATGGCCCACAGGTTTCAAGAGACCTGTAAAATTCTCAGACTAAAATGCGAGTGAGAAAGTTGTAACAAATAAATAAAAATCCAGTACAACATAGATAATGTTCATCTGTGGTTTTCTAAATCAATATGCAGCCTAGAGAGGATCTATTTCTATTTGAGTTTGATATCACTAACCTCTAGGCAATCTTCAGGGTCCTTTCTACCTATGAATTCTATGACAATCTCTCTCATTTTACACAAAAGGAAGTTGAGGACTGAAAAGGGAAAATAACTTGAATTCATGTCATATGGTGAGATATGAGCTGAGATTCCTGGAGCCCAGTTCAATGTACTTTCCACTATACCATAATTTATTTTTTCTTTAAATATGTTTTCTTTTTTATTATAAATTTAACAATTATTGAATAATTATGAAAACTTCAATATACAAAGAAGAAATAGAGTTTTACAGTACATACATTTTTATGTGTTCAGTTTTTAAGAGCATAGCAATATTATCACTGTAGTAATGAAACTGCCCTGTTCATACTCCTTTTTGAACTATTTTGTTCCCTTGTGCATTATAAAAATATACTTAATTTATGATTATCATTTTTTGCATCTCTATTTCTAGACACGGATTTGAGGTAAAAAGTGAGGCATACTCTGCATTTTCTTATAATAGTTTCCAATAGGAATATTACAAGTATGCGTTAGTGAAGTCTAAATTTATTAATAATAGTTAGCATTTGTATAGTACTTTAAAGTTTGCAAAGGACTTTTCAAATATTATCTCATTTAACCCTCACAACAATCCTGGAAGATAGGTTCTCTTATTACCCCCTTGTATAGATGAGGAAACTAAGACTAACAGATAGGAAGTCTCTGAGGTAGGATTTGAACTCCTATCTTTCCTGATTTCTCAGTGCTCTATCCACTAAGTCATACAGGTGCTGAGTTGAAATGCTAAGAATTAAAAGAGGAAACAAAGTAATGAAAAATTGACTAGCATGAAAAATGGGAAAACTGAGTTCTAATTCAGCACTTCTTTTTATTAATTAATTTCTTTTTACATTTCATTATTTATCTCCATAAGATTTTGAGTTCCAAATTCTCTTCCTTCTTCCTTTCCCACCTACCCTCATTGAGAAGGTAAGCAGTTCAATGTAGGTTTTACCTGTGTAGTTATTCAAAACACTTTCATAACAGTCATGTTGTAAAAGACTAAGTATATTTGCCTCCATCCTATCCCACCCACCACCCCCCCCACTTATTGTGTTTTCAACTTTGGCCCTATTGCTGTTCAAAAGAGTTTGCTTCTGACTACTCCCTTCTCCCCTCCCTCCTATCATCCCCCACTCTCCTCATTCTCTCCTCCTTACTTTCCTGTAGGGTAAGATACCCAACTGAGTGTTTATATTTTTTCCTCCTTAAGTCAAATCCAGTGAGAATAACTTTTGCTCATTCCCTCCATTCCCTCTCACCTTCCCTCTTCTCCCTTCCATTGTGAAACCTGTTTTTCTTGCCTCTTTTATGTGAGACAATTTATCCCATTCTATCTCTTCCTTCTCCCAATATATTCCTCTCTCAACCCTTAATTTTATTTTTTAGATATCATCCCTTCACATTCAACTTACCTTGTGCTATCTGTCTATCTGTCTACCTATCTGTCTACCTGTCTATCTGTCTGTCTGTCTATCTGTCCCCATTCAGGCAGCTCGGTCTACTCACAGTTTGTGTTCAGATTGGGCTTCTGAGTAGCTCAGCTCATCCTCTCTCTGAACCTCTCCCTCTCCCCTTCCTTCTCCTCTCCAAAAGAAGGTCAGAAGCTATCCAATTAACCTGAGATTTACTGGTTAGATTTCTTGTCTCTTTCCTTCTCTTCTTTCTTCATTCTCTTTTCTTTCTTTTTTCTTTCTTTCCTTCCTTCCTTTTTTTCCTTCCTTCCTTTCTTTCCTTCTTTCTTTCTTTTCTTTCCTAAAACCTTAGACCCAGTACACTCTGAAGCTCATAGATTGAACAACAATGGATCCCTGCCCAAGCTCCACTCAATGGCTATTTTTGGACCCTCCTGGCTTCAAGTGAATGTCAATAGTAATTGTTTCTCTAGAATTTGTTTAAAGTCATTTTTTAGTGGTTTTTGGAGGGTTTGGGGGTAGAGCTCAAGAAAGTCCCTGCTTTCACTCCACCATCTTGGATCCACCTCTTCTAGCACTCCTTAAACTGTAGGTTTGGCAACAGTAAAAGGTTTCTGAATGTGCAGCAACCCAAAATTAATTAACAATCAAACATAAAATGAATCCAAGGTGTTTCTGGTAAAGCTTACCCATATTGTATCCTCCAACTTCACTGCAGCCTTGATTCTGAAAACAAAGCAAGAGCACTTTGCAGTGTGCATGCCCTTAGGGGACCCAACCAAGGAAAGCTGGTGAAATATGAAAAGGGGTCCCCAGTGGAAAAAGTTTAAGAAGTCCTATTTATCTACCACTAATTGTTGGCATTGTCTTGTGCAAATCATATTTCTTCCCTGGCCTTCCATTTCCTCATCTGTATAATGAAGAGGTTAAACTATATGGATTCTAATGTCCTTTCCAACTCTAACATTTACAATTCTTAGAACTTTAGGAGCCAGTTAATCTTTCTAGGATCTTTGAAAAGATAATACTAATCAATCAATCAATAAATCTGAGCATGTACTATGTGCTAGGCACCATGCTAAGAGCTGGGAATACAAATATAAGTTAAAAAAAGACAGTCCCTGCCCTGAAGGAGCTTATAATCTAATAGAAGAAGACAAAATACAAAAGGAAGTTTGGGGTGAGGTTGGGTGGCATGAAAAAGAAAGAAATATCAGATCGGAGGGGCAGGGGGAGAGAAGCACGATAGAGAGTTCCAAAGAAGTCCAAAAGCAGTGTAGTTGATGGGAAATGGAGAGAAAACTGTACTAAGCTGCTTTCTAAAATGGAGACCTTGGAGATCATGATCCTGCTCTCTAGTCAGAGGGTCCAATCAGAGGGATAGATGGTACTGATGAGATATGGGCACCAAGCAGATTCATCTTGCAGGGTAATTAGATTTTCCCATGATGAGTTTTCTGGGGAAGAAAGGCATAGTGTAGAGATCCTAAGAAGTCGAAAGACAATAAAACTGGTGGAAAAAGTGAGTCAAATGAAACAGAGTAGAAGCCCTCCATGAAAAGATGTCATTGCTAAGGCCAAAACTTACACTTTGATGCACTGTCCCCTTCTTCGGAAGAAGGCTACTGTGGATTACTATTCAGTTCCCTAAATAATAAATATACAATGGCTACCATTTTTAGTTTGGCCACTGCCAATGGAAGTATCTTTTCCTGTTGATCTAAGTCACTGAGCAAAGCAGCCTAAACCAAGCTACTCATTTCATTAAAATAAAAGTTTCTGTACACGTATGTTTTTAATCTATCACCCTCTGTGATGAAGGTGGTAGAACATCCAGCTCTTTTATTAAACACCCACCTTCCTCCCCCAATCAGGCACTAGAGTAACCAATAAATGTATTACCATGCTGAGTATGATGTCATTTGGCTTTACAAGGAGCCCATAGAGAAGTTCTCCATTTAAAACATATTAGCCCCTAAAGCTTTTCATTTGACTTGTCGATAATTATTAACTTTTTGCTTACCTCCCCCTTCCACACACTGGAACTCTCCTTCTCCAAAAGACCAGCAGTCTCCATAAATGTGTGGGTCACCCTTCAGCAAATGTTCTTTTTAAAACACACACATACATATATACACACCTATGCACGCACACACATGCACTTTTATTTTCCCCTTTAATTTCCTCCAAGCAATACTAACACCTGGAGTGATCAGAGTCCAAAAACACATTTCTAAACTCCTGGCTTGTGAGCTCAGATCTTGGAGGATAAACGCGTGAATCTACTATAAGGGAGGACAAGGGCCCTGCCAAGGAATTCACAGGACCCCAAGGCTGGCAAAGGAAGGGATAGAGAAAATGTTCATTGATCAATCTTACAAGGAGCTGGGTAGTGTCTTAATTCCTTTCACTTCTTTGCCATCATCTCCTACAAAAACAATTATTTTTTTTAAAAATTCAAAATATTCTGAAGGCAAAAAAAGATATTTTTATTGTTGCCAAAGGGGAGATAGTTTTTTTTCTTTTTCTTGTCTCTGACAAGACTTGTAGAAGAGGAGATATCCATTCATTTATCAAATAAAACCTCTGTGTTCCACAGAGGAAATGGCACAATTTCACCCTTAAATGGATTTGTAGTTTTGTGTTGGGGAAAAGAAAATAAAAATCCTATTCTCCTCCATTTGAGGGCATCTGACAATCTACCTTTGATATCTGATGAGGTCTATCAATGAGGAAGACCCCATGTCAACAAAACTCTAAGGCACAAAGACAATAACAGAACTTGTGTCTCTAGAGAAACAAAGCTCAGATCCCTGACCAAAATGGGATGATTCTATACATCTAAAATACTTTCTGAAGCTAAAACTAGTACTAAGTGAGAAGAATAATGGAAAGCCTTCCTCTTTACCCCAGAATCTAACCTATGGCTTATGTGAAAATCCATAATTTAAAACTGAAACTCTCATTTGATAGATGTAGAAACTGAGGACAAGAGAGATTAAGTGACTTGGCCAAGGTCACTCAGGAGAGAAGTAGCAAAAACCAAACTCATTCATTCATTCATTCATTCAACAAGCAATAAGTGACTATTATGTTCTAGGTACCATGTTAAGTGATGGGAGTAAAAAAATAAAAATGGCAGCCAGGCAACAGTCTCCTCTCACAGAGAGCTTATGTTATACTGGGGCACTCAATCAGAAAGCATTTTTAATGTTCAAGGTTCTGAAAAGAAAAAAAAAAACAGGGATCCTCATCCCAAAACCTTGTGATCTTTCTACCACACCATACTGTCTGCAGATTGAGTCCAAATTTGTGCAATTTTATTTTCTGGTCTTCTCACTTTTTAATGAGCACTTTCCCTTCATAATCCATGTAACCCAATATCTGAACTTTTTAATTTTTTATCACATTAGTCCTAGAAGTTGACTCTGGGGTCACAGTCTCCCACCCGTGTCCCTACCCTGGCCCTTCCTTTCCTCATTACCTGAGGTCTTTTGGCTTGTCTTACTTTACCACCAGATTTTAACCAACTCTCCCCACCATAGGGCCCCTGGTGCAAGCTTTGCTTGAATGGTGAAACATGGAGGTCAAGGTCCAGTCAACTTAACACCAGAGGAAATGAGGTTGCTAGGATCCCGACATTGTTTATTATGCTCTCAGCCTTAATTAACTGTAAGTAACATCTTGTCAGTGTTCTGCCACAAACATTAAGGCTGTTGGGGCCATGTTAGTGAGTCTGACAATTTAAATCAGAAACAAGAAAGTCAACATGTCAATAATGGGTCTGGACATGATGGATATATTAAGAAGACTCTGAAAAGTTCTGTATTTCATTATATCAACTCCGCCCCTCAAAAATTTCTGTCGAAAGAAGCCAGGCCCTCATGGAAAAAGTTTCTCTGAGATACCATCCTACCCTACTGCGGAGCCTCATAAGGTCACTTGGACATGTGAGGTCTTTTGTGCACAAACATTAGGCAACTGATTGAGAGGAGACAAAAAAAAAGTTACTGACAGCTATATAAAAATATAGCTATGGAGATTTAAGAGGTAGCACAATTCTAAGACAGATATGCATTAAAAGCCATTTAAATAAGATTCTGGGTTGTTTCTTTTTTTTCCATTTTGGTCCCAGGCTGCTTTGACATGACAAACATGAGAATGAGTTGGCAAAACTGAATCAGAGGTAAAGGCAATAACATTTTAAAGATGATAGAGGAAAGGCATAACCCTTGATAATATTAGTACTGCATATGATTTCAGGAGAATAGGTTTATCAGAGGGGAAAATTAAAGGTAGGAAGGAAAGCCTATTAAACGACTTTTAGCACATGAGACTCTTGGCACATTCCCACTGTCTCTGCCTGTCTCTATCTCTGTCCCCTCTGTCTCTGTCTCTGTCTCTCTGTCTCTCTCTCTCTCTCTCTCTCTCTCTCTCTCTCTCTCTCTCGTTTCCTATTTACAGTTACTTTAATAAAAACAAATTACTTTTTTGAGGGAAAAAACACTCTACTCAAGACCTACCTCCTACAACAGTCCTCCCTGATGCCCCAATTGTTTGCATTTCTCCCCCAAATTACCTTACATATTTTTATTGTCTTATCTCTATTTATATATTTGTATTTTATTATCTATCTTCTTTATTCATACGTGTTATCTATTTTTACTTCCTTATCTCTGTTTATGTTGCTCATTCCCCTATCCCCACCCCCAATGGAACAAAGGTTTTTTGAGGGTAGATGTTGCTTTAATTTTTGCCTTTATGCCCACACTACCTAGTACTCTGTCAAGTTTTTGGTTAGTACTCTATAAATGCCTGATGAATTTAATTGACTTGATCAAGGTCACTGAAAGCAAATCACTTGGATTTATACCTGACCATTCTAGGATGGAACAATGTCTCCAGAGGGCGAAAAGACCACTCATTTTCTGAGCTCCAAAGCATCCACGGTCAGAGTCAGAGAGAGCCCAATGCCTTAAACTTCAACCACAGTTCAAGAGTATTTTTACAAGAAAGCATTGTCCTCACCAGTCTCTTTCACACACACACACACACGCACACACACACACACGCACACATGCATGCATGCACACATGCATACATGCGTGCACATGCTCGCAAGCATTTTTAAAAGCAGGCATTGTCATTCATAAGTGTATAGATTCAGTTCTGAACTCCATTTTAAACAGCACACTTCCTGAGAAAATATAAAATCCACATTGCCCAAAGAGCATGAGACTCACAAGGATTTCAACCTAAAAGTAGTTATTTGATCATTTTGGCTGAAAGATCATATACATGTCTTCAGATATTAGGCAGATTTCCTGTGGTCTGACAATGTTAACTTCACTTCAGGAATTTAAACAGATGTTGTCTTAGCTCTGAAGCAATGGTTAGGCTGTAGGGAAAGGGTGACTGGTATGGCCTGAGAAGTTACTAGTACATTCCTAGTAAGGAAACATTTATGCCTTTGACTAATCTTGCCAACAAAAAGGAAGCATACAGATCTGAGGTCCTAATCAAGAAGGCAAAGCATTGGAACATATTTTTTTCTTCTTCATGACAATCTAAAGAAGGGGTTCTTAACCTTTCATGAATCATGGGCCTCTTTTGCATTCTGTTGAAACCCATGGAGCTCTTCTCAGAATTGTTTTCTTAAATAGCTAAAGAAAATACTAAGAGTAAGTCAGAAGATAGTAAAAAAATAAATATGTAATATTTTCCCTATCCAAGTTAAAAGAGTTTCTTGAAATCTATCCATAGGCTTCTGGACCCTAGATTTAGAAGCCCAATTCTAAAAGGAAGCAGTAGATAGTGTGAAATAGGGGAGCGAGTTCTAGATTTGATATCAAAAGACCTGGGAGTTCAAATCCTGAATCTGTATGACTTTGAGTCAATTGATCATCAATCTCAATGTCAGTTTCCTCACCTAAAAAAAAAAAAGATAGAAGACCTCCAAACTCTCTACCAGCTCTTAACCTATGACCCTATGCAGTGAAAGTTAATGATTTCTCCCTTGATTTTGTTACTGCTTTGGGCTGAAAACTTATTTTTTTCACAACCAAGCTATGGTTGTGAATCAGTGAAAGCAGTGATTACCAGACTCTTATTAGTGCAATTATGTATATAACAGACTTCTCCTATATGCTATTCCACTGTACCTATGCCTTACATCCCTTTATAAGAATGCTAAGGGAGACAGTCAAAGCCAGACTGAGAACTTCAGACGTCTGATTCCTAATCCCTCTGCTCTTAACCTCACTTTGAAACCAAGTGTGAGCCATCACACAACATGAGACTTCATCTTGGTGATCTTGATGTAAACTTCTGCAATGGACTGAAAGGCACTTGCTCATTCCTATTTTTGTGTCTTTGCCCTTAAAAATCTCAAAAACATCCTCAAATACCTGCACCACCAACCCTCTTCCCCCTTCCACAAGCTACCAGGAAGTAGACTGCTAGGTTAAGTCCCTCTTTATCAAAACCATGGATAAAATCCTTCTATTCCAAGATGTCATTCCAAACTAACCATGGTGTACTGTATAGGGCACTTGACTCCAAAAACAATTGGGCTCAGATCCTACTTCAGATACATTCTGACTGTATGACCCCAGGCAAGGCATTTTACTTCTTTGTGACTCAGTTTCTTCATTTTTAAAATGAGGTTGGACTTAATAAACTCTAAGATTCTTTCCATCTCTAAATCTATGATCCTTATAATCCTCTTCCAATCATTTTTTACATTCCTGTGACATTTATGTATATAACTTTCTGTAGCTATAATTTAAGTGATTGCTTATGATTTCTTTAGTATACCATGAACATTTTTCATGTGTATTTTTCTTGTTTTTCCATTTAGGTTGTAAATTCTTCAAGGGCAGAAAGATACTGTTTCTATGACAGTAAAATCTTTATTAACTGTAGCCCAGATACCAAAACTTTTCATTAACTGACTGCCCACACACTTATAGAAGAAAAAGAATCTGGAGAAAGATATCCAGTTTAATGAGTAGCTCCACTATGGAAGATTCAAGGAAAAGGATGGATGAGGACTGGACAGGATAAGAAGAATTAGAGGGTTTGTATAATGGTGGCACTGAGGCAATAATGACGTTGATATAATCTCAGATTCTTTGAGGGATCCGTTTAAGAAGATGCTGTTTTATCGCTGTTGTGATTTTGTTCACTGATGTCCATTTTGAGGGCTGGCCCATACCAGCCATGCTTTATCTGCATCATAGAAGTGTCTGTTAACTCTACTGACTTTTCTACCTTTCTTCCTGGAACTCCCCTCAGAACTGAGGCCTTCTCACCCTGGGATATCCTTCCACTATACTAGCCTCTTCTCCTTTCAGTGCCTCCATTTTGGGAACTGACCCAGATCAGCAATGCATCATGACATTACCCTCTTGACTATGCTTCTGCTCTATAGATTTCACCACTACGCTGCTCTGCCCCTACCTTTCAGCCATCTTTTATGTATTGTTTTCTGCCTCTAAAATATAACATAGGAGGGCAGAGATTATCTTCCTCTTTGCTTATATTTGTATCCCACAATGCCTGACACACAGCAAGTGCTAATAAATGTTTGTTGCCTATTTACTGATGCTGATTGCAATTCCATCAAATACATTTCCATAGAGATGTTTTAAAAAAATTATCTCAACCCTTTTACGACTTATAGATATATGACTTTGAGAGATACCATAAAACTCAAAAACTCATCATCCTGCAACCAACCTGGTGAGGAGCCTCTGTACTTAGGAAGGCTGATTCTCAGGTAACAGATATACAAGGCACTATTGTGACTCTATCTGAAGGCTTTGCATTTTGGTAGATTAGGAGTCCTTGCCAAGCTTACTAACCACTGGCCTAGCCTTTAAGAATCCATTATTCCTTCTATATCATGATGAGATACTGTAAAAGTATTTAGTAGGGACTATATATACATACATGTGCATATTAATGTATGTACATACATATATGCATATATTTGTACACACACATGTATACATATCTATATCATAACCTCTATATCATCAATGTAGGTGAGCCTTCCAATAATGCTGATCTTTATTTCTCATACCCATGTCCTTGCCTAAACACTCCCCAAGAGGACCACCCAACATGTTGAGGGCTTTCGTCTTAGTTTTTTAATATTATATGAATACCAATGGAACACATATACACACCACCCAACACTAGCCTTCCTCTTGCTCCATGATTGGACCCTCTCTATTTCCTTTCATAAATTTTTCTGATTATATTCTTTATCCTATACCTGTCCAATACTTTCGGCATTTTGTTGAAGATTACTCACACCCACCATGGATCTCACAATTTGACTTTTGGTTTACTCCAAATTTGAATTTTTCAAAGATGACTTTATTCCATGATTCACAGCCAAACTAAATTACTGGAAGCATATTGATGCTAAAACATGGGATTTAGTTTCAGGAGAAATCTTGGTTTTACTACAAGCACTTTTCAGTTTCTGACATCTCAACTGTACTCTTCAATTCTCAGCACAGTTCATTGTCTATCTACAGTGTCTATATAAGATACATGCATTAGTGGACCAGTTCTGTGGGCTTTATATCTCAAATGCATATAATAATTTGGACAGTAGACATTTTCATCTATTTATTTTACCATTTAGCTATTTAGGACAAATCCTTTTCAGTCTTGGTGGATATCAATGAGGTTGTCCTGCAATATACCATGACTTGATACTATTAGTAAATATCCAGAAATAAGAATTTCTAGAACACCTTACATTTTGCTAGGAATATTACTTCCACTTATACTATGCATTGGATGTCCTCCATGTCCTCCATGACCATGAAAGTGAGTTTATATTTTCTAATTTTATGCATTATTTGATAAAGAATCAATGGATTATTGAGCAGTTATCTCTGCCATTATTTCTTTTAAGGAATTGTGCTTTGCATGAGACCCATTTGGAGGGAGAGGGCATTTAAAGTGACATCTTGCTCTTTCAAATCACATATGTTTATTTTTCTTTAAATAAATAATAATTCCCCAAATAATAAATGATCTAAGGATATGAATAGGTAGGTCTCAAGGGTAAAAACCTTGCTACCTATAGTTATATGAATAAATGCAAATTAAAGAAAATTTGAGTTTTCATTTTATAGCCATCATATTTGCAAAGATGACTGAAAAAGAAAAAAAAGACAACTATTGAAGAGGCTTCAGGAAAACAAGCATATTGATATTGTGCTGGTAGAACTATAAATAGGCCCAACTATTTTGAAAACAAATTGAAATTATGCACAGATCAGAAGTAGTGTAGATGTGTAATTACCAAAGCATAAAGTGAATGAATATATCTTTAGAAAATTTTTCATTATGGGTGACAATAGATTCATATATTAAATGGAATGCTAGATGAGATGGACAGGAGGTTGTAACCTCCTCTGATAGCCTATGAAACAAAAAGTTTCAAACAATCAGTAACCAATCAACGGAAGTTCTTAAGCCTCTGCTTCATGCCAAACACTAACTTTCGAGGGTTAACCAGAAAATCTTATTCCCCAAGCATGCAATTAATGACAATATTACAGAATGTTTTTGTATAACAACACCCCATATTTGAGCCCTAACATAAGGTTTCTACAGCCACCGGTGGATTAGTACATTTTAATTGTTTTTCCTAGTCAAAGACAAACACAATGCATGTTCTTTATGAACAATATTCTTACTGCGATGGTGTTGCACTTATGTAAGGTAGCTCGATAATCACTCTGATTAGTCAGTCATAGAAGTATTTGAATAAATATTTAAACTAAAATGTCAAAACATTCACAGTGAATAAGAGATACTCTAGTGTTATCTATAGAAGTTATGATCACACATGTATTTTGTAACTAGCACAAATAATGTGACTTCTAGGCCCAGCCCTCAGTGTCAGAATACAAAGCTGGTATTTTGTCTTTCCTTCTCTCTTCCTTCCTTCCTTCCTTCCTCCTTTTCTTCTTTCTCTCCTTTTTTCCTTGCTTTCTTTTTTCCTCCATCAAGTTTTACAAAAAATTTTGTGCCAGGAACGTTGCACTTTGCAAAGCATTTTTTACAAATGTTATTTCATTTGCTTTTCACCACAACTCTGTGAGATAGGTATAATTATAGGTATTACTATACTATAAGATAATAAATGAGTTGAGGAAAATGAGCCAAAAGGAAGTTGTCACTTGCCTAGGGACCCAAAGCTAATAATGTCTGAGGCCATATTGGAACTCAGGTCTTCCTAACTCCAAACCCAGTCCTCTATCTTTTGTGCTACAAGCTATCTCTTTTTGTGACTGCCTTAAGGGTCAGATGAATTATTTTGATGGTTGAGGGGAACAATATCATGAGTCTTAATGTATGATGACATATGAAGCATGCTAGTATCTATGGTAGATCCATAGGTTTTGTCATGCAGTGTTTTCATGTTCACCAATTCATTCTTTGACAAACAAATGTTAAACACTTATATGAAATGTACTGGACTAGACTTTAGGCTAAATTTTTACAAAATATATTCAAATGACTGAGTAGAGGGGTAGAGAAGGGGGCAGTAACGGTGAACCTGGTCCATAATACTGCACAGAAATCAGAATAGGACAGGGGCCAGTCATGCACTATCAAAGTGGGATAGCTTTGAGAAGATAGATTGGTTCAGACAAATGATCTGGGATCAGGAATCATCTGAATCTTGACTTTTGATCTAGTATTGCCCTCCTGATCTGAATTAGTGTTCTTGCAACTACTTTACTCTTCCTGTATCAATTCCTTTGATTTTAGTATTCTAAGGAAATTCCGCCATTTTGGTTTATATTTGCTTTTATCCCAATTCAAGGTCCACCCCTTTTTCCCTTATCTAGGTGATGAATCAAATTATTAGTAAGTGTGAGTCAATTCCTAGGAAAGAGAAAAATTGCATTTCCTCACTCCCATAGAGATTTCTTAATTGGTAATGTCTGAGTCATTTGCTCAGAATGCATGTTATATGCTAAGGACAACAAAAAGGGCATTTTAAGATATTGGTGTGGGGAAGAAGGAACGTACTAAATAAAAACCATTATTAATGATGCTTGGACAACTGGACAGAATGATGATAATGGCTGGCAGAGAGAAAACAAAGCTACATTTATTTTGAATCTCTTTTCTTTTCCAAGAATTATAATCTTCACATAAGTTTGGAATTGTAACCTTTGTAAAAGAGTTACACAGACTCTTCTGAGTTAAGGTCACAAGAACTAGGAGGCTGCCTTCTCCTTGCCCTTCTTTTCAGGACCCTTCCAAGAAGTCTCAGAGAAAACACCCCAGATGATTTACATGAAGAGGAAACTTGAGCAGCTAGGAGGAAACTAGGAGAAAAAAGGGCAAACAGGGACTACGTTTTTTTTTCCTGAGTCCCAAAAAGATATAATAGGAGGAGTTCACTGAGTGGGAGATACAGGTTCTGAAGGAAAGTCAAGAAAAAATTGAAAAATTCACTCTAACATAACCAAGAGTGAGAAAAGGAAATTACAGCAAGATCAGCAGAGGAGGATTTCCAGCATGTCAGAAGAGGTCTTTGGTTTGTAGGGAGGGCTTTGACAACTTTATATATAAGAACATAGACACAAGAACAGAAGAATCAAATAGCCTAGAGTATTCTAGTTCTAAGAGGCAAAAAAGAGGTGTATCCTTGTCAGTCAGACAGGATTTTAGATAATCTTATAGAGTCAGACATTCTAAAACCTGGAAGGGCTGTCAGAGACCATCAAGTGCAAACCAAACCTGACTCAAAATTCCTTCAACATCATCCCTGACATGCATGGCTGCACAGTCTTTGCTTGGAAACCTCCAAAGATGGCCTCTGAGGGCATCAGAAGAAATCCCACTACCTCCCAAAGCAGAATTTCATTGTGCTTTCAGATAGTTCTTACTGACAACAAGTTTTAATTTCTATGTTTGTTTGTTAAAACTAATATTAAGCTTGAAATGGTCTTTCTGCAATTTATATTCAATACTTTTATTTATTTCCCATGGGGCCAGTCAGGACAAGTTGGGTAAGGCAAAATGAATTATACAGGGTAAAGAACTCTGGCCCTGGAATCAGAGAGAATGGGTTCAAATTCTACCTCCAGTGTGCCCTGCCTGTCTGACACTGGGCAATTTGACTTTCGTTGATGTCAGTTTTCGCACCAGAAAAATGAGGGTAATGAACCAAATAGCTGTTGAGGTCCCTTCAAGACCTTAATATAGAATCTATATATCTATATAGATATATAGGTTCTATATAGTATATAATCTATGTAATATTTGTAAAAAATGCTTTGCAAAATGCAAAGTTCCTGGAACAAAATTTTTTGCAAAACTTGACAAAGGAATATATGTATATATACATATATATATATATGTATATATACATATATTCCACTCCTTCTCCCTCTTTCATAAGAAAGTTCTTCAGGTTCTTGAAAACAGTTATCATATTCTCTCTGTATTTTCTGACTTCAATATTCTCAGTTTCCTTAACTATTTATTTAACATAGCCTATTCTCTAGTCTTCTCAATATTCTAAACATCTCCTTCTAGACAAGATGGTGCATAGTTTAATCTATGGTGTTTCTTTTTTCTAAAATTTCGTATATAGAAGTGAACATGGTACTACAATGATGACTTGACCACTATGGCCATATTTCAGTAGTGGACATCTGCAGAGAGTGGCACCGAGAAGGAAGAAGAAGAGGAAGAGACAGCTATGGCTGTAGGTAAACGGAGGCACAACACTGACTTTCCTCTTGTTGGAAACTGACCTAAAGAAGACCTGAGTCAGAGGGACTGCCTCTGGGGAGGGATGAAATGGAGCCTACTGGAAGTCCTCTTCCCTACAGACTGAGGGGTTAAGTCCCTTTGTATCCTTTATTTGGAAACATGATCTGTCATATTTGATGCCCTGTGAATCTAAGGATTAGAAGAGGAACTGGTGCTGCCATTGGAGAGTGCCAGATAAAGGCATTCCCAAGTTTCACTTGAATGGGAACAAAATGTCTAGAGGAATACCTAAAATATGCCTATGTTACTCCTATGATAGTTAACAAAGAGTTAATATTGTAAATAAAAGGTGAAGTTATAATAGAGCACCTATCTTCCATGAACTCAGCATGTCTGAATGAACTATATCTTTGATATTAAAAGAAGAGGGATGTTCTACTCCATCACTCATAAATTTGATTACCAGACCACTGTCAAAGTTGCTATGAAAAAATCATCAACAAAATGTTCCAGGAACTTTGCACTTTTCAAAGCATTTTTTACAAATGTTACATAGATTATGTACTATATAGAACCTATATATCTATATAGATTATATATTAAGGTCTAGAAATGACCTCAACAGCTATTTGGTTCATTACCCTCATTTTTCTGGTGAGAAAACTGGCATCAATGAAAGTCAAATTGCCCAGTGTCAAACAGGCAGGATGCACTGGAGGTAGAATTTGAACCCATTTTCTCTGATTGAAAGGAGTCATAGAGCTTAAAAAGGAAAAATTTCATTCTAACTTTAAAAAGAAGAAAGAGGAGGAGAAGAAAGAAGAGGAGGAGGAGAAGAAGGAAGATGAAAATATGGAGGAGAAAATGGAGGAGAAAGAGATGGAAAAGGAGTAGGAGAAAAAGAAGTAGAAAAAGAAAAAGAAGAGAGAAAATCTTTCACACTATGAGTGAGTAAGATTGCTTTTGATTCTTGGCAAAATGTAAAATCATGTCATTAAAGGATAGTTCATAATAATTTAGAAATGAAAATGATTCCTAAAAATCAGCATGTTTTTATCAAGAACAAGTCACACCCCCCCAGACTAAGCTCATTTCCATTCCTGACAGGGTTCATAGTCTGGTCCTATACTTGAATTCAGAAAATCAGCTTCATTAAGTACAGGATATAGAAGGCATGATTAGATAGTAATTTTTCTGAAAAAGAGCTTTTAGAAAACTAGAAACTCAATATGAATCATTTGCAATGTGGAAGCCAAAAAAGTTAATGTTATCTTCATTTTTGAGGAGGACATATTAAATTCTGTTTTTCACATCATGAAAGAGTGATGAGATGAGGCATGACCAGAGGAAAGCTGTGATGGAAACTGGACTCAAATACACATCTTCTGAGAGCCAGTTGAAGAAAGTAAGGAAGCTTAGCCTGGCAATGAGAAGATTCAGAGGGCACAAAATATACTTGTTCAAGTATCTGAAAGATTGTCAGGTGAAAAATATATTAGACTTGCCTTGTTTGGATTTGAAGGATAAAACAAGGCATAATGGGCAGAAATTCAAGATGCAAGTTTAGTTTTAATGTCAGGAAAATCTTCTTCATGATTAGAGTCATCACAAAGCAGATGAGTTTCCTCATAGGTGATATTTAGTTTCCTCTTGCCTCTTGAGGGCAGGGACAATCTCATTTTCTGAGTGACCAGCAGTGTTCGACATATAGTAGGTATGTGACAAATGCTTGTTAATTGGTTAATTGAAACAAGAAGAGAATAGCTGACTATATGTCAGTTGTATTATAACTCATCATCTCTTTTTAGGTTATGAGTTAAAATAAATTTTCACTTATGTCCCTTCCAAGCCTGAAATTCTATGCATATCTCTGATGCCTCATGGTGACATTAGGAAGAATGATTTCTTAAAGGCTGTGTTAGAAGAGCACAGGTTCTATCAGATCCTCCTGGGAATCACTAAACTCTTCTAATATGAACTCAGTGACCTATTGTATGTCAGCCTTCTGAGAACTAGCCTTGTTAATTTCAGAGAAGCACATTACCAATATGACTAAAAGATTAAAAATATCTTAGCAAGAGTGACTCTTGAACACAATCTAAGATGCTGAGGGGAGTACCCATGCTAATGAAGTCACAAATCCTAGAAATAATCAAGTTTTTTAGAAAATTCAATAAACTTTGTAAACCTGGATTTCAACAAAGCATTTAACAAATTTTTTATCTATGATGTGATTCATATCAATTAAATGGAGGGATCTGGAGTATAGTACAGGTTAGTGGATTTGGAACTGGTTTAATGACTTGTGCCAGAGAGCAGTCATTAATGAATCAATGTCATCTTGCAGGGGTGTCTCTTATAGAGTACCCCGGGAACCTCTTTCTGGCTCTGTGTTGTTCAATATATTTTTATTAGTGACAAGGATAGAGACAAAGATAGATGGCATGCTTGCAATTTACAGATGACACAAAACTGGGAGGGAAAGCTAACACATTGGCTGACAGAATAAGGATCTAAAAAGGTCTTGACAGATTGGAACAATAAGCTAAAGCTAATGATATGAAATTTAATAGTAGTAAATGTCAAGTCCTACATTTGTGTTCATGTCATACAGGGATGAAGATCAGCAGCTGGAACTGATGATGTTTAGATTGGAGAAGAGAAGGTTTAGGAGATGCACCATGACTGTATTCAGGTATTTAAATGTCTAGCATACAAAGTAAAGGGATTAAATTTGTACGAGGAATTAATTAGACTTGATCCTTTTCAATTCAGTGCATATTGATTCGACATCTATATGGGCAAGAAAGGCAGAATGGATAGATTGCTGGAATTGAATTCAGAAAGACCTGGATTCAAATTGTGCCTCTCACACTAGAGTATAGACAAGTCATTTAACCTCTCAGCCTCCAGTAACTCTCTCGGGCTTTCATCCTAAGTTAGAAGTGGCCAAATCTATGCCAAAGAACTCAGAGTTCCTTTATATATGGACTATGCACAAGTAACTGTGTACTGAGGGGATAAGAACAAATATCTCTGAAGCCAATATTATGTGCCAGGCTCTTAAAAATCATCTCATTTGACCCTTATAATAACTTTCAGAAGTAGGTACTATTATGACCCTCCTTTTGCAGTCAAGGAAACTGAGACAGAAGCTGTGACTTACCTAGGGTCACCTGGCTAGTGAGTGTATGAGGCTGGATTTGAACTCAGGTCTTCCTGATGACTGAAATGACTGAACAACAATTTCCTGACTCCAGATGCAGCACTCTAACCACTGAACCACCTAGCTTTCTTATACCCGGCACTAAAGATGCAAAGACAAAAATGAAAAAAGTTCCTGTTCTCGAGGAGTTAATATTCTACCGAGGTGTTTTGTTGCTGTTGTTGAGGTGTTTCAGTCATGCCTGACTGTTTGTGGTCCCATTTGGGGTTTTCATAGCAAAGATAATGGAGTGGTTTGTCATTTCCTTCTCTGGTTCATTTTACAGAGGAGGAAACTGAGGCAAATGGGGGTAAGTGACTTGCCCAGAGTCACAAAGTTAGTAGGTAACCGAGACCACATTTGAACCCAGGTCTCCCTGATTCCAGGCCCAGACCTCTACCCACCTAGCTTTGTAAACAAATTTTTAAAATGTATAGTACAAAATAATTTGATAGAAAAGAGTGCCGTAAGAACTAGGGAGAGCAGGAAAGGCTTCCTGTAAGAGGAGACACACGAGCAGAGCCTTAAAGATACCTAAAGACTTTAAGAGGTTCCCAGAGGATAGAACTAGAAGAAAGGGATAGAAGCTGAAGAGTGCCATATTGAAGCTTGATTAAAGGAAAAATTGTCTAACTGGAATTATGCAAAAATAGAATGGTCTGCCTTCTGAAGTAATGCTTTCCTCATCACTGGAGTCTTTTAGAAGAGACTGAAGGTCAACTGGTTTGGAATGCTTTTGACATCATTCCTATGCCTGTATGGGTTGAATTAAATGACATCATTGGTCCCTTTTAAATTTAAAATTCTGTGATCAGTGCCCCACACCCAGGATATGTTGGAGCTAGCTTAGGCTGCCTGGAAAAAGCAATTATTAAAATTTCAGTGTGAACAAATATAGTTCAGAAATCAGCAAACACTGTGAATCAGGGTCTGATTTATTGTTTCATTAATTTTCTAAACTTTTTACCAGTATACCTTTGCCCACACGGGTCATATTATTCTTATGGAAGGAGCTGATCTTCAAATGGGAGAAAACTGTAGGGGAAGGGGGAGCAAAGGAACCTGGATCAGGGGCATGGCAGAAGAAATCCAGAGGACAACCTGGAGAGGAATTAGACATGGCCAGCAGGGTGCCCTCCTTAAATTAAGGTTCTGGGAAAAGTCATACAATCAGAAAGGTAGAGAAAAATTACAGAGATGGAGGGTACTTTCACTTTGTGAATTTCAGGGTTGGAGCCAACTTCAAAATGAAAAGCAAGGACATGGAGGAGGTAAAAAATGGGAAGAATAACTGAGAAGTTGGATTATAGAACAGGCTAGAATATTGAGCCTAATCTAATAAACTGAAATATGTGTAAATAAGTATTTGTGTGTATGTGTGTGTGAGAGAGAGACAGAGACAGAGACAGACAGAAAGAGAGAAAGAGACAGAGAGATCTGGACAGTAACTGTGAGGTCCCTTCTTGCTCTAAATCTACAACAATATGAAAGGTGACATTTGAACTGGGCTTGAAGGACAGGTAGGATTTGTGGTGGGTGATGGTATGAGTTAAAGGAAAGCTACAATGAATGGGGGTTGTATAACTGGGGATGTCATTGGATCCAGGAACCCATTACAGACCAAACATAACCATCCTTACTAGAAAGTAATGGCCATCAGGAAGCATGAAGGCAATGATAACAGAACAGTGATTGGCCAGAGGTAATTGAAATCTGACCACAAACCAAAGAGGAAGGAACAGCTTATTTGTGTCAATGACCCAGGCACAAGAAGATGAAATGCATATATCATGCAAGGGAGGGTTGGCATAATAAGACCACTGCTAGCTGGAGAGTTCTTTACCTACAGGTTGGAACTCATGCACTGAAACACAATTGTGCCTGTAAAATAGGTAACCAATATATCATGTTTCAATCAATAAGGAAAATTATATATGATTGATACATTAGGAAGAAGATGTGAAGGATCTGGATCACTGCTAGCCTTGTTCCTATAGTCCACCAGCTAGCACACAGGGTATCTTTTCCTAGTCAGCTGAATGTGAGTATGAATAAATTCTATTGCTTACTGAAATAACATAACCTAATAGGCTCTTTAAAACAAACAAGATAATGTATAAAAGGGGTTGTGAAGACATTAAAGAATTAGAGGAATGTCAGTTAATAAATAAATGATATTTCTATATGTTTTAAAGTTTATAATTCACTATATAGTAAAAGTGCTTGTTGTTGCTGCTGATGTTGCTTTGAAAGAGGGGTTCAGACCCATGATTTCCCCTTTTTTAGGGGAACACAGATTCTGGCAACACAGATCAGCAACTTCTCTGCCACTTAGAGTCTGCCTGTGGTACTGAGAGATTTAATGACTTGTCCTGGGTCTTACCATCTATTTCAGAGGAGGGCCTTGAGCCCTAGTCTTCCTTTTATAGGTATGTCTATCATCTCCACAATATTATCTCTGAAATAGTATGCTGTAGGTTGCAGTGGTTTGATAAAAAATTGGTTCTCCAAAAAAAAATGTGCTGCAGGACATACTTTTTAAGTTTAATCTGCAGTTAATGTTTTCTCTATTACTCCCATCACTCTAGTCAATCAACAAAACAATAAATTAAGCTCTGATTTGTGGTGTTTGCCAATTCTGAGGTATAAATGTTTACATTGAAAATTTAACAATCGGCTCTTGCAAACTCATTTGAACTGGTTCCAGCCATACAAAAATTGCTACCCATGTTGCTTTTTAAAAAATTGATATTGTTTAATATTCTATTTTTCCACAATTACATGTAAAAACAATTTTAATGTTTGTTTTTAAGACTTTGAGACTTACCAAATTATCTTTTTTAAAGATTTTTAAAGTATTTTCCAAATTATCTCTCTCCCTCCCTCCCCATCCCACCTCCACTGAGGAGGCAAGCTATTTGATATAGGTTACACATGTATAGTTATGCAAAATATATTTCCATATTTGTCATGTTAGGAAAGAAAAAAGACCAAAAAACCCTCAAGAAAAATGAAATAAAAGTATGCTTCAATCTATATTCAGAGCCCATCAGTTCATTCTCTGGGGATGGATAGAATTTTCATCATAAGTCCTCCAGAGTTGTCTCAGATCATTGTATTGCTGAAAATAGCTAAGTCATTCACAGCTAACCATCTCACAATATTGTTATCACTTTATACACAGTATGTCACTTTGCATCAGCTTCTGTAAGTCTTTCCAGGTTTTTCTGAGAGTATTCTGCTCATCATTTCTTACAACATAACAGTAGTCCATCACAATCATACACCACAATCACACACAGAGTCATTCCCCAATTGATGGACATCCCCTGAATTTCCAATTCTTTGCCACCAGAAAAGAGCTTCTATAAATAATTTTGTATATATAGGTCCTTTTCATTTTTGTTTTTATCTTTTGGGATACAGACCTAACAGTGGTATTGCTAAGTCAAAGGGTATGCATAGTTTGGGAATAGGTTCAAATTGCTCTACATAATAATTAAATCAGTTCATAAGTCCAACAACAGCATATTAATACCTCATTTTCCCCACAGCCCCTCCATTTGTCATTTTCCTTTTCTGTTCTATTAGCCAATCTAATAGGTATGATGTAGTACCTCAGAATGGTTTTAATTTGTATTTCTCCAAACAATAGTGATTTAGATCATTTTTTCATAGGGCTATAGATAGCTTTGATTACTTCATCTGAAAACTGTTTATATATTTTGATCATTTATAAAATGGGGAATTGCTCTTATTTTTATAAATGTGACACAGTTCTCTATATGCTTGAGAAAAGAAGATTTTTATCAAAGACATGCATCAATTTTTTTCAGTTATGATTGCTAACTCTATTTCCCTCCATCCTATTTCCCCCTCTGTGTATTCTATTCTCTCTCTCCTTTCAACTTGTCCCTCCTCAAAAGTGTTTTGCTTCTGATTACCTCCTCCCCCAATCCAACTTTCCATCTATCACCCCTCCCTTCTCTGATTCTCTTCCCCTCCTACTTTCCTGTGGGATAAGATAGATTCCTATATCCAATTAAATGTCTATGTTATTCCCTCTTTGAGCCAATTCTGATGAGGAATGAAGGTTCACTCACTCTCTCTTACCTCCCCCATCTTCTCCTCTGTAAAAGTTTTTTCTTACCTCTTTTATGTGTTATAATTTGCCCCATTCCACACTTTCCTTTCCCTTTCTCCCAGTGCATTCCTCTCTCAACCCTGAATTTGATTTGTTTTACATATCATCACTTCATATTCAACTCACATCTGTGCCCTCTATGTATACTCCTTCTAACTACCCCAATAATGAGAAAGTTCTTATGAGTATCATCTTCTCATGTATGAATGTAAACAGTTTAACCTTATTAAGTCTCATGATTTCCCCAGCCTTTTTGCCTTCTTATATTTCTCTTGAGTCTTGTATTTGAAAGACAAATTTTCCATTCAGCTTAGGGTCTTTTCATTAAGAATGGTTAATTGGATGTCCATGTTTTTCCTCTAAAAGATTATACTCAGTTTTATTGGGTGGGTGATTCTTAGTTGTAATTCTATTTCCTTTGCCCTCTAGAATATCATATTCCAAGTCTTCTAATTGTTTAATGTAGAAGCTAATAAATCTTGTGTTGTTCTGATTGTGGTGCCATAATGCTTAAGTTGTTTCTTTCTGGCTGTTTGCAATATTTTCTCCTTGACTTGGAAGCTCTGGTGTTTGGCTATAATATTCCTGAGAGTTTTCATTTTGGGATCTCTTTCAGGAGGTGACCAGTTGATTCTCTCCATTTCTATTTTGCCCTCTAGTTCTAGAATATCAGGGTAGCTTTCCTTCATAATTTCTTTTTTTTTCAATGCATAAAGTCTCTTTATTCATTTACTTAGATACAATTCCATAATTTAATTCTCTATTAACTGATACACCCAATGAACAACCACTTATTGTTATGTCTCCAAATACATCTAAGTCACTGTATTCTTTATAGTCAACTGTAATTATTTAAATATTCTGTGATCCTTTAAACTTAATTTTACAAGGATTTCAAACTGCCCGTGGATTATGGTATGTCTTCTATCAGAGTATCTATGAGGGAACAAAAAGGAATCTAATTGCTTGATTTTATATATTCATTCAGAAGGTGGCAAGCTTTTTATAAAAATTAGATGTGAATGTTCACAGGGAGTAATTTTTTCATGTATAATTCTTTTCAAAAGTTCAGCTTACATGATAACTTTTACAACTGTGAGATTATTTGTATATGCAGCTTTACACATTCAAGTATTTTGCATGATGTCTGATGTGATCACCAACAAAAGTTGCTATGAAGTAGTAGTTATGATCATATCCCTCTTACAATTGAAAAACAACTGGAATTTTTTGTTCTGCACAGGCAGCTATAAAGTTGTCAGGAAGTAATTGCCCATCTTTAAGGAACTGGTCATCTTTGCCTTGATCAATAAATATGTCCAATTGAGAATCTGGATAAAATTTCACAAGATAAGAAGCCTCCCACTTACTTTGATCTGGTCCTAAATAAGTTAAATTAATAAATGTATGTATAGATATATATAGATAGATATAGATATAGATATATAAAGAATTTAGTTCTGACTTGTGCTTTGAAAAATACTGAAAAAAAAACTAGCAATGAATGTAATGGAATTCAGGTAAAATTAAAGGTGGAACTTTGCAGACCTGTTCACTAAAAATAATATAGGTAGTGATTTACTGTTGGTAAAATATGTACCAATAGTGGTGATAGATTTACCAATATTAATAGCTACAACTCAAATTACCAAGATGTTTAAAATTTTCCAAGTACTCTCCTTGCTATCATCTTTGAGTTAGCTAGAATAAGTATTATAACCCTCATTTTATAGACTAGGAAACTGAGATTCAGTAATAAATTAAGTAACTAAGTGATTAAGTGATAAGAATTAAGATATTCATCATTCACCAATGATGAAGCATTGTCTGAGAGTGAGTTCTGCTACTTCCAATCTCTGTTCTCAAAGGACAAAATCCATTGAAGGAAATAAAATTCTCATACAGCCGTCAAAAATCAATCAATAAACTTCAAGCATTAACATAGCAGGCACTGACAAAACAAAAACAATAACAAAACAGTTGTTGTACTCTAGGGGTTTACATCCTTGGAAGAATAAAAGGGAGAGGTAGGAAAAGAAGGGCACATATACATATAAGTGCAAAAGATAAAGTAAATAATGAGATGACTCCAAGTAAGGAATGGGAGTAGATATATGGAAAGAAGGAAGTGAGGAAGGAGGGAAGGAAGGAAGGAAGGAAGGAAGGAAGGAAGGAAGGAAGGAAGGAAGGAAGGAAGGAGGGAGGGAGGGAAGGAAGGAAGGAATGAAAGAAAGAAGGAAAGAAAGAAGGAAACGGAAGGAAGGAAGGAAGGAAGGAAGGAAGGAAGGAGGGAAGGAATGAGGAGGGGGTAGGGAGGGGGGAGAGAGGGGAGGAAGGAAACATTTATTAAGTGCCTACTATATGTCAGCACTGTGCTAAACACTTAACAAATGTCTCACTTGATCCTCACAAGAACATTCAGAAGCAGGTATTATTATCATGTCCCTTTCACAGTTGAAATCAGACAGACAGAGGCTAAGTGACTTGCCAGGGTTACACAGCTAGTACATGTCTGAGGCTAGATTTGCATTCTGGTCTTCCTGGCTCCAAGCGCAGTTCTCTAATCTACTGTGCACCATCATGTGGAAAGGGGTCTATGAGCTAGACTTCGAAGGAAGCAAGGAATTTTAAGAAGTAGTGGTAAGAAGGGAGTATATCCCAAGCATGGCAGACAAGTAATCCATGCTCTTTTACCTGATTCTCTTGGTGACCAAGAGTACCAATTTATAAGTCAACAAGCCATAGTCTGAGGTACTGTATACTGTAGCCATTGAGAAACCAAAGCTAATTGTCCTGTACAAGAATTATAACAAAACCATGGCTTCATTAGTGTAGCTCTGTATTTCTAGTTGAGGTAAGTCATCATAGATCAGCAATCAAAGATACTTCCATAATATCCCCTACCAAGGTGGGTTGGTCTCAGTCAGTATTTGTACTCAACAAAGATGATTTGTGTGTTATTACTATGTTATTAGATTAAGGACAGATGAGATGATATTACTGTACTTCTTCAAGACAACAGAAGGCACTAATAGGAAGATGTGAACTAAGACTACAGGAAATAGGAAATAGTATTTTGGGGCATTTGTACTCAGTTGTTCTTGTATACATTGATGCTTCTGATGTCATATGATGCTTTTTTTTTAAAAGCCAGAAATATTAAAGAACTTTGATCCAACTATTCATCAAATACCAGAGGGAAAATAGTTTTGGGGGTTTGGGGGTTTTAGGAGAGTGGCAAGAGTAAAGCTTTGGAGTCTGGAAGAATTAATTATGCAGCTATTACATCTGAATTTGGAAACAGTATATAGTAGAGGAAAAAATACTGGTTCCATAGTCAGGGGGACTTTGTCCTGGTTTCTACTGTCTACCTGAGTGCCTTTGTACAGATTCATTCTTCTGGGATTCAATTTATTTTCACTTGTATAATTGTTGAATGAATGAATTGAACTGGGTAATTTCTAAGGTCCCTTTTAGCTTTAAAAGTCTATGCTTCTCTGAGGGACATTAAAAGGGCATTTGGTGGGGTGGGAGATGGGGATAGTTTCCTTCCAATATTTAAAGAGCTAGCATGTGGGAAAGGGATTAAGTTTCTTTTATTTAATCCCAGGGTAGAAAAATGGGTGGAAATTCTCTTTAAAGAGGTAAAGCTGGACCCAATATAAATTAGATATGCCTAAGAGTGGAAGAGGCTGTTTCAGGAAATGGATAAATTTCCCAGTGTTGGAAGCCTCAAGAAGAGAGTAGGTGACCATTTGTCAGAAATGTTGTACTGGGAATTCCTGTTCAGGCTTAATTAGATGACCTCTGAGATCCCTTACAACTCTGACATTCTAAGATCCTATGATTCATAACCTATTAAGTTCCATGGCCTCACACCAGTGGCCTATTCAACAAATTTGGGAACATATCATTTTACAAGAATCACCAGTGGTGAAATCCAAAGAATAGTAAGAAAGAGGAAATGATGAGAAAAAAAACATGCCTTGCATCATAGTCTTTCCAAGTACTTAGACTTGGTCTGCCAGAGGAGCAATGCTAAAGTTGCTCCAGATTGACTTCAGTTATTGGCTGATATGCTCCTGCATTAGCGTATGTAATAACGCCTCATTTCCATAGTGTACCTTTTGTACAGAAACCTTAAAGCAATTTAAAATGCATCATCTACTTCATCCTTTCAACAAATCCATGAAGAAAGCAGTAGGGGGTAGATGCTATCCTCTGCCTTTTATAGATACAGGACCTGAGGCACACAGCAAGTCACACAGCATGTTTAGAACAGAACTGAAGATTCTAACTCATCAATCCTAAGAAACCCTTTAATGTTCCTTCCGGTAGCCTGCATTGCCTCTTATCCAACCCATTAGTTAATTTGTCCACTCAGTCTGTTAGAAAGTATTTCTCAAATACTCACAGAGTACAGAGAAACACCCTAAGAAGCTGGGGACCCATGTCAATGATTGTGTGCTCTAGTTATCTTCATGAAGCTTACAATCTAATAACAAGTAAGGAAATTAGATTTATTCTTGACATTTGGCCTTTCAGAAGAGGCAAGTAGAAGCCCTGCTAAGTTCCTTCCTTGCTCTGATAGTCTGTACATATATGTGTGTGTGTGTGTTTACAGCAGAACTGTGGGAGACTCTGTTGGAAACACAAATGCTGAGCTGTGCACATTGGAACAGAACAAGAAGACAGGAGTGCAGACCTAAGCCCATTAGCCGTGTAACCTCTGAATCTAGCCTGACCACTGAGAACAGAAGCATCTTACCCAAATCCATCAGTACTCGGAACAGAGAGCTTTGTCCAGAGAAAGGGCAGCAACAGCATCTGTTAGTTTTGCAACTCAGAAGTCAAGGAGAAAGGGGCAGTATACTGGCCAAACCCACAAGACAGAGACAGTCATTTGGAGCAATTTAGGGTGAGGGTCTCTGCCATGAAATTTAGACAAATAAAACTTCCCACATGTCTTCAGAGAGTCTGGAAACTCAGGGATGGGTCCTTCCTATGAAAGAAACCAATTTTGAGTTGGTGGCGAAGGTTGGACCTCAGTATTTTTTGTTTGTATGTTTTTGTTTTTCCTCCTTGTATGGGAGTGGTTTAGAAGAATTACCTTATCCTGACATATAAGATCCTTCATCCATAATCTGGTTCCAACCTACTTTCCAAGCATTTTTCACAATATTCTTCTCTATATTCCATTTAAATCAGGCTGTTAGTCATACTACCAATACATCATGTCATCTCTTTCCTCCACTATAGGATCTATCCATATATCAGTTCCTAGAATGTGCTCTCCTTTCCACTATGCCTTTCAAAATCCTTCCCTTACCTCCCTTCAAGTGTCAGCTCAGGTGACATCCTTTCTTTAAAGCTTTCCCTGATTTCTACTCCTCCCTGCTTCCCTTGCTTTTTCCCACCAGCCACCACTCTCTACCTATCTCTGTGATCTCTTCCTTCAGATTAACTCACAGTTCTTTTTCTCAGTCTGTCTTTGGATCAGACCCTTCACTCTTATGTAGCGCTGTTATGGTATTGCCAAGGAGATTAAGATGTTGGAGCTGGTTGCCCATATGATCATAAATCATAGTTCTAGACCTAGAAGGAGTCTTAGAAAGTGTCAATTCCAATTCTCATTTTACAGATGAGGAAACCAACTCATAGGAAAGTATCCTACCCAAGGTCACATAGTTAGGATTTGAACTCAGATTGTCTGAGTCTGGAGTCAGTACTCTGAAAGTCTCCCAGGGTACTCTCATTCTTCTATCCTCCTGGAGATTTTACTCTTAACCTGTGACTGCTGAGTCCTTATCTAGATTGACAAACTAACTCCTCCCATGGTAAAGGATTATGTGGCAGCAAAAAAGTATCATATACTTCCAGTGTCAAAATGGCAGGGTAAAGAAGGAATCTCTGAAGCCCTCCAGAATTCC
Organism: Potorous gilbertii; assembly: GCA_028658325.1. Taxonomy (NCBI): domain Eukaryota; kingdom Metazoa; phylum Chordata; class Mammalia; order Diprotodontia; family Potoroidae; genus Potorous; species Potorous gilbertii. Next base: position 194,425,586 of record CM053769.1, read on the forward strand.
CCTCCAAAGAACTAGAAAACTGCCTCAGAATAGATCTAGGAGTAGAGAAACAGCAGCTTACCAGGAGGATGAGAGGGGAACAAGATCCAAGAGCAACAGTAGCTAGTCTTACATCAGAGTGCCTGAAGTAAGGCTCCAAGTCTAGGGAAATCTACCAGCTATGCCTACCCTCCTGCAAACCAGCAATCCCCTTAGGCAAGTGAGGCCCCACTCCAGTAACCCCACATTAACATAAGCCACCAACATGGTCTTCAACCTATTGCCAACCAGCAGTGAAGCCTTACCCCAAGGCTGGCCAATAGTGATCCCATGTACTAGGGGCTTACCAGCACAGAGGTCCTATTTCCATAGAAACCCAGAAGCAGGGCCCCACCCCTGGGGCTGACCAGCAACAAGATCCCTCCTCCAGGACCAGCCACCAGAAAGACTGTTACCACAGCAACCCAGCATCAAGACCCTAGCAATGACAGATCAGCTGCTAAACCCCACACCCAGATGCCCCAGTAAAAGCCAGAAAGGAAGCCTACCCTTCAGTGAATGGAAGTAGTTAAGTAAGACCTAGAGTCCTAGCACAAAAACCTTGAGACAGTGTAGGACCAGAGACCAATTCTCATATAAAAACTCCAATTCACTAAAAAGGTAGAAAGTGAGCAAAAAAAAAAAAAAGAAAAGAACTTAACCGTAGAAAGTTACTATGGTGATAGGGAGGATCAAGGGAAAAACTTCAAAAAGGACAATAGTGTCAAAATTGCTACATATGTAGCCTGAAAGAAAAATGTAATTTGGTTTCAGTCACAAAAAGAAATCCTGGAACAGATAAAAAAAGATTTTAAAATACAAATTAGAGAAGTAAAAGAAAAAATTGGGAAAAGAAATGAGAGTGATACAAGAAATTCATGGGGAAAAAAGAGTCAATACCTTGGGGAAATATATACAAAACTTTGCTAAGGAAAATATCTACCTAAAAAGTAGAATTGACCACATGGAAAAGGAAGAACAAAAGCTCACTGAAGTAAATAATTCCTTAAAAATTAGAATTGAACAAGTGGAAACTAAAGACTCTATGAGATATAAAGATACAATCAAATAAAATGTTAAAAGTAAAAAAAATAGAAGAAAATGTGAAATTTTTCATTGCAAAAACAACTAACCTCAAAAATAGATCCAGGAGAGAATTATTAGACTATCCAAAAACTATGATTTTTTTAAAAATGCCTGGACAGGGGGGCAGAGCCAAGATGGTGGAGTAGAAAAACACACATATGCTAGCTCCAAACCCACAGCAAATGGATTTCCTCTAAAAAGAACTTCCAACAAATTCTGGAACAATGGAAGCTGCGCAGCAACACAGTGAAGGAGATTTCCGTTCCAGAGAGCCCTGAAAAACCCATCCCAAAGGTCCATCGCGCACCAGACAGGAGCAGAGCCCTCCCCTGCCCTGCCCTGGCCATGTGGCACTGAGAGGAGTGAGCAGATATGAGCAGGCTTCAGGGATGGAATCTCCAGTGGTCATGAAGGTCCCTCCACCCACAGACTCACAGGTCAGTGAGAGAGATGGGCTGAGAGGGGAGCAAGGTGTCTCCGGGACTCAGGCCCCCTCGGGAGGCAGCAGCAGAGGCAGAGGCAGAGGCAGCAGGTGGCCAGAGGCTCTCGAAGTAGGCAGGAGCTCAATTACAAAACATGTCTGCATAAACCCCCTCGGGGAACTGAGCCTGGGAGGAGGGCCTGGCCCCACCTGAGCACCTGAAATTAGGCTCCCATTGAATAGTAGCCAGGCCTGCCACCAAAAGCCCTGAGGCTGGGGAGCAGCATTTGAATCTCAGACCCCAAGCACTAGCTGGGCAGACCTAGGCCAGGGGTGGAGAGGACTCTCAGAAGTCAAGTAACTGCCTCGGAAAATGCCCAGAAAAGGGGAAAAAAAAAATAAGACCATAGAAGATTATTTTCTTGATCAGATGATTCCGCCATTCCTCTCTGACGAAGAAGACCAATGCTTACCATGAGGTAAAGACATAGGAGTCAAGGCCTCTGTATCCCAAACATCTGAAATCAATATCCAATGGGCTCAGGCCATGGAAGAGCTCAAAAAGGATTTTGAAAATCAAGTTAGACAGATGGAGGAAAAATTTGGAAAAGAAATGACAGACGCAAGAAAAGCATGAAAAACAGGTCAATACCTTAATAAAGGAGACCCAAAAAAATGCTGGAGAAAAGAACACCTTGAAAAATAGGCTAACTCAATTGGCAAAAGAGGTTCAAAAAGCCAATGAGGAGAAGAATGCTTTCAAAAGCAGAATTAGCCAAGTGGAAAAAGAGGTGCAAACCTCACTGAAGAAAATATTTCTCTCAAAATTAGAATGGAACAGATGGAGGCTACTGACTTTCTGAGAAGCCAAGAAATCACAAAACAAAACCAAAAGAATGACAAAATGGAAGAGAATGTGAAATATCTCATGGGAAAAACAACTGACCTGGAAAATAGATCCAGGAGAGACAATTTAAAAATGATGGGACTACCTGAAAGTCATGATCAAAAAAAGAGCCTAGACATCATCCTTCATGAAATTGTCAAGGAAAACTGCCCTGATATTCTAGAAGCAGAGGGCAAAATAAGTATTCAAGGAATCCACCAATCACCACCTGAAAGAGATCCAAAAAGAGAAACTCCTAGGAACATTGTGGCCAAATTCCAGAGTTCCCAGGTCAAGGAGAAAGTATTTGAAGCAGCTAGAAAGAAACAATTCCAGTATTGTGGAAATACAATCAAGATAAAACAAGATTTAGCAGCTTCGACATTAAGGGATTGAAGGGCGTGGAATAGGATATTTCAGAAGTCAAAGGAACTAGGTCTAAAACCAAGAATCACCTATCCAACAAAACTGAGTATACTACTTCAGGGGAAAAAATGATCTTTCAATGAAATTGAGGACTTTCAAGCATTCTTGATGAAAAGACCAGAGCTGAAAAGAAAATTTGACTTTCAAACACAAGAATGAGAAGAAGCATGAAAAAGCAAATAGCAAGGAGAAGTCGCAATGGACTTACCAAAGTTGAACTCTTTACATTCCTATATGGAAAGACAATATTTGTAACTCCTGAAACTTTTCAGTATCTGGGTAGTTGGTGGTATTACACACACACACACATACACACATACACGTACACACACCCATGTACAGGCGTGCACACACACACACATACGCACATGCATGCACACAGAGACAGAGAGCACAGAGTGAATTGAATAGGATGGGATCATATATTAAAAGAAATCAAGGTAAACAGTGAGAGAGAAATGTAATGGGAAGAGAGAGGGTGAAATGGAATGGGGTAAATTATCTCTCATAGAAGAGGCAAGCAGGAGACTTCTTAGTGGAGGGAAATAGAGGAGAGTTGAGGAAAAAAAAACATGACGTTTCCTCTCATCACATTCGACTAACGGAAGGAATAAAATGCACACTCATTTTGGTATGAAAACCTATCTTACAATACAGGAAAGTGGGAGAGAAGGGGATAAGCAGGGTGGGGGGGATGATGGAAGGGAGGGCAATGGGAGGAGGGAGCAATTTGAAATCAAC
>CM053769.1:194429663-194466888 GCA_028658325.1 Potorous gilbertii
ACAAATGGGGAGAAAATTTTGGAACCCAAAATCTTGTGAAAATGAATGTAAAAAGTTAAATAAATAAATTTATATTTTAAAAAAGCTTCTAAAAATGCCTGGACAACATCTTTTAAAATTTTATAAAACTCCCTTGATATATTAGAACCAGAAGGCAAAATAGAAATGGAAAGAATCCACCAATAGCTGTCTGAAAGAGATCTCAAAATATAAACTCCCAGGAATACCATAGCCAAATTCCAGGACTCACAGATCAAGGGGAAAGTATTGCCAGCATTCAAAAAAAATATCATATCAAGGAGCTACAATCAGAAATACACAAGACTTAGCAGCCTCCGTATTAAAGAACCAAAGGACTTGGAATATGATATAGCAAAAGGCACAGGATTTAGGATTACAGTCAAGAATCACCAACCCAGCAAAACTGAATATAATCTTTCAGGGGGAAAAATTGACATTTAATGGAATAGAGGCCTTTCAAGAATTTCTCATTAAATTAAAAGACCAGTGATGAATAAAAAAAAATGACTTCCAAATACAAGACTCAAGGGAAACACTAAAAGGTAGAAAAGAAGCAAGAAAGAGAAAACATAAGAAATTAAATAAGGTTCAACTGTTTATATTTCTGTATGGCAAGATGATACTGGAAACAACTTTATTATCGTAAGAGCAATTTGAGGATATGTAGATTATAAAGAATATATATATATAGAGAGAGAGAGAGAGAGAGATTGTGGATATAAGATGACTTTGATGGGATGATACCTCAATAAACAAAGGGGTGAGAAAGAAAATTTCACTGGAGGACAAAGGGGGGAGATTAAATAGAGTAAATTATCCCATATGAAAGAGGCATGAAAAAGCTATTATAAAGGAAGGGAAGATGGAAGGTGGTGGTGATCAAAGCTTCAACCTTACTCTCATCACAATGGCTCAAAGATGGAATAACATACACATTCAGATGGATATAAAAATCTGTCTTACCATATAAGGAAGTAAAAAGGAATGGGGATCAGAGAAGTGGGAGGGGAGACTGATGAAAGGGAGGGTATATTGGGGAAGATGGTGATAAGAAATAAAACATTTGTGAGGAGGGGAAGGTTGGGGAAAGGTGGGAGATATAAACAAATGAAAAATAGCATGGAGGGTAATACACAGTTAACTATCATAAAGATAAATCTAAATGGAATGAACTCACCCATAAAATGGAAGCAGATAAGAGAACAGACTAAAAATCAGAATCCTATAATATGTTGTTTACAAGAAACACATTTGAAACAAAGAGATTCACACAGAGTAATGATAAGGGCCCTGGGCAGAATCTAATATGCTTCAGTTGAAGCAAAGAACACAGGGATAACAATCATAATCTCAGACAAAGCACAAGCAAAAACTCCAACTAAAAGAAATATAGAAGAAAGATACATCTTGCTGAAAGGTACCGTAGATAACGAACTCATACCAGTACTAAACGTATATACACCAAATGGTACAACATCTACATTTCTGGAGAATTCAAATGAGTTACAGGTGGAAAAAGAAAGAAAGAAAGGAAGAAAGGAAGAAAGAAAGAAAGAAAGAAAGAAAGAAAGAAAGAAAGAAAGAAAGAAAGAAAGAAAGAAAAGAAAGATGCAAGGAAGGAAGGAAGGAAAGAAGGAAAGAAGGAAAGAAAGAAGAAAAGAAAGAAGGAAGGAAAGAAGGAAAGAAAGAAAGAAGGAAGCAAAGAAGGAAGGAAGAAAGAAAGAAAAACTATACTACTGGGGATCTCAACTTTCCCCTATCAGAACTAGATGAATCTAATGACAAAACAAACAAGAATTTAAGGAGGTGAATAAAATTCTGGAAAAGTTGGATATGATGAATTCCTGTGGAACACTGAATGGGAATGGGAAAAAAAATATATATCCTTTTCTCAGCAGTATATAGCATCTATACACACACACAAACACACGCACACACACATACACACACACAAATGACCATGTATTAAGACATAAAACCTTCAGTCTCATAATGCAGAAAAGCACAAATAGTAAACATCCTTTTCAGATCATAATGCAATAAAAATTACATCCCATAATAAACAGTGTAAAGAGAGACTGAAATTAACTGGAAATTAAATAGTCTAATTCTAAAAAAACAAGTGGGCCAAAGAACAAATTATAGAAAGAATTGATAATTTCATTAAAGAAAATTACAACAATGAGAACATATCAAAATATATGGGATGCAGTCAAAGGAGTATTTACAGAAAAAATTGTATTTTTAATTGCTACATCAGTAAGATGGGGGAAAGCAGATCAATGAATTACAACTAAAAAAAATTAGAAAATGAACAAATTTTAAACTCCCCAATCAAACACCAAATTGGAAATCATGAAACTCAAAGGAGAGATTAATAAAATTGAAAGTAAGAAAACCATTGAACTAATAAACAAAACTAGAAGCTGGTTTTTACAAAAGAAAACAATAAAATATATGAAATACTGATTAATTTGATTTGAAAAGGGAAAAGAAAAAAAACAAATTACTAGTATCAAAAATGAAAGGGGTAAATTCACCACCAAAGAAGAGGAAATCATGACAATTGTTAGAAGCTATTTCATCCAATTATATGCCAATACATTTGACAATCTAAGTGAGATAGATGGGTATCTACAAGAACATAAATTACCCAGATTTTTAAAAGAGAAATACAATGCTTAATTCAATCTTAGGGGAAAAAAATTGAAGAAGCCATCAATGAACTTCTTAAGAAAAAATTCTCAGGACCAGATGGCTTCACAAATGAATTCTACCAAACATTTAAAGAACATTTAATTCCAATGCTACATAAACTATTTGGAAAAATAGGTGATGGAGTCTTACTAAATTTCTTTTACAACACAAATATAGGGCTGATACGCAAATCAGGAAGAGTCAAAACAGAGAAAATCACAGACCAATTTTCCTAATGAATATTGTTGCAAAAAATTTAAATAAAATCCAAGAAAGATTATAGCAATATATCACAGGGATAATACACAATGAACAAGTGGAATTTATACTAGGAATACAGGGCTGGTTCAATATTAGAAAAACTCTCAGTATAATTAAGCATGTCAGTAGCAAAACTGCCAGAAATAATGTGATTATCTCAATAGATGAAGAAAAGTTCTTTGAAGAAATATGGCACCCATTCCTTTTCAAAGCACTAGCAAGCAGACCAATAGTGTTTACTTCAGATTAATGAGTAATATCTATCTAAAACTATCAGCAAGCATTATCTGTAATGAGGATAGGCTAGAAGTCTTCCTGATACCATCACGGGTAAAGCACGGATGCCCATTTAGCGCCTCTTTTATTTAATATTGTACTAGAAAATATTAGCTAGAGAAATAAGAGAAGAAAAAGAAATTAATGGAATTGGAATAGGCAATAAGGAAACAAAACTATTAGTCTTTGCAAATGACATTTTGTTATACTTATAGAATCAACTAAAAATAATCTTGGAAAGTATTAACAACTTTAGTAAAGTTTCTGGATACAAAATAAACACACAAATAATCATCATTTCTAAATATTACTAACAAAGTCTAGCAGCAAAAGATAGAAAGATAAATTCCATAATAATTGTAGACAATATAAAATATTTGGGAATCCAAATATTTGGCCAGGATAAGCCAATGAACTATATGACCACAACTATAAAACACTTTGCACACAAATAAAGTCAGATCTAAAGAATGGGAAAAGTATTAATAGCTCATTGATAGGGTGAGCCAATATAATAAAAATGACAATTTTACCTAAATTAATCTATTTCTTGGTACCATCCCGATCAAACTATCAAAAATTATTTTAAAGAGCTAGGAAAAAATAATAACAAAATTCATCTGGAAGAACAAAGGTTCAATATTATCAAGGGAATCAATGAAAAATAAATGTGAAAGTAGGTTGTATAGCTATACTAGAACTTATATTGCATTATAAAGAGATTATTATCGAAACAATCTGGTACTGGCTAAGAAATAGAGTAATGGATCAGTAGAATAGATTAGGTATTAATTACATTAGAGTAAATGACCATAGTAATCTAGTATATGATAAACACAAAGATCCAAGCCTTTGAAACAGAAACTCATTATTTGACAAAATCTTCTGGGAAAACTGGAAAATATTGTGGCAGAAACTAGGTATAGACTAGCATCTCACTCTGTATACCAAGATAAGGTCAAAATATGTATATGACTTACACATAAAGAATGATACCATAAGCTAATTAAGAGAGCATGGAATAGTGTATCTGTAGATTTATGGATAAAGGAAGATTAGGGCCAAAAAAAAAATAGAGAGAGCATTATAAAATGTAAAATAGATCATTAAGGTTATATAAAACTAAAACAGTTTTTCACAAATGAAACGAATGCAAGCAAAATAATAAAGAAAACAAAAAACTGGGAGAAATTTTTTGCAACAAGTATTTCTGATAAAGGCCTCATTTCTCAATTATATAAAGAACTGGGTTGGGCAGCTAGGTGGTGCAGTGGATAGAGCACTAGTACAGGAGTCAGAAGGACCTGAGTTCAAATCTCACCTCAGATATTTGACAATCACTAGCTGTATGACCTTGGGCAAGTCACTCAACTCTAATTGCCTCATCCTTGGTCATCTCCAGTCATCCTGATGAATATCTTGTCACTGGATTCAGATGGCTCTGGAGGAGAAGTGAGGCTGGTGACCTGCACAGCCCTCACTCACTCAAAAAAAGTCAAGCACAAGTCATGTCATCATTTCTCTGATGGCATGGTCTTCTTCAGCAACAAAGGATGAACACACACAAATAACTGAGTTCAAGTTATAAAAATACAAGTCATTCTTCAATTAATAAATGGTCAAAGGGTATGAAAAGGCAATTTTCAGACAAAGAAAACAAGTTATCTATAACTATAAAAATACTTTAAATCACTGTTATCAGAGAAAAATGTACTTTAAAAGAATTCTGAGGTACTATCTCACACCTATCAGTGACAACAAAAAAGGAAAATTTTGGCTGTCAAACAGTATGTGGGGAAACTAGGATACTAATGCATTATTGGTGGAGTTGTGAACTGATCCAACTGTTCTGGAGAGCAACTATGCTCAAAGGAGTATAAAACTGTGCGGCTCTTTGATCCAGCAATACCACTGTTAGGTCTATATCCCCAAAACATCCAAATAAAAATGGAAAAGGACCTATTTGTACAAAAATATTTATAACAGCTCTTTTTTTAGTGGCTAAGAATTTGAAATCAAAGGAATGCCTATCAACTGAGGAATGGTTAACCAAGCTATGGTATAGGGTTGTAAGTGAATATTATTATATTATAAGAAATTACAAGCAGGATGATTTCAATTACATGAACTGATGCATAGTGAAGTGAACAGAACCAGGAGAACATTGTACACAGTAACAGCAATATTGTTCCATGAAGTGAATGATAGCTATTCTTAATAATACTATCTGCCTCTAGAAAAAGAACTGATATTAATTGAATACTAACTAAATCATTTTATTTTTCACTTTTTTCATATTTATTCTTTTATTTGAGTCTGCTTGTACAAAATAACTAATATGGAAATATTTTACATAACTGTTCGTGTGCAACCTATATCTGTTTGCTTGCCATCTCAGGGCAGGCTGAGAGGTGGGAAGGATAAAAGTTGGGACTCAAAATTTTAATTAAAAAAAGTTAAAAATAGATATAGGTTATAAAAAAGATAGTATTATGAAATAGAAGCTTAGAAAAGCCAAGCTGAATGGGAGAAAAGAAGCTAGGGGTGGCAGGGGTGGGGGGGGGGTAGCAAATAATTGCCATGAGTTATTTGTTCTGAACTCTTAATGTCAAGACAGTATTATTACAGCATGAGTCAGAGACATACAGCAGGTGCTCCCTTCCTAGAACCAGTCAGGACTCCCAAGACTAGACTAGTGGTCATTCAATCCCCTCCTTCTCTTTTATTCCTCTTTCTCTTAGAAGATACCTTTCTGTTCATTATTCCAGAGTACTAAAGACATTTTAATTACATAAAATTTTACTTAACATATTATTTATCTTTTCTCATGCCCAAAATTGTGATAAAAGTTGCTGACCATTGAATAAAAATGCAGTGGAAAAGGGACATTTCATGAAGCTTAGGTGGAGAAAAAATTTAAACTTGGATGTTTTGCAGAGCTCTATTTCTGACAGGGAATTGATTTCTTTTTAAAATTTCTCCGAGCAAAGAAAGATTCCTTATCCTAGACTCCGAGGTAGTGAGTCATCTTTCCTGGACTTGACTGGATGGAAAAATTCCTTCCCAGAAGAGAGGAGATGAAGGAGTGACTAGATATCATGCTTTAAAGGAAGAGTAGCCCCCACACATAAATTTTAAGGGGTAAATAAGAATTACTAATAAATCCTGTTCAGCAGGTTAGCATCATACCACCAATAGACTTAACAATGTATATGTTACACCACCATCACCACCACCACCCCAGATTGCAATGTCCTTAATCTTCTCTTTTTAGTTTTTGTCCTTATATTCTGAGCATGTAGCACAATGCCTTATAGATGGACATAGGGACTAATCTAATTATTTCATTCATATAAAAAACTCTCAGGTGAGGAAATTTCATCCATCAGTCCAAGACTACACTTTCTCAGCAAATTATAGTCTTAGAGTTACCTAGAACACAAGAGGTGAAGTGACTTGCCCAGGGTCACACATCTAGTGTGTATTAGAGGTGGCACTTGAACCCAGGTTTTCATGACTCTGAAGACTACTATCTATGCAAAATGACATTCTGCTTCTCATATGTTTGCACAGAGTAGACACTCATTATTTGTTTAATTGAATTGAATATGATATCTAAGGTCAGAAATCCTACAATTTTAATTGATTTCCCATTAGAATGAAATCTTTTCTTCTTTTCTCCCTTCATTTGCCTTTCCTGGATAATTTGCTCAGATCTAGCTTCCTGCAAATCTCTCTTCTTTCCCTCCAGCATATCTCATCCTCTCCCCATCAGTTCAGCCTGTCTGCTCAGCACAAGCTCATAGGACCACTTTTTCTACCCTGGAGGTCCTCATTAAGGAGTGTGGGGGAGATGAGGCACAGCCTCTAGATCCTAGACCTTACCACTGGAGTGAAAACTGAGGAGAGAAGGAGCCTTCATGCCTCTCTACCTGCCTGGGCTTTTCCCCCAACCCCCTTCCCAGGGGCTATTTCTTCCAATATCATAAACTCTCCTGTGAAGAAGAAAATGCAAGAATCAGTCCCACCAAAAAGATGGAGAAATGTATGATTTGCAGTCTATCTTCACCCCCACCCCATCCCACTCCTGGCCCAATCTCCCGTGCTCAGCATAGCCTTTCTCCAGGCTTGCTCAACTGAAATCTCTTAGTAGTCACAGTGCTTCGCCACAGCATATCTAGGGCGAAACTCAAATAGTTTGGGCTTTATGAGGTAGATAGAGAAAGGAGTGGGGGCTTAAAGAAGGAGGAGAAGGCTCCCTCATCTTTTTTTTCCTAGCCTTGGATCTTCTTTTCTTTTCTCTTACCTGTCCCTTACTCTCCCCCACCCCCTACAAGGTTCCTTCTGGGTCTCCTTCTTTGCTTGTTTTCGTTTACAAAGAGATACCTACGTCCCTAAATTAAGAGCTCTTTGGTCTCCTGCTTGCTCACCGTTGCCATGTGTTGAGCCCCATGAGCTGGCTTGTGGCATTTATTAGCACAGGCGGAAAAATGCTTGCCTCATCAGACAGAGCAGCTGGATACAGAAAGCTTTTCAAAGGCATGTAACTGACCTCTAGCTCAGCTGCTGGATGCCTGGGTATTGCAGACTCAGTTGAATTCTCTCTCTCTCTCTCTTTCTCTCTCCCCTCCATCCTTTTCTCCATTTCTCTCTCTCACTCCCTTTCTCTTTTCTTCCTCTCTCTCCTTCTTCTCGTCTCTCACTACTTGCTCCCTTTCTCCTTTCTGCAGTGTCCTGACCTTGCAGGGCCTCAGTCCCCTCCTCTATCCATCTCACTAGTTGTGTCTCTCCCGTGAAGTCATGCTGGGAGATTAATTGCTGCTATCACCCCTAATCCATCACACTTCCCAAAGATTGTTTTGACATCTAGTTAATTTTTGGCTGATGATTTATCAAATTCTTATTACCGTGCTCTGAAGGGGCTCATTTATTGTGTTGATTCGTGGTAATGATAAAGGGGAAGCACTTTGAATTTTAACTACATTTTCCTCATGCTTCTTCTATCCAGCACAGTTAAAAACCAGGGAAAAGGAGGGAAAATTGTAACCAGGAAACTCTTAAGCAATTCAGAGTGAGAAAGGAAAGGGTGGATGAACATGGGGTATGGGGAGGGTGGGGGGAGAACCTCCATTATTTGTGCAAAAGTTTGAAAAAGGTTAATGTATATTAGCAGTATTTTTAGTGTCTGAATCTAGACTACATTTGGAAAGCTCATACCCCTAAGGCTCTTAAACATTTATTGCCCTGTAATATTACCTAAATGTCTACTGCCATTTTATTCAAATAGAACTTAATGGTAAATGATGTCAGTCATGTACCAGTGGAAATGTAAAATGAGTGTATCTGCCAGGCCAGATGGCCATCCTACCTTTTAAAAGTATGTGGAGACTTTTGCTTGGCCCTTCGTGTCACTCCCTCTACTTGCTTTCCACATATTTTTTCATTTGCTGCTAAACTATATTTAATAAGTTCATTTGGTAGGACAGAATTCAGACCTAGTATCTTCCCCAACCTAGGGATTGGATAGAGTTCCAGGGAAGACAGCTGAGATGTGGCCCACAGGGGAATACACTATTGTTGTTCAGTCATGTTCTAGTCTTTATGAAACTCTTTTGGAGTTTTCTTGGCAAAGATACTGGAGAGGAGTTCCATTTCCTTCTCCAGATCATTTTATACAGGTAAGAAAAGTGAGCCAAATAGGGTTAAGTGACTTGCCTGGAGTCACACAGTTAATAAGTATCTAAGGCCAGATTTGAACTTAGGTCTTCCTGACTCCAGACTCAGCAATCTAGCTGCCCAAAAGAGAATATACTCACCAAAAATTATTGAGACAGTATAATCTGAGCTAATTCACCTGGCTCCAGAAACACTCCTGTTTTCATTCCATTCCTCTTAGTATTTACAGTCTATTAAATAACAGCTTACATGCAGAAATACAGTATGACATAGTGGATAGTGTTAAGCTTAGTGGCAGAAAGACTTGAGTTGTCATGCAAGCTCTTACTCTAGCCATAGAATGATTGGCAAGTCCCTGAACCTCTCTGTTTCACAATATACTAGGACTGACCTAGTAAGACACTGAAAGATGTTCCTCTATGGATATGACTCCCACAATGGAAGTGAGGAAATAGAAGATTTTACATAGGTTCCCATATTTTGCACATGCCGGTTTGTAAACGTTCTCACTGACTTTATGTATTCTATCTTCTAGTTAGACTGCAAGTTCCTAGAAAACAACACTAGAAAGGACATTTTCCTAGAAAGGACACATCTTATTTCTTTTAAACCTTGTTTTTTCCTTTACATAGGATGATGGAAGTATTCAATAAAGCTTATTCAATGAGTGAATGTATGAATGAATGACAAAGACATAGGTGACAGAATGAATGGATGGAAGAAATAAATGGATGAATGCTGAGATGGATATCAACATGTCCTGTGAGATAGTGAGGCACTAATACCACTTTATAATCTAAAAACTAAAAAAGTTCTCACACTGAGTTGCTGGCAGGTAAAGGTAAGGCATTTGAAAGCAAGAATAGTTTTCTCAACTTGATTTTATACCTTAAGCACCTAGCAAAGTGTCTTGATGATAATAAGTGAATAATAAGTATCTGTCAGATTGGATTGGATATGACCTGAGACAAAACTTTACTCCAGTATGATCACTAGATCCCTGTTACTGTTGTTCAGGCATTATAGTTGTGTCCAACTCTTTGTTAACCCATGTAGAGTTTTCTTGGCAAAGATACTGGAGTGGTTTTGCTATTTCATTATTTTACAGATGAGGAAGGGTGAAATGACCTATCCAGAGTCACACAGCTAGTAATTGTCTGAGATTTGAACTCAGAAAGATGTCTTCCAGACTTTAAGACCTAGTACACTATCCACTGTTCCACCTTGCTGCCCCAAAATCCAACTCTCAATGTCTATCATCAGAAATATTTGGGAGACTGAATGGTTTCTCTACCTTATATCACAATCTATACATGCACACAGTTAGGGCAATAGATGTATCTTTAAGCAAATCTAAAACATGAATCTAGATGGGGTGGTATATACATATAAGTATATTTTTTAAATTTCATGAAACAATTCTTTGCTTTTCAAAACAATTCGTTTAACAGTTCTTTTAACTGGATTCTTTGAATGCATCTAAAAATAGTTTTTTAAACTTCGTAAAAATTGTGTTTCTTAAAGTGAGGTACACCCAGTAACAATGAAAACCAACTGTTCTCAGCACTTTGATCTAGATTTCAATATCTTTTCAGTATCTGGTGGGAATAATTTTCCCCCTAAGATCACACCACATGTTGCACTAGTCTTACTTTCTTTCTTACAGGTGTTTAGATTCCCTGATAAAAACTATTACAACCTCATATTAGGATCACTGCAACATAGAATCTCAGTGTTGGAAGGAGGCTCACTTAATGCCATCCACTCAAGAACAGGAATTGTCTCCACATCTCTAAAACTTGATCCCTTGGCCTTTTCTTGAAGAGAGCCAGAAAAAGGAAATTCACTACTTACACACATCTGGATGGCTTCAATTGTTATGAGGCTTCTCTTTAAATTGAATCAAAGGTCATTTCTCTGCAGCTTCAATCCCTCACTCCTAGTTCTGCCTTCTAGGACCATTCAAAACAAGTCAAGTTCCTCTTCCATAGGATAGCTCTTTAAATTGTGTTGCTGATCAATGTTCAACAATCAGAGATCTGGAAAAATATGTATATACCATACACTTTTGCATTTAATTTGTGTTATTAGCATTTTCTCAATCACTTTCTTATTTAGAAATCTGTAAAACAATAAATCAAGTCCTGATTTGTAGGGCTTTGATTTCTGAGGTATAAATGCTCACATTGAAAATTTCACAATCATGACTAATTATATGCCCATAAATATGACAATCTAAATGAAATGGATGAATATTAAAAAAATTTATTGCCCACATTAACAGAAGAGGAAATAGAATGCTTAAATAGCCCTATCTTAGAAAAGGAAAATAAACAAGCCATAAATGAGATTCCTAAAAAAAAATCTCCAGGACCAGATGAATTTACAAGTGAATTCTACCAAACATTTAAAGAACAATTAATTCCAATACTATATAAACTATGTGGGAAAATAGGCAAAGAAAGAGACCTGATAAATTATTTTTATGAAAAAAAGTGTAGTTTTGATATCTAAGCCAAGAAGAGCAAAAACAAAGAAATAAAACTAGAGACAAATTTCCCTAACGAGTATGGATGTAAAAAATTTTAAATAAAACACTAGCAGGGAGATAGTAGCAATATATTGCACAAAGTAAAATTGCATACTATGACCAAGGATTTATGCCAGGAAGGTAGGGATGGTTCAATATTAGGAAAAGTATCAGCAAACAAATCTAACAAAAGTATGATTGTCTCGATAGATGCAGAAACAGCTTTTGACAAAATACAGCACTCATCCCTATTAAAAATCCTAGAAAGAAAAGGAATAATTGAAGCTTTCTTTAAAATGATAAGTACTATCTATCTAAAACTGTCAGTAAGCATTATCTGTAACAGGGATAAGGTTTCTGCCTTCCCATTGAGATCAGGAGTGAAGCAAGGAGGTCTATTATCAACACTATTATTCATTATTGCACTAGAAATGCTAGCTATAGCAATAATACAAGAAAAAAGAAATTAAAGGAATTAAAATAAGCAATGTGGAAGCAAAAACTATCACTCTTTGTAGATTATATGATGGTATCCTTAATGCACCCTAGAGAATAAACTAAAAAATTAAATGAACAATTAACAACTTCAGCAAAGTTGCAGGATATAAAATTAATCCACATAAATCATTAGCATTCTATATATTATCAAAAAGGTATAGTTGGAAGAGATAGAGAGAGAAATTCTATTTAAAATAACTAGCAGAAAGCATAAAATATTTGACCAGTTATTAGGGAGCTTCTCTTCACAGTGAGTCAAAGGTGATTTCTCTGTAACTTCAATTCATCTCTCCTAGTTCTACCCTTTGGGGGTTTCTGGACAAGCCAACTTCCTCTTCTATGGGATAGCTCTTCAAATTAAGATGAATTCAGAAACTGTATGAACACAACTGCTAACCATTTTTCGCAGAAATAAAGGCAACACAACAATTAGGGAAATATTAATTGCTGATGGATCGGCTGAGCCAATATAATAAAAATGATAATTCTACCTAAATTAATATATTTATTCAATTCCATACAAATTAAACTACCAAAACCTTATTTCATAAAGCTAAAAAAAGTAGCAATAAAATTCATCTGGAAGAACAAAAGGTCAAGATTATCAAGGAAATAAATATGTAGAAATATGAAGAATATGGTCTAGCAGTACCAGATGTCAAACTGTACTGCAAAGTGATAATCATCCAAACAATCTGGTAGTGGCTAAGAAATAGAGAGATGGATCGGTGGAATACATTAGGTACATAATCAATACACAGTAGTAAATGACTATAGCAAGTCTACTATATGACAAGCCCAAAGATCTAGGCTTTTGAGTTAAGAACTTACTAATGATAAAAATTTCCTGGAAAACTTCAAAGTGGTTTGGTATAAACTAGGTATAGACCAACATCTTGTACCATATAATAAGATGAGATCAAAATGGGTATATGATTTAGACATAAAAGGCGATATAACCAAATTAGGAAAGGATAGAATTTTTTTACTTGTCAGATCTATGGATAATTGAAGAATTCATGACCAAAGAAGAAATATAGACTATCACAGGAAGTAAAATGGATATTTTTGATTATATTAAATTTAAAAGGGTTTGCTCAAACAAAACCAATGCATCCAAGATTAGAATGAAAGCAGGAAAATAAGGAAAAAATGTACAGCAAGTTTCTCTGATTTAAGCCTCATTTCTCAAATACATAGGGAATGGCACTAAATTTATAAAAATAAGAGCCATTCCCCAAAAGATAAATGGACAAAGAATATAAATAGGCAGTTCCCAGAAGAAGAAATAAAAGCTATCTATAGTCATATGAAAAATGTTCTAAAACATTATTGGTTAGAGAAATGCAAATTAAAACAATTCTGAGGTACCATCTCACACATATCAGATTGACTGTCATGATAAAAAAAAAAAGAAAAACAACAAATGCTGGAGGGGATAAGGGAAAATTTGGACACCAAGGCACTGTTGATGTAGTTGTGACCTAGTCCAAACATTTTGAAGAGTTTAGAATTATGCCCAAAGGACTTTAAACTGCACATGACCTGACCCAGCCATACCACTAAAGGGTCTATATCCCAAAGAGATCAAAGGAAAAGGGAAAGGATCTCTATACACAAAAATATTTACAATGGCTCTTCTCCTGGTGGCAAAGAATTGGAAATGGAAGGGGTACCCATCAACTGAGGAATTGCTAAACAAGTTGCAGTACATGATTGTGGTGAAAAATTGTTATGCTATAAGAAATGATGAGAAGGATGGATTCAGTAAAACTTGATAAGACTTATATGAACTGATGTAAAATGAAAAGAGGAGAGGCAGGAGAACAATTTACATGGCAAAAACAACCTAGTAAGGATGATCATTTGTGAAACACTCAGTTACTCTAATGAAGACAATGATCCAGGACAATTCTGAAGTATTAATGAAGAAAATACTATTTATTTCCAAAGAGAACTAATAAAGGCTGAGGGCAGATTGGATTTTAATTTTTTTCGCTGTTCATTTTTCTTGCCTTTTTTTATAGCATAACTAATATGAAAATGTTCTGCATGATATCACATATCACATGTATAATTGGTTTCACATTTTTTGCCCTTTCAATGGATAGGGGAGGGATGGGAAAGAAGCAGAGAATTTGGAACTCAAATATTTTAAAAAGTAAATTTTTAAAATAAAAAATAAATTTTAAATTTTAGAAAAAATTTAATAATCAGTTCTCCACACCTTGTTAAAGCTGGTTCCAGCATATAATTGCTTCAAATATTTGATGGTACTCTGCCACTTGATACTTCCTCCCCAAAATACTTCAAGTTGTAATATTCAAAATCTTTCAACCAGTTCTTATATAATAAGGCTTTAAGGCTCCTGACTATTCCATGAGACTATAATCCTTCTTTGATGTACTTAAGTTTTTCAAGGCCATTCCTAAAATATTGGGCCTAAAGGTGAACAAAATGTGTTATATTGGTGGTGGTCTAGCCAGGGTAGAGTACAGAGAGGCTAGGGTGTATTCATCCTTTATTCTTGATACTATACTTCTTTTAACCTAGCCTGAATTCATTTCAACCTTTCTTCATTGTCATGTGTGATGTGACAAACTGTTGTCCTCAATTTATCTGGGAACCTCAGGCTGTTTCTAATGATTTTAATTCTAGGATACTTAAACCAGTAGGCATTAGTAATGACAGTGACATGATATAATCTGTGATTTAACTACTCTAGTCATATTTTAAAACTTTGTTAAGATTGGTAATTAATGACATAGTTCAGAATGCAATGTTTTGATATAAAATCCAAAGTCCTTTAGCAACCACTTGTAGGTGAAGGAAATTGTTTTAAAAAAAAATTACAGTTAAGCATTGGAGAGAAAGATGCCAAATTATACCTAGATGTAAATTTTTTCAGACTTGCTTTATAAAAGCATTTTCCCCCTCAACTTTCATATTTAGAAGCTTTAGTCAAGAATTAAAATTCTATGCTTAAAAAAAGAATAAACTGACATCTTGCTTTCAATACTACAGTATATGTATTATGTCATTGGTGTAAGTATTCTCTCCACAAGTGAAAATCTTAACTCCTCAAAATCTTCCTCAGTTGTTTTGAGGTCTGGATGGTTGGAGCTAAATAGTACATGAACTCTGATGACTGGTGTTAAAAACAAAAGACGTGCTTATATTTTTGTAATAAGCATATAAACAAGTCAACTGTCTAATTCACAAGACTGTCTCTCTCTCTTCCTTCATACACACACCATCCACGACACCTCACTGATACATCCGCCAACATAGTCTACTAGGTGGTTGATGTCTAGCTAGTAAACATAACCACGTGTGCCCAATCAAAGCCATGGCTCCCTAGAGAAGGTCAGGCAAAGGAAAGGATCTGTCAAAACACACTGGGATAGAAAAAAAGAGAAACCTACAAGCACAGACAAAAGGGGAAAAGCAGCAGGAGTCACACAGCTGAAAAGGGTTCTTATCATCAGCTGCTGTTTCTTTGTCACCAAAGCAATAGCCTATAGTGTTCAATGGCAAATGAAGACTGATGCTAGCGAGATAACCTGTTTATGTCTACTCACAGTAGGCAGGTTATCATTAGGAGACAACACTGTTGAGCATCTCAACCAGAATGTTCCCAGGGCTATGAGGAGGGACACAATAGCCCCCTTCAGCTCTGTGAAGCAGATAGTATAAATCTGTTGTGTTCATCCCTGTTTTAGAGATGAGGAAACAGAGGCTCGAAAAAAGCTTAAGTCACTTCCCCTATAATCTAGTTTTGTGAGTCAGGGAGTATCCTTCACAATATGTTCTATTCATTTCATATTCTATTCTGTTCCAGGGAATAAGAGGGAGTGCTGTGTGCGTGTGTGTATGTGTGTGTGTGTGTGGTTTTTATATTTTCTATATCTATCTGTGCACAGCAAGAGAAAACTAAGTATCAACTGTTCAGATTAGGAGTGGGGCTGTCATTTAGGATGAGGTCTGGTCACTGACTACACTGATTTATCTCTTTGCTGAAAGGGAAGCTCCCCTATTAATACTCCATCAGTTCTATACCCCGGATAAAGTAAGTATCATTACAGATACTCCACAGGCTTCATGTTGCCCTATTAAGCTTCATCAATTAGTAATAATTCACATTTGTATTAAACTTTAAGTTTTCAAAAGGGTTTTATTCACAACACTATGAAGCAGATCATGAAATCAGAGTTACTCTATTTTACAGATGAGGAAACTGAGGATCAGAAAGGCTAAGTGATTTGTCCATGGTTGTATAGCTGATAAATGTCAGAGCCAGGAGAAAAACGGATCTGTGTCCTAGATCTAATTACAGCATTCTTTTTTAGATACTAGACTTCCTCTTAAGGTATCAGTATCCTATAATTTCTACTGTTGGCATGCCCAAGAAAATAGAGGATGATTCAAAAGGTGTTGTTAAAGACATAACCCACACTGACCTTGTGAAACTCATCATGTCCCAGCCCCATTGATGTGTTCTATATCTAATATTTCAAGCCTCATGTAGCACAACCCAAACATTCTCTGAGATACACACCACATAGTCAAACACACACACACACGCACATACACACACAGCACAGAAGTACAGCAAAAGCCATCCAGGAAATCATATACCCTGGGTTGCGCTGCTGTGAGATGAAGAAATCCTGTCTGACTTCTGTGCTCTCCTTCCAAGAAGGCAACTCCTCCCACGCCGAGGCAGCTAGATGAACCAGTGCATAGAAGGCTGGGTCTGTACATGGGAACACGAGTTCCAATTCAGCCTCTCTGCGAGAGGCTTACTAGTTGTGTGACCTTGGCAAATCATTTAACCTTTGTCTGGCTCAGTTTCCCCAATTGCAAAATCTGGATAATGATAGTACCTCTCTCTCAGAGTTATTGCAAGGTTCAAATGACATAATAATATTTGTAAAGTAGTTAGAACAGTGCTCAGTATAAAATAGTAACTATGAAAATGCTAGCTGTCGTTATTACTAGGAAATCAACTTTACAGAATGATTGAAAATAACATTACCAGTCCGAAGTCCTTGAGAGTCCTGCCCTTCAGTACTACCTAAGTAGCCTCTGAGTGGTGAACATGGGGAGAAAGTGCTAATTAATTAGGGCATTTGGTAATAATTTCTGCCTTTCTTCTGTCACAACTTCTTTTACTTGCCTCCCTAAGTGTGGCAACTCAAGATGGCCCTTAATGTTCCTCTTCATCAGATTTTACATGAATAAACATGTTACTGGGTCACAGGGGAAAGAAGAGCTCAGGATATGCCCCAATCCAGTCTCCATTCAGCCACTAAAGTGATTTTCCCAAAACTCAGGTATGAACATGTCACCTTCTCATTCCTCTTTCAATAAACTCCAATGACTACCTATTGCCTCAAGGAGCAAAAACAAAATGCTCTGATTGGCATTCAAAGTCCTTCATCACCTAGTCTCCTCTGACCTTTCCAGTCTTCTTACACTTTTATTCCCCAATACGTACTCTTTGATCCAATGACACTGGTCTCCTGGTAGTTCCATGAACAAGACATTCCATCCCTCCACCCCAGTCATTCTCTCTGACTGTCCTCCAAGCCTGGAACAGTCTCCCTCCTCTACTCAAATTACTAATATGCCTGACTTTCATTAAGTCCCAACTAAAATTCCACCTTCTAGAAGAAGCCTTCTTCAGTCCCTCGGAATTGCAGTGCCTTCCCTCTCTTATTTCCTGTTTATCTGGTACACAGCTCGGTTTGTATATATTTGTTTGCATGTTATCTCCCCCCATTAGAATGGCTAGGCATGGGGAGGGTCTTGAGGCAAGGACACCAGGTAGAAGGCCTTTGTAATAGTCTAGGTAAAAGGTGATGAGGACCCCTACTCTCATGGGCTGTGTGAGCAAAGAGAAGGGGACACATGCAAGAGATGTAAGATCAATGGGGTCATAAATTTAAAGACCAATATCATGGCAGGATCACTGAAGTGAGAAGGAAAAAGCAGTTCTCTAATCTGCTGCAACATGACTGTTACAAGTCAATTTAACTCTATTTTCTTATCAGCAAAAATTCAATTCAATATTTAGTAATGGTGTACTATGCACAAGAAACTTTATTAGTCATGGAGAAGATGACATATGGAATAGCTCCTGTCCTCAAGAAGCTTATACTCTACTGGAGTCACACAATATATGCACAGGTACTTAGATACAAAGTAATCTGAGGAGGGACAGAGCAATAACTAAGGGAACAAGAGATTTCATGGAGAAAGGGTTATCTGAGCTGAGTTGATGCCCTTTAGTTACATGCTTTTTGTGCATGCTTTGTCTTTGCTGTTTAATGACAATTAAAGCTGGAGCGTTTTACTGGAGCCAGCTCATACAGGCAAGAGAGGGCTGATTGTTAAATTGGCAGTGTGAGCATTTATATCTTGGAAATGGACAAATGCTACAAATCAAGGCTTAGCTGATTATTCTGTTGATTATCTAGACTTAAGAAAGTGGTGAAAATGTTAATTAATGCAGATGAAACTGAAAAGCGTATGATGTGTTTTTGGAGAGTCAGTGGTTAAACATTTACCACCATAGCCCTGATTAAAGCCATATTTTTTTTACCAACATATAATATATATGTATATATACATATACATACATATAATACAAATACAAACATACAATTATATCAAATTGGAATGGAATATATTGGCCCTGAAACTTAAGAGACTTAAGTTTCTTTTAGAGATTTGGTGGCTAGTATGAGGCAATGAGGAATTGGACATCATCCCAAATCAACCGATCAGTACACACATACACATACACACACACACACACACACACACACACACACACACATGCACACATAGTCTACTAGATCCAGATTGTGACTGGGACAGGGTAGAACCTCAGCAAGAGACTCTGGACAACAGAAGGCCTTTTTTACACGCTTATACCATTGGTATACATAGTTAGTCAATAAGAATTTATTAAGTACCTAATATGTGTCAGGCTTGATACTAAGTTCTGAAGACAAAGAAAGACAAAAATAAATCCCTGCTCCCACAGAGCTCATAATCTGTTGGAGGAGACCACAAGCATACAACTATGTATAAGTTGGGGATAGTCCAAAAGGGAAGGCACTAAGATTAAGGATGGGGAAAGTCATCTTGCCAAAGGACAGTCTTCAGCTGAGTAGTGAGGGAAACCAAGAGGCAAATATGAAAAATTTAGATATTGGGGATAGCCATATGAAGAAGGAAGAGAAGGATTATGAGGGGTAGAAATTGTTAAAAGGGGTGTACTCCAGGCATGAGGTATAGCTTGTACAGACGGGAGATGGAATGTCAAATTTGAGAAACAGTGAGGAGTCCATTTTGGATGGAAAATGGAGTTTGCAAGGTGGCATAATGTAGTATAAAATAGGAAAGGCAGATTGGAATCAGATTGTAGAGTATCTTAAACAGCAGGCTAAGGATTTTATATCTTATCCTGGAGGCTACAGGGAAAAGTTGAAAGCTTTTAAGCTTTCATAGTCGAAGGCTTGCCTTATTTTGGCAGGTTTGGAGAGAGTAGAAATTGGCACTCAGGAGGCCAATTAGGAAGTGAGTAAAATAGTCAAGATGAAAAGTGATGAAGGTTTGAACTAACATGATGTCATGTGAACAGAGAGAAGGGGATGAATATAAGAGCTATTGCAGAATAAGGAATAAAAGTGGCACCCTTTGGTGATACTATAGGAAGGTCCCAGGAGCCTGAACCCAAGAGACCTGGGAGAAGCAGTGCTCCTCAGTTCACTAACCCCATTTCTAGCCTTTCTCCTGAAGCTGTCATCAAAGTGAATGACCCTGGTGGAGATTTCCACCTTCCTTGTGACCACCAACACCTTGACCAACTGATACCAAGAGGTAGTGAAGGCCAAGAGTATTTGGCACCCCGCTGCACTCTACCCTATCCCAACCACCAACAATGCTTTCAGCCCACCTTCCCCACTCATTACCTGAGAAAGCAGTCCCTTTGTCAGATGGGCCAGCCATTTTAATCAGCTTCCACCGATGGGCCTGATAAGGCAGACTAATTAAAGGAGCAAGGCATTGAGGTAAAGAAAGGAGGTAGCATGTGACGGCTGATTCAAACCATCACCACTACCCTTACCCCTTGACTTCCACTCAGACATCTATAGATAGAAACCAGGACTCTGAAGCTATCTCTAGAGCTTTGGGAAAAGCAGCATGACTCCCCCCACCCATACCAGGCCACCAGCCCTGTTGCCAGTCTGCCAGCCTGGCCCCCATAGTCATTATCCAAGAAAGCAAATTTTTGTGGAGAGGTGAACCTGACAATAGCTTCCACAGTTACTGCATCCCATTTCTCCTTAGCAGTCATGGTTGCTGATGATTTGGAAAAGAAAGTTCTCACTGTTAAAGTCTTTGACATTCTCAGACAATAAAACATCAAAAACAGATGTGGTTTTGTCAGTGTAAATGAAATTTTAAAATTTGTTGATGCACTCCAAGGACCATAGGGCCCTTCCATCTAATTTGTGACTTGACCTTCCAATATGTGTTGTCTCCTGTGTTAGAATATGAGCTCCTTGAGGACAGGGATCATCTCTGCTTTTCTCTTTGTATCCCTAGCACTTGGCAGGATGAGCTTCACATAGCAAATACTTAATTTTTTTTTCATTCATTCATATGAAGGGTAAAAGAGAGGAGTATGTCACCAACAATTGTGATGTTATTATAATAGCTAGCAGTTATTTAGCACATTAAGGTTTGCAAAGTGCTTTACAAATATGAGCTCATTTGCTATTCATAATATCCCCATTGATGGACTGAATCTCAGGGTTAATAACTGACTTCAGAGAGAGTCCAGTCAATTCTATAGCTGACAGGCATTTCCTCTTCAACATCCCTAGTATCTAATCTTCGTGCCTGAAGACCTTCAGTGATGGGCAATTTACTACCTCCCAGAGCAGCTCATTTTGATAATGTGATCTGAATTTCACATTGATTAATTTAATAAATTTTGTGTGTCACTGGGTGATAACTTCAATAACCTGAGAAAAAGAAAGCACAGTAGCTTCCTGGAGGCAGTGTGACATAGTACAAAGGGTGCTGGATTTGGAAATCAGAAGATCTGAGTTCAAATTCTAGCTCTGCTACTTGCTACCTATATGACCTTGGGCAAGTCACTTAAACCTTCTGGGTCTCAATTCCTTAACTGGAAGATGAGAAGAATGGGGCTAGACAATGCCTAATTTCTCTTCCTGTTCATGTGTGTGTATGTGTGTGTGTATATGTGTGTGCATGTGTGTGCATGTGTGTGTATGTGTGTATGTGTGTATATGTGTGTATGTATGTGTATGTATGTGTGTGTATGTGTGTATGTATGTGTGTGTGTGTTCGTCCTTCATTGCCAAAGAAGACCATGCCATCAGAGAAATAATGACATGACTCACACTTGACTTTGTTTTGAGTGAGGGAGGGCTATGCAGGTCACCAGCCTCACTTCTCCTCCATAATCTTCTGAATCCAGTGACCAGATATTCATTAGGATGACTGGAGATGACCCAGGATGAGGTAATTGGGGTTAAGTGACTTGCATAAGGTCACACAGCTAGTGAGTGTCCAGTGTCTGAGGTGAGATTTGAACTCAGGTCCTCCTAACTCCTGCACTGGTGTTCTATCCATTACACCACCTAGGTACCCCTATGTTCGAAATCTATGGTGCTATGACTTTCAATTAGTGTCCAAAAAAACCTTATCTTTATCTATCCTTCTTTGCGCTAGGAGTAGTAGTTGCTGGTAGATACTTCTATTCTTGATGTCCACCATAATTCTTGATGTCCACCATAATTAAGTCAACAATGACCTATAACATTAGTCTCCACAACTATGCCACCAAATATCTATCAACCTGGCATATAACAAAAAAGGCAGGATGAAATAACATTAAAAAAATCCTGGATTTGGAATCCGAAAGCCTAGGTTCAATTCTCTGCTGTTTCCTCCTTGTGTGACCTTGGGTTAATTCACCTGTCTGGACCTCAATTTCCTTATCTGTAAAATGATTAGTTAGATGGGTTAGATGATTTCAGGTTCCACTGAGATTTAAAGTCATAAAGTCATATGTGCTATTTCTTTGTAACTTCTTTCCATTGGTGCTGGTTCTGCCTTCTTGGGGAGTTTATTATCCTATTAAAATGTCACCAATAGTCTACCTTGAAACTACTGCTTATTATAGAGTTATTATAGATAGGGTTTATTTCTCCTTATAATTGTTCACTTAATCAGAAGTGGGAATATAGACTAAAAGCAGATCTCTAGAGTGCCTTGAATTCAGATAACTGGGAGTAAGTATGACAGAAGAGTCACAAATCAGTAGTAAATGAAACGAGTATCTGAGAACCATTCTGACTACTTATCACCAAGAGAAGAAAGAGTGAAAAAGAAAAAAAAGTAATCCATTTCATTAGTCATTCTTTCTCCTATTGAAAAAACAATCCAACCATTCAAGGTCCATTGTTTGAGAAATAAATAGGTTTGGGTCACGGTCTGCTCTCCTTTAACTGGAATTGGAATATTGGAGAATAATAATTCACCTCCTTTTAATTGTAATTTTCTTCTTTGATATCCTTAATATACATAACTTGACATTCTGAGGACCCCTAAGCTCAACTTTTTTTGATTTTTTATTTATCTGTTAAAGACCCTGTTAACTTGCTAGGATTTAGATATCTTGTTATATCATCTTCCCATATACACCCCACTTCAAACCATACTATTCACCAGAGGAAGGGAGATGGGAAGGGAAGGAGAGGGAGAGATGGAGAGAGAGAGAGACACAGAGAAAAAGAGACAGACAGGGAGACAGAAACAGAGAAAGAGACAGAGAAATATACGTATGTAATTAGAATGATTTTTAAGAAGTTTTTTTTTAATTTTTAAAATCCAATATGTGCATAGGGAGCAGGAATGAATAGGAACAGGTTATTCTAAGTGGTAGAACTCGCCCCAGAAGAAAGAACAAAGACAAGTGTGTGAGAATTACAGGAAGCTAATAAAGAACTACAAATTAAATGGGAGGAAGAGGATGGGTACTGGGGTCTACCAACAATATTTCTCATAGAGGGTGGAACTTGACATGGGCTTTGAAAGAAGCTAGAGTTCCAGGAGATGAAAGTGAGAAGAGAATACATTCTGAACATGGAAAACAGCCTGAGCAAAGCCTTGGAGACAGGAATTGAAATGTCTTAGGCAAAGAAGAGCAAATTCTTAGAATCTCTACTACCCTTCAAGACTCAGTTTCAATGCCCTCTCCTTCATGAGCATTCCAAAAGTATTTAGGGCTACCTCACAAGCTAACCAGAGACTTATCTTCAAGCTAAAGGTGGATGTTCCTTTGAGAAAAGACACCATTGCAAGGAGTTTTCCTTCGGATAAGGGTCTAATGCCATGATTTATAAAGTACATTAAAAGTTCGTTGAAGGAGCACCAGTTTAGGAGTCAGGAGGACTTGAGTTCAAATCCCGTCTCAGACACTTATAAGCTGTGTGACCCTGGGCAAGTCATTTAATCCTGTTTATCTCCAAAAAAAAGTTCACTAAAGCCCAGGAACCAAAGTTTATATGAGTCAGTGGCAGATCCAAAGACCAAATCCAATGCTTTTGTTTTTTACTAAACTGAGCTGCCTCCTGATGATTACTGAGACAAGTGTATGTGCAAGAGTATGTATGTTACACCAAGATTTGAAATGGAGCACAAATTGTAAAAGGTGAGGTCTATACTATCCAGGCCAGTCCTCTTGCAATTCTCTTTTGCCCACATGGCTTCAGTTCTCTGGACTTCATCACACTATATTCTCTTTACATCTCCCATAACTATATTCTCTCTTTTCATCTTCCTTTTAAGCGTTGTTTTCCCCCATTATATTGTCAATCCCTTGAGGACAGGTACTGCTTTTTCTCCCTCATTATATTCCCAGTGTTGAACACTGTACCTGGCACACATAGAAAGCACTTAATAAATATTTGCTGACTGACTGATTAATCATAGTGGGAAGGTGATCCCAAAAGCTTAAAGGTCTTAATGGTGAAGTCAGTAGGTATGGAAACAGTGACTGATAGTTCCCCATGGACCAAAGTTTTTGGACTCCAGAGATTCTCATAGTTAAAAGGCTAAACATGAGGGTATTTCTATTTTTGACAATAGCATTTCATGAAAACCGTCTCTTAATGTGTACAAGAGTAATGACTGGCATTGTCTGCACCAGCATAGACTCGGCCGTACAGGACTGGGAACACTCCCAGGCAGTCTGAGTCAACAGCTGCAGGGCTGATTTCCACCTCTCAGCACAGTACTGGGTGAGAGAGGAGCCTAGGGCCTGCGGCATCAACAGCTGCTAATTCTGGGGCTATCAACCCACAGACTAAACGTTTGAAAGCTACCTACTTGAACTTCTGGGAGTCAAGATGGTGGAGTAAAGTAAGTGCTCTCACCCTCCCTTGTTAACCTTGAAAAGCCCAGAGGATATTGCCCCAGGAAAAATCCAGCAATAGTGGGACCAGCAGAAGGGGTACAATGGTCTTTTAGCTCAGGAGGCCAGGGAGATCAAAGAGAAGGATCCATCTGGGTGTGACTGAAGGGGAATAGTGCAGGAGTACAGAAGTCCCAGCAAGCCCCATATCAGTGGAGCAGCAGGAGATTATGATCCCCCTGGGGGTGAAGCCAGTAAGTGCCAACCCCACGACCACAGGCATGCCTTAGCACAGCCAGGGAAATTGGGCAGACACCAGCATAGCCCTAGGGGATGAGGAGATCTCCAGTAACCAGATCATCCATCCCCCACAACTTATGCCATGTAACCCCAGGGAAACTCAGATTTCACCCTACCTAGACCTTGGCACACACCAGCCAAGCGCCAGGTAAACTGCAGCATCATATAGCTTCTAGATGAAAGAACTACATACCACAGTACACACAGGCAGTAACTAGACTCCTAGCTTCCAGTAAAAGAAACTGTGGGACAGAGCTCCCTGTGCCCAAAAGCAGAGATCCACTTTAAAAGGCAGGAAAAAGGTAATCACCATGAGCAAGAAGCCAATTAGAAAAGCAAAGATCATAGAATCTTATTTTGGGGACAGAGAAGATCAAAATACGAAATTCAGATGACAGTATACCCACATCTGAAACCTCAAAAGGGAAAATGAACTGGTCTCAAGTCCAAAAAGCATTCTTGGAATTCTAAAAGCCAATTTATAGTGGTAGAAGAAAAATTGACCAATGATTTTTAAAATACAATTGATAAAATGAAAAAAAAATTCACTGAAGAGAACAATTCCTTAAAAAGTAAAACTGGCCAAATGGATAAGGAGGTTCAAAACCTAACTGGAGAAAAAACACCTTAAAAGTAACAATTGGACAAATGGAAAAGGCAGTACAAAAGCTACCTGAAGGAAACAATTCATTAAAAATTAGAATTGGGCAAATAGAAACTAATAACTCTATGAGGCATCAAGAATCTGAAGAAACAAAACTTAAAGAATGCAAAAATAAAAGAAAACATAAAATACCTCACTGGAAAAACAACTAACTGAGAAAATAGATCCAGGAGAGAAAATCTTAGAATTATTGGTCTACCAGAAAGCCATGATGAAAATAAGAATCTGGACAGTGTCTTCTAAGAAATCATCAAGGAAAACTGCTTTGAGGTCCTAGATCCAGAGGGCAAAATAGTCATCAAAAGAATCCACCAATCACCTCCTGAAAGAGATTCCAAATTGAAAATTCCAAGGAATATTGTTGCCAAATTCCAGAATTATCAGGTCAAGGAGAAAATACTGAAAGCAGCCAGAATGAAACAATTCAAATATTGAGGAATTATAGTCAGGATCACACAGGACCTTGCAGCTTCTACATGAAAAGATCATAGGGTTGGGAACATGATATTCCATAAAGTAAAAGAACTTGGACTACACCCAGGATCAACTACCCAGCAAAATTGAACGTAAGCTTTCAGGCAAGGAGATGGACATTCAATGAAATAATGGATTTTCAGAACTTACTGGTGAAAAGGCCAGAGTTCAATAGAAAATTTGATCTTCAAACATGAGATTCAAAAGAGACATAAAAAAATAAATATGAGAAAAAAGGGAAAAAAACTTGCTATTTAATATGGGCAAACTCTTTACATCTCTATATGGGAGGATAATGCTTGTTAATCTTGAGAATTGTATATTTATTGTGACATTTAAAAGGGTATACATAGATAGAGGGTGTGGGTATAAAATAACTGATGTGATGATAAAATACCTAATTAAGGGGTGTGAAGGGTGAATTGGAAAGGAGGACATAGAAAAGGGCAAATTACAAAGAGGCACCAAAACATATTATAGTAGAGGGAAAGAAGGGAGGGATATGAGCATTGTTTGAGCTTTACTCTCGCTGGATTTGGTTCAAAGAGGGTGATAACATTCTCAGTTAAGTGTAGAACTCTAATGTCAACTATAGGCACTAGGAGGGGAAAGAGGAAAGAAAAGGGAGGGGTAGTTAGAAGGGAGGGAAGATTGGGGAAGACAGTGATCAAAAGTAAAACTCCTTTGAGGAAGAGAAAGGAGAGGGAAGAGATAAAAGTAGAAACAGATAGGGAATAGGATGGAGAGAAACACACAGACAGTAATCATAACTGTGAATGCGAATAGGATGAACTCTCCCATAAAACGGAGGCAGATAGCAGTATGGATTAAAAACCGTAATCCTACAATATGTTGTTTACAAGAAACACATTTGAAACAAGGGGATAAACACAGCATAAAGGTAAAAGGTTAAAGTAGAATAGATTATACTTTAGCTGAAGTAAAACAAAAGCAGGGGTAGCAATCCTCATCTCAGACAAATTAAAAGCAGAAATAGATCTAATCTAAAGAGATAAGGAAGAAAACTATATCCTGCTAAATGGAACCATAAACAATAAAGTAATATCATCACTAAATATATATGCACCAAGTGGTATAGCATACAAATTCTTAAAGAAGAAGTTAAAGGAGTTAGAGGAAGAAATAGACAGCAAAACTATACTAGCTGGGGACCTCAACCTCCCTGTCTCTGAACTTGATAAATCTAACATCAAAATAAACAAGAAGGAAGTAAGTGAATAGAATTCTGGAAAAGATAGATATGATAGACCTCTTAAGAAAATTGAATGGGGATAGAAAGGAATATACCTTTTTCTCAGTGATACATGGCACATACACAAAAATTGGCCACGTACTAGGGCATAAAAACCATACAATTCAGTGCAGAAAGGAAGAAATACTCAATGCATCCTTTTCAGATCATGATGCAATAAAAATCATATATAATAAAGGGCCATGGAAAGGTAGACCAAAAATTAATTGGAAGCTAAATAATCTCATCATAAAGAATGAGTGAGTCAAACAACAATCAATAACTTTTTAGAAACAATCAATAACTTTATTCAGGAGAATGATAATAATCAGACAACCTAACAAAACTTATGGGATACAGCAAAAGCCGTTCTTAGGGGAAATTTTATATCTCTCAATGCTTACATGCATAAAATACAGAAAGAGAAGCTCAATGAATGGAGCATGCAACTGAAAAAGTTAGAAAAAGAACAAATTAAAAATCCCCCAAATAAATACCAAATTAGAAATATTGAAAATCAAAGGAGAGATTAATAAAATTGAAATTAAGGAAACTATTAAACTAATAAATAAAACTAAGAGCTGATTTTATGAAAAAATCAGTAAAATTGATAAACCTTTGGTCAATTTGATTAAAATAAAGAAAGAAAACCAAATTCTAGAATCAAAAATGAAAAGAGTTAATTCACCTCCAATGATGAGGAAATAAAAACAATAACTAGAAATTATTTTACTCAACTGTATGCTCATAAATTTGACAATCTTAGTGAAATGGATGAAAATTTACAAAAATATAAATTGCCCAGATTAACAGAAGAAGTAGTTGAATACTTAAATACCCCATCTCAGAAAAAGAAATTGAACAAGCCATCAATGAACTCCCCAGGAAAAAATCTCCAAGGACAGATGAATTTACAAGTGAATTCTATCAAGCATTTAAAGAACAGTTAATTTCAATACTACATAGACTATTTGGGAAAACTGATGAAGAAGAAATCCTACTAAATTCTTTTTATGATACAAATATGGTGCTGATACCTAAACCAGGAAGAGCCCAAACAGAGACCAATTTCCCTAATGAATATAAGATACAAAAATTTTAGATAAGATAATTGTAATGGCAATTTAAATGGAAAGATCTTTCCCATTCATTAATAGACCCATATGACCTGCTTAAATCATCTGGAAACCTAAGTCACATGTGGTGGGAGGAACTTGCTGAATGGGTAGAGCAGAAAGGGTAGAGTAGAACCAGTAGGAATTTAGTGAGAATGGAAGAGAGGCCTGGAATTTATGGAAGTGATTGTTGAAAACTAAAAACAAATAAATTAATAAATTTGGGGGGAAAAGAGCAATGGTCTACACCAGTGGAAGGAATGACTACAGCAACAAAAACCATAGGGTTTTTGAAGTAGTTTCTTATATCTCTTCTATTATTTATTTTCCCAGTCCCAGACATTGTTGTTATTGTTCAGTTGTTCAGTTATTTGTTCTTGTCTGATTCTTCATGACCCCATGAACCACAGTACACCAGCCCCTTCTATCCTCCACTATCTCTCAAAGTTTGTCCATGTTCGTATTCATTGTTTTCATCACATTATCTCTCCAACTCATCGTCTGCCATCCCCTTTTCCCTTTGTCTTCTATCTTTCCCAACATCAAGATCTTTTCCAAGAAGTTCCATCTTTTCAACATGTGGACCAAGCATTTAAGCTTCAGTATTTGGCCTTCCAGTGAATAACCTAAATTAATTCCTTTAAGTATTGACCAATTTGATCCTCTTGCTCTCCGAGGGACCCTCAAAATTTTTCTCCAACACCACAATTAAAAAGTGTCATTTCTATAGAAGCTTTCTTTATATTCCAATTCTCAAAGGCGTACTTATCCTGGAAAAACCATAGCTTTGATTTATATGGATCTTTGTTAGCAAGGTGATGTCTCTGCTTTTTAGCAGATGTTTTTGATGCTAAGCTTCAAGACAGATTTTACACTCTCCTCTTTCACCCTCATCAAAAGCCTTCTTAATTCTCCTTTATTTTCTGTCATAAGAGTGGTATCATAATTTGCATACCTGAGATTTCTCCTGGAAACCTTAATTCAAGCTTTTGATTAATCCAACCTGGCATTTTGCATGATATATTCTGCATATAACTTAAATATAAATAAAATGATGAAATACAGTCTTGTCATACTCCTTTTCCAATCTTAAGTCAAATGGCTGTTTTATGTTCAGTTCTAACTGTTACTTCTTGACCAGCATACAGGTGCCTCAGGAAATAAGTAAGATGATCTGGTACTCCCATCTCTTTGAGGATTGTCACATTTTCTTGTGATCTACACAAAGGCTTTGGTGTAGTCAATGAAGCAGAAGTAGATATTTTTCTAGAAATCTCTTGCTTTCTACATAATCCAGAAAATTTGACAATTTGGTCTCTAGTTCCTCTGCCTCTTCAAAAACCAGCCTGTACTTTGGTAATTCTCAGTTCACATATTACTGAAACCTAGTTTACAGAATCTTAAGCATAATATTGCTTGGTAATTTGAACATTCCTTGGCATTACCCTTTTTTTAGGACTGGAATATAAACTGATCTTTTCCAAACCAGTGGATACTGATGAGTTTTCCAAATTTGCTGGCATATTTAGTACTGCACTTTAACAACATCATCTTTTAGGATTTTAAATAGCTCAGTTGTAATTCCAACACCTCTACTAGCCTTATTATTAGCAATTCTTCCTAAGGGTCACTTGACTTCATTCTCCAGGATATCTGGCTCCAGATCAGTAACAACACCATCATGGTTATTGGTGATGTTAAAATCTTTCTTGTATTCTTCTTTTGTGTATTCTTGCTGTCTCTTCTTAATCTCTTCTGCTTGGGTTAAGTCCTGACTATTTTTGTCATCATGCCCATTTTTGCATGAAATGCTCCCTGGATAACTATAATTTTCTTGAAGAGATCTCGTCTTTCCCATTCTACTGTTTTTTTCTATTTCTTTGCATGCTCATTTAAGAAAACCTGATCTTCCTTTGAATTTTGTATTCAGTTGAGTATATCGTTCCCTTTCTCCTTTACCTTTTGCTTTCCTTCTTTCCTCGGTTATTTGTAAAGCCTCATCAGACAGTCATTTTGCTTTTTTTACTCTTTTTTTTCTTTGAAATGTTTTTTGTTTCTGCCTCCTGTACAATACTGTGAACTTCTGCCAAAGTCTTGTCTAGATGTCCATCTACTTCTCTATTGAACTTGGCAGGAGAAGGCATGAGTTTTCAAATTATACCTCCTAAATGAGATCTACCTTAGGGGGAGTGGCCATAAAACAGAGACGAATTGGAGTACCATCACCATAGTGCAGGTAACAGCTGAAAAAGATCTGGAGTAGAGTACTTGTGGTATGAGTGAAGATAATGGGGATAGAGGTGAGATTTTTGCTAGGGAGAAAATTAATAACACTTGGCAACTGGTTGAATATGTAGGATCATGAAAAATG
The DNA here is from genome assembly GCA_028658325.1 of Potorous gilbertii. Lineage (NCBI taxonomy): Eukaryota > Metazoa > Chordata > Mammalia > Diprotodontia > Potoroidae > Potorous > Potorous gilbertii. The sequence continues at coordinate 194,460,262 of CM053769.1, forward strand.
TAGAGGGAAATATGAATTCTAGGTTGGAAATCTAGCTGACTAGCTAAATGGGGTAGCCTGGCAGAAATATGGAAGTCATGAGGGAGGAGTTTAGGGAGAAAGCTGATGAGTTTAGTTTTGGATATGTTGCATTTGAAATGCCAATAGAACAACCAGTCATATGGCAGTTAGTTGGTGCAGTGGACAGAGCATTAGTGCAGGAGTCAGGAGGACCTGAGTTCAAATATCACCTCAGACACTTGACACTCACTAGCTGTGTGACCTTTGGCAAGTCACTTCCCGATTGCCTCATCCTAGGTCATCTCCAGTCATCCTGACGAATATCTGGTCACTGGATTCAGATGGCTCGGGAGGAGAAGTGAGACTGGTGACTGGCACTGTCCTCCCTCACTCAAAACAAAATCAAGTGCAAGTCATGTCATCATTTCTCTGCTGGCATGGTCTTCTTTGGCAATAAAGGACGAACACACACAGAACAACCAGGCAGATCTAGCAGACAGATGAAGATGTGAAACTGGAGTTCAAGGAACTTTTGAGACTTGGATTTGCAGAGTATCTCAAAAGTTTTAGTGTAGTTCTAAGCTATTAAAACTTAGTATAGTTTGTGAAGTCAAAGTATAGCTATGATTGTTATATCTATAGGAGTTTAATGAGATCACATAGTAGAATAATGCAGAGAGAAGAGATGAGGATCCAGCTATACTCATGCATTTAGGATGAGACATGGGTGATCATTTTGCAAATAACACTGAGAAGGGTCAGTCAATCAAACAGGAGGAGAACCACAACACAAAATTATCATGAAATTATATATATACATATATATAGGAGGAGAAAGTATAGAAAGGTGGAGCAGGGGAGAGGATGGAGTTGGAAAATAATGTCAAATATTACAAAGACTGAACAAAAGGCATTGGCTCTGGAATTTAAGAGATCATTGGGAATCTTAAGAGGGAAAGGATTCTGTTGCATGGTGCAGTGTGGTGGTGGAAATGATTTTACATACTTTTCTAGAAACCAATCATCTGAGGTGATAGCAGAAAATATGAATATAACACACCAAGCTGACATTTCTGTTTATCTCCTCCATTCTATGGTATTACATGCACATAGTAGAGTAGGGGTCAGTATCTTTTCTTTCCTTTTCCTTTCTGAAGAATCATTGATCATATATATAAGTCATTTGAAGATGAGATTTTTTTTTTTATTTTAAGGAGTTTGGCACTTTTCAAAAGATAAATGTAGTCTTCTTTCCTGTTATTTAATTTGAGATTGAGAGAAATAAAACTGTTCAAAAGATAAACAAATACTTCCTAGCTAGTTTCCAGATTACACTGCTTTTGATCATCCATCCATGAAGAAAGTTCTGCATGCTCTGATGAGGAAGAGAGGAGGTTTCATTGCTTTCAAATCATATGCCCTTGATCATAGTGACAGTGACTTATGGCAATTTCTACGATGGTAAAAAGAAGGCAGTTACCTCTCCACAAATCATGGTCACAATTAAGAAAGGGCTGCCTTCCATCTACACTGAGCATCTTTTCACCATCTGCCATGCTGTTGTACCTTCCAGATCATTGGACTCCAGAGATCATGTCCTGAAGTACTTTGGAATTCCTGCCTCAAAGACTGTATGGTTCTCATTAGTGAATGTACAAGCACAAAATAACAGAGTCCACTAAATCTAAGCAATGCCTAGATATCTACCTTTCACTTCTTCTAGTCTTTTCCCTAAAATTCATTTCTCTGTCAAGATCTCCCAAGAATAGATTACTTAGAAAATGAAAAATCAAGAGACTTCTTCCATCTTTCACATATTCTTTGTCTCTGTGAATCAGTGCTATTATTGTTGTGTTACACAATACAGCTATTGTTAAGCATTAATGTGACATCTGACTATTGTATAATATGAATGGAAATAATAGATAACATTTATTAAGCACACACAAAATTAAGAATTCTTCTCAATGGACTATTTCTCTTACTTGTAAGTCTTCAGAGTTGACCTCACACTACTATGTCTATATCATGTCATGCTGAACAACTGATGCCCAGGACCAAATACAAGTAAACATTGTGATCAGGGATGTACTGCTGCTAGATGGATAGATAGATAGATGAACAAACAAATAAATAAAAGATTCTCCTGTGACTAAAGGGAGAACTATACTTTATGATGCAGTGAGAAAAACTATAGACTTAGTCAGGAGATCCAGGCTCAAAACCTGGTGTAAGGGTAGAGACTGGTGGAGTAACTCAAGTCATTTCACTCTATTATAAGTACTTGATAAGATCTTATACCCTGATACACTACCCAAGTGAAGACAAATCTCAACGAATACAACAATCATAGAGTTTACTGAGGACAGTAACAGTCCTGGATCAACTGGAATGACCTTGGGTAGGAAGTATGTTCTGATTGGCCAAGAGGCCTGTAAAAAAAACAAAAAATAAAGAAGCTAGCTCAGAATCTGAAAGATTCTATAAAATGGAGAGAAGATTCTAGCTAAACCCCGGAGAAGGAACAATTGCTCCCTACACATCAATTGAGCCCACCTATCATCCTGTTCCTTATTCCACAGCTGCTGTCATGTGACATAGAGGGGGAAATGGCTAGTTATGGCTACAATTGCCCTTTCTGAGTCTGTTTCCTCATTGGAGATGAGCACGATAATATTTATATTATTTACCAGGATTTGAATCCAGATCTTCTGATATCACTTCTATGACTTTCTCTGTTAATATAACTCTTAATACAGGGCTGACACATGGCTCTTAGGACAGGCCTGGAACAGAATGGGTTAAGGAAAGATAATAGGACTGGGAACCTGGATAACTGAGTTCCAGTCTTATCCCTGACACTAACTTGACATATGGCTTTAGTCAAGTCTCTTACACTCTCTTAACCTCTGTTTCCTCACCTACAAAATGAGGGAGTTGAATTAAATATACACCAATGCCTTTTCCAGGGATTATGTTCTGATTCAAGTTGAATTTCTCAGTTTATCTAGCTCATCAATTTCTTCATATAAGAGAAGCCTGTTTGAAGATATGAAGACCATGGGAGAAGTGAAGGTTAAGAATGACTATCAGGTAAGGGTTGAGAAAGCACCTGACCTATTCTTGGTGCACTAAAAGTAGGATAAAATATTTTGTGTTGGCTTTACATGAAACATTCATTTTCTCCCCTGGGAATACACTGACATGGCATTAAAATGCACACAGCATTGTCTAACAGGGTATGAATGGGGAGGGGGGAATTGAAGAATAGGGAGGGGTGAAAAAGGACCAAAGACATGTCTGAGGCTTTCTACTGTTGGAAGATCGATGCAAATCTCTCAAACTCGATCACAGAATGCCTCACCCTATTAGCGCCAACCCTGGTCCCTATAGCCCATTCGACCTCTCACTCCTTTACTTGTTTCTTCTCCTCAGGGGATGAAAAGAATTATCTCAGTGAGGGGGAGTGGAGGCTCTCGGGAAAGTCAATGGCATTGAGAGTGGGGAGGGGAGATGTTCGTTTTTAAATGAATCTCTTTTCAGAAAAGCTCCATAAAACCTGGAAATTAGGGAGAGTGGGGGATGGGAAGCTTCTCTTAGACTGGAGAGTTCTTCAGATGAAACTTGCCCTTCCTTTTTCCTTTCATCTTCTTTCTTTGATATGCTCCTTCCCCTTCTCCTCCCTCTTTTTTCTTTCCCCACCTCCTTCTCTATCCTCCCTTACCCTCTCTCTCTCCCTCTTTTTTCCCTTCCTTCCCATTTCCTCATTAATTCCTGCTTTCCTTATTTCTCTCCTACTTCCTTGTTTCCCATTCCCTCTCTCAATCCCTTTCCTTTTTTCCCCTTCTACCTTACACTTTTTTCTCTGTTTCATTCTCTAACACTTCAAAAAGCTTTCTTTACTTTTCTCCCTCCATCTTTTTTTTTTCCCATTCCAGCCCTCATCCTCCCTTTTCCTCCCTATCCCTTCTCACTACCTCCTTTTCCATCCTTTTCAATGAGGTCACCCTGACTGAATGAAGGACATGAGGCTCAGAAGAGGTCAGACATTAGCACCGCTATAACTGCACTGCTACTGAAACTCGGCAAGCCCATCTATCATTGGCTCCACTACTCCATTAGGCCTCACATGAAATATGCCCCGCTCGAAATCACACAGCCATATATCTCCCGGTCTAGACACCTTCCTGTTGTGTGAAGATCAATGCTGCTCGGTCATGCATCATGTGTCATCCAGTAGCCCTCACTCTAATAACCGTGTCTATTCTCTAGTCTGCAGTATAAATTATGATACTGGAAAAGTACTATATTATTCAGCAACCTTGGTCACTAATGGATTATTGGGTTTATTGGTTGGTAATGTGAGCTCCTTTTTTTCTTTTTCTTCTCACCCTCCCCCCCTCTTTTTGGCTGAACCTCACCTTTATTTATTTATCTCTATTTTTATTTTATTTGGTTCAGGTTTGACTGATGATCCCTTCAGACTTCTGCCAACACATTTCCCCTATCCTTTCTCCTCCCCCCACCCTGCACCCTTCTCTTCCAACTACATTCTAAAACAAGCTTAATTAGAAATGGCCTTCCACAGCTCCCTTACTTGATAATGGGCTCACTGCTGGGACAATCACACCGATGCTGTTGCTGTTGCTTCCTCCAATTTTAGCTGAAAGATCCCCATTAGAGGAAGGATGGTTTTCAGCAGCTGTAAATGGCCAAGGATTCAGGCACTCCTGCCATTTACCTCAGTTCTTATAAAGGGAGACTCCCTTTTGCCTTGAGTAGGAATCATCTTCCTTCCATTCATCAACACATGCCATATTGTCCATTAATGGAATGTTTGTAAATGGTGGGTATTAATAACTCTGGCCCTTGGGTTTTCCTTTCAGGAAAATGAAGCTTGAAAAGGGGAAATTAGGGAAAGGAGGAGAGTGTGTCATCGTGACAGTGAGCTCTTCTTTACGAAGAGTTCTGAAGATAAAATGTTAAAAAATGGTAGAAGAACTCAGACTAATTGTAATAAGCAAACATGCTCCCAAAGACGGGATGAGAAAATATATTTCTATCCTCCTAATATCTAGGGGGAAAGTTACAGGAACAAAAAGTGGCATATGAGAAGCAGATTTGGTAGCTTTATGGGTCAAGTTTGCTTAGTTGTTTGAATTCATTACAATAGAAGGTGCAATGGAGGAAATACTGGAACGTGGCTAGGTGTAAAAAAAAGGCGATAAATCAGTAACAAAAAAGTAAAAAATAAAATGCCAAATATTGGGTCATGTTGTTGGTTTGCAATCTGTGGAACAGCAGCAAAGGATTTACTTAGAAAATCGGATCCTGAGACCAGACTACAACTGTTGACCTTAAGAAAATTCCTTAAGTTTTCTGTCAGTTTCCTTATCTATAATATGGGGATAGTAATATTTGTCTCAGGGGGAGGAACCAAGATGGCGGAGTAGAAAAAATCACATATGCTAGCCCTGAACCCACAGCCCATGGATTTCCTGTAAAAAGAACTCCCAACAAATTCTGAAGCAGTGGAAACCACGCAGCAACAGAGTGAAGGAGATTTTCATTCCAGAGAGCCCTGAAAAACCGACCCCAAAGGTCCATCACAAACCAGATGGGAGCAGAGACTAGCCCTTCCCTGGCTGTGCAGCACCAAGAGGAGCAGATCCGAGCAGGCTTCAGGGACGGAATCTCTGGAGGACATGAATGTCCCTCCACCCATAGGCACTACAGGTCATTGAGGGAGACTTCCAGGCTGGCTGAAAGGGGAGCGGGGTGTCTCCATAACTTAGGCCCCCTCGGGAGGCAGAGGCAGAGGCAGCAAGCACCCAGAGGCTCCTGGAGCAGGCAGGAGCTTGGCAGGAACTCCATTAATGAAGATCTCTGCATAAACCCCCTGAGGGAACTGAGCCTGGGAGGTGGCCCTGCCCGAACCTGAGCACCAGAACTTAAGCTCACATTGAATGGCAGCCCCGTCCACCCCTGAAAGCCCTGAGGCTGGGGAGCAGCATTTGACTCTCAGACCCCAAGCACTAGCTGGGCAGATCTGGGCAGGGGTGGAGAGGAATCTCAGAAGTCAAGTAACTGACTGGGAAAATGCCCAAGAAAAGGGAAAAAAAATAAGATCATAGAAGGATACTTTCTTGGTGACCAGATGTTTCCTACCTTCCTTTCTGATGAGGAATAACAAAGCTTACCATCCGGTAAAGACATAGGAGTCAAGGCCTCTGTATCTCAAACATCTGAAATAGATATCCCATGGGCTCAGGCCATGAAAGAGCTCAAAAAGGATTTTGGAAATCAAGTTAGACAGGCGGAGGAAAAACTGGGAAGGGAAATGAGAGAGATGCAAGAAAAGCATGAAAAACGGGTCAATACCTTCATAAAGGAGACCCCAAAAAATGCTGAAGAAAATAACACCTTCAAAAATAGGCTAACTCAGTTGGCAAAAGAGGTTCAAAAAGTCAATGAGGAGAAGAATGCTTTCAAAAGCAGAATTAACCAAGTGGAAAAAGAGGTTCAAAAGCTCACTGAAGAAAATAGTTCTCTCAAAATTAGAATGGAACAGATGGAGGCTAATGACTTTCTGAGAAACCAAGAAATCACAAACAAAATCAAAAGAAT
>CM053769.1:194467388-194577693 GCA_028658325.1 Potorous gilbertii
CAGGTACTGTACTTAACTGAAAATACAAAGAGAGGCAAGAAAGAATCCTTGCCCTCAAAGAGCTTGCAATTTAATGGGGGAGACAACATGCAAACAAATATATACAAAGCAAGCTATATACAGGATAAATAGGAAATAATTAACAGAAGGAGAACACTAGAATGAAAAGGGGTTGGAGACAACTTCGCATAGTAGGTCGGATTTTTAGTTGGGACTAATAAGAAGCTGGGGAGGTCAGCTTTTCCCTTAGTCCCACTACATGACTGACTCAGACTACTCTTTGATCATATATCTTCATATTTTATGAGGTCCCTCCTTCACAAACACAGCTAAACTTCAAAATCATAGGATCTAGAGCAAGAAGGGATCTTAAATTCTAATTCATCCTTCTCCTTTTGGGCACAGATGGTAAAGCTGAGGCCCAGAAAGTTTGATTTGCAGAAGCTCCCACAGATAGTGAACAGCTGACCTGGGATCTGAACCTATGTCTCCAAACTCCAAAGTCAGTGTTCTCCCTGTTTTACTGCAGTTGCTTCTGAAGTGGCTTTGGTTGGCTACCAGCTGTTCTGCCTCTTCCTTTTCCTATACTTTCTCTCAGCTAATGTCTCATGTATGAATACAGTATTTTAGCCCTCTGCGTCGGAGCCCAAAAAACAAAGAATTCAAATTGTTGACTCCATGGATCAGCAAATGTGTGCACAACTCACTGTATGGAAACACACACCATACAAATACAATTAAATGAGGGCCACGTAGGGCAGTCTCCAAAACCAGAAAGTTCTGGCCTAAAAAGCACATAGACAATAGGGCGCAAGTTCATTCACTCATTTTTTTCATTCCTCAATTTGACAAATCTTACTATTGATTATACTAATAGCTAATAGTTATTATTATTTTTGTCACTGTTGTTAAAATAACAATTTCCATTTACATAGTACCTTTGTGTTGGAAAATAACTTCCTTTACCCCAATCCAGGGAGGTAGGTATAACATCTATTACCATTACCAGGTCCCAATTAGTATCCATTGGGCTAGAACCAATTACCACATTTTACATAATTATAACTTCAAATAGTGCAAATTCAAACACACCCTAGGGAATTCATTATTTGCAGTAATCAAAACCTATTTGACTTTAAAAAAAATGTAGATCATGCTGAGTGAAGTGAGCAGAACCAGGAGAACCTCGTACGCAGTAACAGCAATATTGTGCAATGATCAACTAGGATAGACTTAGCTCTTCTCAGCAATACAGAGATCCAAGGCCTTCCAAAAGACTCATGATGGAAAACGCTAACCACAATTAGAGAAAGAACTGTGGAGTCTGAATGCAGATCTGAGCATGCTTTTTTCACTTTTTTTTCATTTATTCTTTCTCATGATTTTTCCCTTTTGTTCTGATTTTTCTTGCACAACATGACTAATGTGGAAATATGTTTAACATGACTGCACATGTATAATGTCTATCAGATTGCTTGATGTCTTGGGGAGGGGGAAAGGCAAAGAGGGAGAAAAATTGGAAATTCAAAATCTTATAAAAATGAATGTTGATAACCATCTTTACATGTAATTAGAAAAAATTTAAAATAAAATATTATTTAAAAATACCGATCATGAAATATAGACTCAGAAGAGTTAAGTGGTGTACCCAAATTCACATAGCAAGTAGCAAGCTGAGGTTGATTTTAACCCCTTATGTACCATGGGCAATGCACTGGGGCTCACAGGAGTCAAAAAGATAGACGAGAGCTATCTTTTATTCTCAAGGAGATTACAGTCTAGTAGGAACATACAGTGGGAACATAGTCATCATTATCACAATAGTCAATATTTATACGGTGCTTATTTATTGTGTGCCAGGCATTGTGCTAAGTGCTTTGCCATTTTTAAAACATTTAATCCTCATAACAATTCTGGGAGGTAGAGGCTATTATTATTCCTATTTTGTAGATGGGGAAACTGAGGCAAACAGAGGTTAAGTGGTTTCCCCAGGTCACACAGTTAGTAAGTGTCTGAGGCTGCTATTGAATCCAGAGGTGGTGAAGTGGCTCAATGGACAAAGCACTTGCTAGTCTTGGAGTCAGAAAAAACCTGAATTCGAATCTGGCCTCTGAAATTTACTAGCTATGTGACCCTGGGAGAGTCATGTAAACTCTACTTGCCTTAGTTTAGTCAAGTGTAAAATGAGAATCTTAACAACACTCACTTTACAGAGTTATTGGGAGGGCCAAATGAGATATTTATAAAGGGCTTAGCATGGTGCTGGGTACCCAGTAGGCACTTGTTTCCTTCTTTCCTTTTCTTACTTCATATATTTATTACCTTTTTTTTTTTTACTTTTATTTACTTTTATTCCTTACTCCATAGATCCATTTGCCACCTACATGCGCAGGACTGCAGTTCAGGACAAGAGAGCAGGGATAGGTATATAAATGTGGTGTTGTGTCCACAAATGAGATGAAGTGCACTAGAATTGATGAAATAACTGATAAAGAAAATTGACTTTAAAAAATTGACTTACAAAAGAGGACAAAGCCTTAAATGTCATTCACACAGTAAGTAGAAGATATTTGTAGTGAGGTATTTGTAAAACTCTTCGCATATTTGCTGGCACGTTGTTGTTTGCTGTCATTTTGCAGTCAGGTCTGACCCTTTGTGACCCCATTTAAGGTTTTCTTGGCAAAGATACTGGCTTGCTTTGCCATTTCCTTCTCTAGCTCGTTTTACAGATAAGAAAACTGAGGCATACAGGATTAAGGGACTTGTTCAGGGGCACACAGCTAATAAGTGTCTGAGGCTGGACTTGAACTTAGAAAGAAGAGTCTTTCTGATTACAGACCTGGTATTCTACCCACTGTACCACCTAGCTGCCACCTAACTGGCACAAAGGAATCACTATGTAAATGTTAGCCATTATTATTGCTATAGTGCTCTAGTAAAGAGGCAGTCAGATAGATAGGGAGGGTACCAAGAGTGAACAGGGTAACAAAAATCCATGGAAGGAGAGATTAGCTAAGAGGAAGAAATGATTGACAGGAGCAAAATTTGCAGAGAGGGGTAAAGCAGGATGAGGACTGAGGAAAGGTAATTCAATTTAGCAGTCAAAAAATGTCTAGTAACCTCGCAGGGAAGGGGAGGGAACTCTTTAGGAGTGCAGATGCAAGCCAGGTTGTGAAGTGTTGAAAAGTGAGTGAGAGGAGAGGAAATGGAAGAAATGAGTGACTGTAAGTGGCTATTTCTGAGACAATAGGATCATGAGATCCTAGACTTAGAGCTGGAAGAGACATGAGAGGCCATCTAGTTCAGTACCCTCATTTTTGAATCACATGAGGTTCACAGCAGTTAAGGGACTTAGCCAAGGTCACAGATCATAAATGATAAATGGGGAATTTGAATAGCTTAAAGAGATGAGAGGGTCAAGTAAAAGGATTTTAAGAATGGAGCAAACCTAAAATGTTTGTAGGCATCAGGGTAGAAATCAATGGATTAGGAAAAATTGAAGATGAAAGGGAAGGAAGGAATGATTTTGGGAAAAGTTCTGAGAAGTGACTAGGAGAGAAAATGAACTAGGCATAGAGCTAGAAGAGACCTCTGAAGTTATCTGGTTGAACTCCTCTATTTTACAGATGGTGAAAATGAATCTCAGAGAGGCAAATTTACCTAAAGTCACATAGGCAATAAGCTGATGAGGGATGAAAGGCAGAGGGGAGGATTCAAATGCAGTCCCTTGACTCTAGAATGATTGCTTTTTCCTGTGTACCAATCATAATATAGCCTTGTAACATGTGGCCATGGAGAAGACATAATTTGCAAATTCCCCCCACTCCTTATCCTCACTCCAACACTTTCAATCAGGATGGGAGGAAAGCTCACTGCAATTTAATTAAATTTTATTTAGAAATTATCTCATAAATGTCTACCACGTGTAGACCCTTTTGCTAAATGCAGAGATGAAAAGTGGCAGGCCCTGCCACCATCTCAAAGCATTTACAATCTCATGCAGTTGGGAAGGTGGCATTTACCATGTACAGAATATATAAAAAAGACTTTAGGGTAGTCAGATGGAAGATGGAATTCATTTCCTGAGTATGAACAAGGGCCAGGTCATACTGACCTTTAGGAAAACATTTCTGGACCCAGGAAAAAAGTGATAGAGGAAAGAAAATAACTGGGTTTTTTTGAGTGCTTGAGATTGATATTTCAGTTTCTAATCTCAAAGAAATGTGGGAAAAATACTGAGAGACAGAACACCGAGGATCCCCCTTCAGCCAATGTTGCCAAAAATGCAATTGTACAGTCACCCAACTGGAGTTACTTCAAATGAAGGGCCACTGAACATATGGGTACCTTGGGCATTTTTTCATTATCCCAGAATGTTCCTACAGTACCCATGTTGGTAAACTCCATCTGTATCTCTGTCAAGGGAAGAAATTTCCATCAGGAGATGTCAGCAGGAATCAGGGGAAAGACCTTTCCAATTTGCTTAGATAGAAGGAGGTATCCACATGGATCTCCTCTTTCCCTCCCATTTTTCTCTGGCTCTGGGCAAAAATGTCTTGTTTTCTCTTCTGGAGATTATCTCATCACCCACTATTGCCTACTTAGGGGTTTTCCGGATGGCAAAGGGACACATGGAATGGCACATGGTATGTAAGAGGATGCAATTCTGGAGCCAGCATTGCTGATGAGAAAATCCCTCCTCCACCCTGGGCAAAGGAACAAGGATGAAAAGGTAGCTTTTCTGAAGCTTCTTTCCCAGGCTTCTCTCAAATATAGGAGTAAGTGCCTAGCCATCTATCTTTTACACCCAGACTTCTTTCTGTCTTTAGACCCCTGGCCTTGGCATTTCAGCCTTAGTCCTATTTTAGGCACCGAGTGATCAACATGGTTAAGGATTGCTTTCCTATAAGTACTCATATCAATTTACATGACATATCTATTTTCAAATTTGTTTACTGTGGGGCCAACATAGAATGTCCCCCACTTAATCATTCTTTTATTATTTTCCTTCACCCACCCAAAGAGTACTGCTAGAAAAAAAATGGCTTTCCTTTCAACAGTAGAATTAATAATAGAGGGCTATTTCTGGTCACATGACCTCATTTTTAAATGAAGGTTTCTGCAAAGGAAGGCTCAGTGGCTTTTACTTGCTACAACAAATCACCTTTGGACTTACATGACCACAGACACTTTTTTTAAATAAAGGAAAGCAGAATTTTCCTTGAGCCAGAAGAAATACTTTAACAAAGCCACTAACAAGCTAGGGAGAATTTGAAGGCGGGTAATAAAGATGGGTGAGAGGATCCAAACCATGACATAGAAGGACCTGTTATAGGATCAGGGGGAGTTATTCAAAAAAAGTAAAGACTAGGAGTAGGGAGCCAGGATATGATACGATCTTTGTCCTGAGGTATCTGAAGGGGTGTCATGTGGGAAATGGAGTGGACTTTATTTCATTTGGTCTCAGATGGTAGAAATAGAAGAGATGGTTAGAAGTTAGAGAAATGTGGGCTCTGGTTTGATATAAGGAAAGAAAGTTGCCTCGATGTATAAGCAATCCAAAGTTAAATAAGATCCTTCCAGAGGTACCATATCCCATCACTACAGGTCTTCATGCAGAAGCTGGACAATCCTTGTCAGGGGCCTCATAGAAAGGAATTCTGCTGTAGATATGAACCAAACTATATATAGCTTCTGATTCTATCTATGATTTGAGGTAAATAGTGATTGTGGTTCAGTTATTTCTCAGCTGTGTCCATTTCTACATGAGATTTGTTTGCCATTTCCTTCTCTGGCTCATTTTTACAGGTGAGGAAACTGAGGCAAAAAGGGTGACAAAAATGACTTGCCTAGAGCCACAAAAGCTAGTAAGTATTTGAGGCCATATATGAACTTAGGAAGATGAGTCTTCCTGATTCCAAGTCTAGCGTTCTATCACCTGTAACACCTACATAAATAGTAGTATGATTTTAATTATTAGCAAAATAAAATATATATACCCCAGATATATAAGTCAACAATGTATTACATTTACAATACCAATTAAGTACAAGTCTTTGTCCCAGGAACTGAGGATATAAAATCAAGATGAAGGACTTCCTCTGTCCTCTAGAACTTTAGCTTCTATTCCACCATTGATGATGGGAAGTAAACAAATAAGTGCATATGTAAAAATGTGAAGAAGGAAACAAGCCTCACAACTTAGAGGCTTCATGACAACACGCATTAATTAGGTACCTGCTGTGTTTCCAGCATTGTGTTATCGATATTTTGGCAACCTGACTTGATGATTCTAAATACTGTGCATTTATTCTTTAAGACTCTCTAAGACTAAATTCGTTGGTAGAGGGAGTTACCTCGCTGGGAGGTCCCTACACTTATGAAATGACAGGAATGGACCATTCTCAACAAAGAAAAAAGTAACACATTCACACTTATACCAATGAATGAATCCAAAGTGGATAAAGAGTCAGGCAAAATATGAAGAAGACCTGAGTTCAAGGGCTATTTCCAACATACTTTTCTTCCAAATATATCCTCAGGTAACAAAGGGGAGATTTATTGAGGCATAAATTACTAATGACAACAGTATTTTCCACTTGTGCTTCCTTAATGTCTTAATATTCAGTTTTGAAATTGCCAGGTTCAGTAACAGCTGAACCTGAACTAAATATTAATTAAGGGTTTTTGTTACACATTGATTTGACTTCTGTGTTGATCCTCCTGTTACAAAAGTGACTGTCTGACCCTGAGAAGGCATTTAACCCCCCAGTGCCCCTAAGAAACTTTTCCAGGCCATAAATTGCAGAGGAGGTGACCACCAGCATTAGTGGAAGGTATTTCCTCACCTGATAAGCTCCCTGTATTGATGTGATGGGTCCAGTCTCTCTATCTTGTTACTCTGTGATAAGCAAGGTGCAAAACACTACAAATACAAAAAAAAAAAAAAAAGAAAAGGGAAAAAAAGGGGCATAGCCTGTACCCTCAAGGAGATCACTATCTAATGGGGGAAAACAGCACATTTAGAGAATAGTGGCCAAGAAAACTAGTTACAAAGATGAGAAGACACAAAAATAGTTGAATAGGTCAGTCAATTGATGTGTGATTTCTAGGGGTGTGGATTATAGTGTTTTGAATTAGAGCTGGGGGGACAAGAAGGTATTCCATCCCAGATGGCAGGTCAGAAAAAAACTACAATGAAGAGGAAACTCCATCTTTGCCTCAGGGTGCTACTGGAACCTTGTCCTAGCCCTTCAAGCTCTGTTACCTGACTAGATCTATTTTCAACGCAATGCCTTCTCCAGTACTCCCCCTCACTTATTCAGTTACCCCCATTGCATACTGCTATCCCTTGCTTCCTGCCAAGACCACATCCCCCCCATACCTCTGAAGGTGGTGGAGAGCTTCCTCTAAACTCACAGGATACAACATTGCCATCTGCCAAAAAGTTGGACCTTGAGGGAAAACCTTCTACAATCTAATCACCCTCCTACACCTCTACTCTCCATCACCACCACAGGCCACTTTCAGATCACTGATACTTTGCCTGCATTCTTTGCTCAAAGGTTAGCATATTCTCAACCCGTCACTCTCTCCCCATCCCAGTGATTCTGAATCTCCTGACTGCTAATATAGAAGTCTTGTTCCCTATCCCCAGTTACCTGCTTCCTTATTCCCTCAATTCCCCTTCAACTCTTCCCCTTCATTCTCCCCTCCAGATCTGCCTACCTTTCGATTATGTTTTACAGAATTCCTGCCCCATAACCAATAACATTCCTTTCTTCTTTGTCTTTCTGCTTTCATGTTCCTTCCTTCAGGTGCTCACTGAGACTGACACCCACCTATGACAACTCATTCCTGGCCATTCTTTCCAGGACTAGCTATCATGGTGGAAAAGACAAAATTCCCCTTTTACCCCACTGCCACTTTCAGACTGACCCTCTACCACCATCAACCTAGAAATCTTTCCTCCTTTACATTCAAACTATTCAAATTTATTACCAAATTCAGATTTTGGGAGTCATTATCTATTGTCAACGCCCACCCAGGAAATTCTTCTTCCCTCCTCAGATCCTGGATCACAATCTTTCTCTCCGTCTTAACCCATGCCCTCATGCTAGAAGAAGTCAACCTACATATTGATGCTCTTTCATCTACCCTAACATCTAGTTCCTCAGGCTCTTAATTCCTATGTGCCTATACTTCCTTATGCCTTGCATACTTTTTGGTCTGCCAAAGCACTGTGCATAGTTTTAAAATCAATTAAATAAGCATTTATTAAGTGCCTACTATGTGCCAGATATTATGTTAGGCACTGAGGATGAAAGTGACAGAAGTTCTTTCTCTCAACTAACTTGCCTTCTGTAAGGAGAGAGGTATATACATTTGTGTTAGAGAGAGACAGAGAGAGAAAAAGAGAGAGACAGACAGAGAAACAGAGAGAGAGAGAGAAAGAGAGAGAGAGAGAGAGAGAGAGATAAATAGAAAGCAGTTGCAAATTAACCTTAGATGGGAAAGCACTAGAAGCTGAGGAAAGAAGGAAATGCTGCCTAGGGAAAATGAATGTTTTAGCTAGCTTTTTTTTTTAAGTTGTGTTTATTTTTAACATTCTTTTCTTTTTAAATTGTGAGTTCCAGATTTTCTCCTTCCCACCCACCCCTTTCCCACCCACTGGGAAGGCAAACAATATGATATCAATTATACATGTGAAATCATGCAGAACATCTCCATATTAGCCATATCTCCAAAAAAAGTAGAAAATTATATTTCAATTTGCACTGAGAGTTCATCAGTTCTTACTCTGGAGGTGGAAGCAGTTTTTCAACCTGAGTCCTTTGTAATTTTCTTGGATCATTTTATTGATCAGAGTAGCCAAGATTTTCAGCTGATTATTTTTACAACATTGCTGTTACTATGCATAGTGATTTTCTGGTTCTTCTCACTTCACTTTGCATCAGTTCATATAGTTCTTGTCATGTATGTTAGTTTCTTTGTTTTCTGAAACTACTTCATAATTTTTTCAACACAGTAGTAGTCCGTCACAATCATATGCCACAACTGTTCAGTCATTCCCCAATTTTTGAGCATCCCTTCAATTTCCAATTCTTTGCACCACAAAAAAAGACTGCTAGTTTTTTGTATATTTAGATCCTTTTCCTTTTTCTTTGGTCTGTTTGTGGGGTACAGACCTAGTAATGGCATCACTCAGTTAAAGGATATGAACAGTTTTATAACCTTGTGGGCATAGTTCCAGATTGTTCTCAAGAATGGTTGGACCAGTTCACTTCTCCACCAATATTTCATTAATGTATCTGTTTTCCTCACTCCCTACAGCATTTTTCATTTCTAATAGGTACATGAGATGGTACCTCAGAGTTGTTTAAATTTGACTTTCTCTAATCAATAGTGGTCCAAAGCATTTTTATATGATCATAGATAGCTTGATTTCTTCTTTAGAAAAGCACCTATTCAGGGGTGGAACCAAGAAGCAGGGTAAAAGCAAGGACTTTCTAGAGCTCTCCCCTCAAACCCAGCCAAATAACTGTAAAAAATGAGTCTAAACAAATTCTGGAGCTGTAGAACCCATAGAATGTCAGGGTGAAGAAAATCTCCAGCTCAAGATAGCCAGGAAGGTTGACAGGAAGCATCTATCACACTGTGCTGGGAGCAGAATGCAATCCAGAGTGGGCCAAGCTTGTATAAACAGGACCTGAGCAGGCCTCAGGGGACTGAATCTCTGGCACCTGTGGTGGTTTCCAGACTTCACAACCCCAAAACACTGAGGACAAATTGGAAGGTCAGTGGAAAAAACATGTCAGACCTGTGTGAGAGAGTAGAGTAGACCATTCCAAGCCCCAGGGAAGCTAAGGGAGTGGAGGAAACCACAGCAACAGGGACAGAGGCAGAGGTTATTTCTGGAGCTCTATTCTGACAGTTTGTGAGGAGATCCAGAAGCTAACAGTACACCCCTCAGACCCCCTGGAAGTAGAGAACTACCTTGACAAAGAGCTCAAAAGTCAAATAAATGGTTTGGAAAATGAGCAAAAATCAAAAAAAGATTCAGACTATAGAATCATACTTTGGTAACAGGGAAAACCAATCAAAATATGCAAACAAAAGAAGACAACAAAGTCAAAGCCCCTACATCCAAAGCCTCCAAGAAAACTATTAATTGGTTTCAGGTCAGGGAAGAGCTCAAAAAGGATTTTGAAAATCAAGTAAGAGAAGTAGAGCAAAAATTGGGAAGAGAAATAAGAGTGATGTAAGAAAATCATAAAAAATGTTTGCTACAAGGAATATAAAAAAATGCTCAAGAAAATAACTCCTTAAAAAGTAGACTAACCCAAATGGCAAAAGAGAGCCAACAAGCCACTGAGGAGAAGAATACCTTAAAAAGTAAGAATTGTCCAGATAGCAAAGGAGGTCCTAAAACTCACTCAAGAAAATAATTCCTTAAATCTTAGAATGGAGAAGTTGGAAGCTAATGACTTCATGAAAAATTAAGAAATTATAAAACAAAACCAAAGGAATAAAAAATAGCAGAACATAGAAATATCTCATTGGAAAAACAACTGACCTGGAAAATAGATCCAGGAGAGATAATTTTAAAATTGTTTGACTCTCTGAAAGTCATAATCAAAGAAAGAGCCTAGACATCTTCTTTCAAGAAATTATCAAGGAAAACTGCACTGATATTCTAAAACCAGAGGATAAAATAGACATTGAAAGAATCCACAGGTTGGCCCCTGAAAGAGATGCCAAAAGGAACACTCGTAGGAATATCGTATTCAAATTCCAGAGCTCTCAGGACAAGGAGAAAATATTGCAAGCAGCCAGAAAGAAACAATTCAAGTATTGCGGAAACACAATTGGGATAACACAAGATCTAGCAGCTTCTACATTAAGGGATCACAGGACTTAGAATATGATATTCCATAGATCAAAGGAGCTAGGATTAAAACCAAAACTTACATACTCAGCAAAACTGAGTATAATATTTCAGGGGAAAAATGGCCATTCAATGAAATAGAAGAATTTCAAGCATTCTTGATAAAAGGCCCAGAGCTAAATAGAAAATGTGACTTTCAAACACAAGAATCAAAAGAAGTATGAAAAGGTAAACAGGAAAGAGAAATAAATGACTTACTAAAGTTGAACTGTTTACATTCCTACATGGAAAGATAATATTTGTAACTCTTGAGGTTTTTAATCAGTATTAGGGTAGTTGAAGGGATTATACATACATACATACATATATATATATATATATACATACATATATATATATGTATATATATATATATATGTATGTATATATATACATATATATATGTATGTATATATATATATATATATATATATATATATATATATATGCACACATATAGGCACAGGGTGAGTTGAATATGAAGGGAAGATATATAAAAAAATAAAATTAAGGAGTAAGAGAGGAATATATTAGAAGAAGGAGAAAGGGAGAAATAGAAGGAGTAAATTATCTCTCACATAAAAGAGGCAAGAAAAAGCTTTTTCAGTGGAGGGGCAGGGTGATGAGATGAGAGGGACTGAACCTTGCTCTCATAGGATTTGGCTTAAGGAGGGAATAACATGCACACTAAATTTGGTATGAAAATTTATTTTACATTACAGAAAAGTAGGGGAAGGGGATAACCAGGGGGTAGGGGCAATATAAGGGAGGGCAAATGGGAGAAGGGGGTAATTATAAGTAAACACTTTTGAGGAGGAATAGGGTCAAAAGAGAATAGAATAAATGGGGAGCAGTATAGGGTGGAGGGAAATATAGTTAGTCTTTCACAATATAACTGTTAAGGAAGTGTTTTGTATAACTACCTATGTATAACCTATATTGAATTGCTTGACTTCTCAGTGGGGATGGGTGGAGAGGGAGAAAGGGAGAGAAGTTGGAACTCAAAGTTTTAAAAAAGAATGTTAAAAATTGTTTTTGCATGCAACTGGGAAATGAGACATGCAGGCAATGGGGTATAGAAATCTACCTTGCCCTACAAGAAAATAGAGAAGATTGGGATAAGAGAAGGGAGGGGTGTGATAGAAGGGAAGGCAGATTGAGTGAAGGAGTAATCAGAATGCAAGCCATCTTAGGGTGGGTGAAGGGGAGAAATGGGGAGAAAATTTGGAACTCAAAATCTTGTGAAAGTCAAAATCTTGTTTGTTGAAAACTAAAATTAAATAAATTTTAAAAACTGCCTCTTATCCTTTGACTATTTATCAATTAGAGAATGGCTCTTATTTTTATACATTTGACTAGTTCCCTATATATTTGATGAATGAGGCTTTTATCTGAGAAATTCACTGTAAAACTTTGTGATATTACTTCACTGTCTATGTAGCTTCCCTTATTATTTCTTTTAATTAGATCTATTTTTGCTTTTGCTTAGTCTGAGATCATGATTGCTACATCTGCCTTTTTTACTTCAACGGAAGCGTAATAGATTCTTCTCTAATCCCTTATTTTAACTTTGTTGGGGGGGTAGGGAGGGAGGGTGTCTCTGTTTCAAGTGTATCTCTTGTTTTCAACATATTGTTGAATTCTGGTTTCTAATCCATTCTATTATCAACTTCTGTTTTATGAGTTAGTTCAGCCCATTCACATTCACAGCTGCTGTGTGTTTCCCTCCATCCTATTTTCTGTTTAGCTTTCTCTTTCTTTTTATCCTATTCCCTCTCAAGAATCTGTTTTGCTTTTCACCACTGCCTCCCTTGATCTGACCTCCCCGTTATCATTTATTCCTATTGCTCCATCCCTGCCATATCTTTTATCCCCCTGTGCTTCTGTTTCCTTATCCAGTAAGATAAATTTCTATATCCAACTGCGTGTATGTGTGTGCTGAGAGTGCTGAGGCTCAAGCATTGCCAAGTACTGCCATCCCCATTTTCCCTTCTACTATAACAGGTTTTCCTTGTGTGCCTCTTTCATATGAGAACATTCTTCTGATTCTACCCTTCCCTGCTCCTTTGTCCCCCAGTGAATCCCTTTTTCTCATTCCTAAGATTTTTTGGAGATCATCCCCACTTAACCAACTTATAACCCTGCGCTTTGTATATGCAGACTCCTGACTGCTCTAATAATGATGAAGGTCTTAGGAGTTACATGTATCATCATTCCATACAGGAATGTAAACAGTTTAGCTTCATTGAGTTCTTTATGATTATTTTTCATGATTACCATTTTATGCTTATCTTGTGTCTTCTGTGTGAATGTCATATTTTCTATTCAGTTCTGGTTCTTTCTTCAGGAATTCTTGGAAGTCCTCTATTCCATTAAACAACATTTTTTCCCTGAAAGAACAAACTAGTTTTGGTAGGCAGGTTATTTTGGGTTGTAATCTCAACTTCTTTGCCAGTCAGAATATCATATTCTAAGCTCTTCTCTCTTTAATGTGGAAATTGCAAAATCTTGGGTGATCTTAACTGTGGCTCCATGATATTTGAATTCTTTCTTTCTGGCTGCTTGCAATATTTTCTCCTTAATCTGAGAGTGCTGGAATTTGGCTATAACTGCTAGAAATTTTCATTTTGACCTTTCTTTCATGAGGTAATTTGTAGATTCTTTTCGTTTCTATTTTACCCTTTGGATTACATATGGGTAGTTTTCCTTGATAATTTCTTGAAAGATGATGTCTAGACTTTTTATTCTATTTTTTCATATAAAAGTTATATTTCTCTCATGTGGTTTAGTAATTCTTAAATGATCTCTCTTGCATCTATTTTCCAAGTCAATTGTTTTCCAGTGAAATAGTTTGCATTTTCTTCATTGTTTTATTTTGATTGTTTCTTGATATCTCATAAAATCATTACCTTCCACTTGTTCAATTCTAGTTTTAAGGAATTATTTTCTTCAGAGAGCTTGTGTATCTCTCTTTCCATTTGGTCAATTTTGCTTTTAAAGGAGTTCTTTTCTTCAGTGGAGTTTTGTTCCTTTTTTCCATTACTCTAATTCTATTTTTTTTAAAGTGATGCTTTCTTCAGTATTTTTTGTGTCTCTTTCACCAAGCTGTTAATTATCATTTTATGATTTTCTTGTATCATTCTATTTCTTTTCCCAATTTTTCCTCTACTACTCTCATCTCTTTTATAACTCTCCCAAGAATTCTTACTACCCATAGGTCCAATTTCTTTGAGATTTTGCTTGTAGCTGTTTTCATATTTTTGTCTTTTTCTAAGTATATGTTTTGTTTTTATCTAAGTTTATGTCTTAGTCTTTCCTGCCACCATAGCAGACTTTTATAGTCCAGTTTCTTTCTTGTTGTTGCAGTTCCTTGCTCATTTTCTTAGTCTATTTCTTCACTTTGAACTTTATGTTAAAATTGGGCTTTGCTCACCTTGGGGTGGGGAGGCATTATCCCATCCACAAGCATTTTCACGCTGCTGTTTTCATAGTTAATTTTGGGGATCTGCAAGTTTTTGGTGATTCCACGGTGGTGTTATCCTGGTCGAGGTACAGTCACTGTCTTCCAGGTCTTCATTCAAGTCTTTATCCAGGAAGGGCCACTACTCCCTTGAAGTCACAAATGCTAATATTTTTCTTTACCCTGGAACTTGACCAGGGTACCTGCTTCCTTGTGACTGATCACAAGCACCATGACCCAGAATTGCTTATGGGCAATTACCAATCAGCACCACTTATATTCAGTGCCAGTCCAGAGTCCCCTGTAATCTCTTTCTAACCAGTTGTTTGATCCCCTTATCATCTCTAGGCTGAGAGCTCCCACTTTTGTTGCTGCTGTTGCTGATGATGATAGCAATGATGATGATGTTGCAGTTGCCTCCAAAGCCCACCACTTGTGTTCCTAAACTGCTCTGAGCCAACAGCAACCATGGTGTTACAGATCTCTATAAACCTCCTAAGTTGTCTTAGGTTGGAAAAATGTCTCCCTCTGACCTTCTGTTAGCCTGTTCTTTCCAAATTTTACTTGAGGCATTATTTTAAAGTAGTTTGGAGGCAAATATTGAGTCCCAAGCGTGTATTCCGCCATCTTGGCTCTGCCCCTTAGCTAAGTCTTGAAGGGTATCAGGGACTCTAAGAGGAGGAAGTAAAAAGGGAGAGCATACCAGGCATAGCAGCAGTCACAGAGGCAGGAGATGGAGTGTCGTATATGAAGAACAGCAAAGCGCACCAGTATGACTGAACCATAGATGCATGGAATGGAGAAATTCATAAGGAGACTCGAGGGGAAGGAAGAGTTTAGTTGTAAAGATCTTTAAATGCCAGAGGACCTTATGCTTGATCTTAGAATTAATAGTGAGTCATTGAAACTCAGTGAGCAAGAAAGTGAAATGGTCAGATCTGTGTTTTAAGGGAATCACTTTGGCTACTATGTGAAGGATGAATCACAGTAGGCAGAGGACTGAGTCAGGAAGGTCAAGTAAAAGGGTCCTAAAATAGTCCAGGCAATTGATGATAAGTAACTGAACAAGGTTAGTGGTCCTAGGAGTGGAAAGGAGAGGGATTATGTGGGAGGTGTCATAGAGATAGAAATAACAAGATTTAGCAGCTGATCGGTGAGATTGAGGATTCAAATGACAACACAGTCTTGAATCTGGGTGACTGGAAGGATGATGACGTCCTTGATAATAATGAGGAAGTTTAGAAGACAGATTATTGCCTGTTTTTGATACATCACACTTGAGATGGCTACAGAACATCCAGTTTGAAACATCCAACAGGCATTTAATCATATGGGACTACTACTGGGGAGAAGGACTAGAGCTAGAGAGGAATGGGAGAGTCATTTGAATAAAGGTGATAATTGAATCCATGGGAGCTGGTGAGGTCACCCAGTGAGATTGTCAAGAAACAAGAAAAAGGGGACACTCACATTTAGGGGATGTAATAAAGATGACAAATCAGCAAAGAAGATTGAGAAATAATTGCACTGGTAGGGGAAGAACTAAAAGGAAATAATGTCATGAAAAACCAAAGAGGAGATAGTATCAAGGAGGTGACAGTGGTCAAAGCCCACTTAAATGCCACTTCCTCCACGAAGTTTGGTCTGATCCCTTCTCCTTCAGCCTTCACATGACAATCCCTAACATGACTGTACTGTTGCATAGTACAGTGATCTCCCTACTGGACTACATAGAGTAGCTCAAAAATCTTGGTGCAGTTTTATGCTATTAAAACTTAAAACTGTACTAAGATTTTTTGGGACACTCTATCCCCATATTGCACCAGGACAAAGATGACATTTTTCTCTAAATTATCTTTCTCACCTAACATCAAACATCGTGTTCTTCACGTAGTAGACATTTACTATCTCCTTGAGGGTAGGGACAGGTCTGTTACTGTCTTTGTGTTCTCAATATCTAGCACAGTGCCTTGTACAGAGCAGGAGTTAAGTAAATGTTTGAATTGAGAAGCTAGATGTGTTGGAAGAATGCTGACTTTGGAATAAAAACATCTAGGTTTGAGTCCTAATTTAGCTACTTACTACCTGTGTGCTACCTGGCTAAGTCACTTCACTTTTTTGGGTCTCATTTTCCTCATTTATAAAATGGAGGGGTTGGACCAAATGATTTCCAAGGTCCCTGATAGATAGCTCACGATCTTATGACATGTCCATGGAAGGAGATTATATAAATAAATGTATAGGAATATAGGCTTCTGCCTGGCTATGCATGTGTACACAAATACAGAGAGCCTGCAGGCAATGAATTTCAGAGTCCCCAGTTTGCTTCTATCTGCAACTTACAGAGATCTCTTTCTCCTGAAATTACTTCTTGCCACAATGATATAGAACTTGCTGTGCTTGTCGGGATACACAATCCATCTTCAGGAGCCCATAGTCATAGGGAGAGGGGAAAAGAGAGGGGGGGAGGGGAAAAATCTTCAACAACACAGTTCCTAAGCACATTGCACCATTGGTTCTGATCCACAGCCAAGGCCTTCTACCTGCAGACATCTCCCAACTATCGCATTTCTATTCCTCTGGCCGATAACGAAGATAATTGTTTCATCCACTTTGTCAAAGCTAAAATGAAAAGAGGGCAAAGCAAAATGATGCCGTCGTAAATCACGGGGCTGAGACAGCAAAAAAAGGGACAAGATAGCGACTTCATTAAGGGTTATGTATTGTGCCATTAAGTTGGCAGGGGGGTCACCTTTCGTGTCACACTCGGCCCCCATGATGCATTGCCAGCTCCTCTTTCCAATAAAATTAAACGGAGATGTAAAACTGATTAGGGCCGTGTTTGCTGCAGCCCGTGGCAAAGGGAACGGTACAAGGAATAATTGATACAAGATCGCGACTGATCTGTAATGGCAGCGATTTCTCTTCTGGTCATTTCATCTCTGACCTTGCCCATTAAAATACACCCAGCTGCCTCTAAGGAAGAGATACGTTATTTCTCATACAAAGCCCACCTCCCAACCCCAACCTGGACCACGGGTCTCCATGAAAGTAATGTCCAAGAGATGTTGCTGATTAGACCTGAAGGAAAGAACCTGGTAATGCAGGGTGGTGGCCAGGACTTTGCAAAGTCAGCACCCTGTTACTTGATTCTCAAGGAAACTTCATTATTCGGGTACCTAGACTGCCCAACTAACTTGTCTCCCAAGCAGGTTGTTGTAAGTTATTCCATTCAGATCTAGGTTCTAATCTTTTCCTCCAGGTGTACCAGGTTATTAGTCTGGCTTGGTCTGGATCTCAGACTCACTTCCAGCTGGACAGGATCAGTGATTAGTTGATAGATTTTAAGTCTTTTCTAAGTTATGAAGAGTGCTAGAAGCCAATAAACGCCTGTCTCCATGACCACCATCCAAAGTGCCTAGGTAATGTGCTCATGAGCCAGAATGTACAACATGTACCCAATGGCCAGAATGAGACCTGTGCACCATCACTAGAAATGCCTATTATGCCTGTCACAGTAGGTGAGAGAACACAAACTGGACCCAAGCACAAAACCCAAAGGGTAGATTCTTGCTGACCTTTTCTTTCTCTTTTTTAATGTCTTTTCTTAAGCTTAGAGGATCAAGAGTGATCCCAAACTTAGAGTCTGAGGCTAAGCGCTATGAATTCCCACAGCTAACAAAGCCAACACAATTGCACAAATATAGTTCTACTAGATAAGTAAATAATGTAGAGCATCACGGGAACAAAGCCCAGAGAGGTTGCCAAAGAAAAGTTATGACATTTTTCTTCATTCTTAGATGAATTCTCTGCAACTTTTACTTAGTTCTCTTCGTACAGTCCTGCAGGGCCAAACATAAGAAGTATAATTTTTTCACCTGATATCCCTAGTAACCAAAGTAGATCCTTGTATAACTTTACTTCAAAGGTCTTCACCATTCTGGACATGCTCTATCTTATAAATGTCCTTCCTAAAATATGGTGCTTATATACATTACTAGCTGTGTGACTCTGGGCAAGTCACAATCTTGTTTGCCTCAGTTTCCTCATCTGTAAAATGAGCAAGAGAAAGAAATGGCTAACCACGATACTACCTTTGAAGAGTCAGACATAATTGAAACAACTGAATAATACACAAGCTCAATACAATAGATATAGTATGAGCAGAGCTGAGTACAATGGTACTACCACCCTCTTTATTTTGGCCACTTTGCTTCTGTTATTACAACTTGAGCTAAACTGAGATTTTTTAAATCTTCCATATCATATTATTGACCCATATTGAGCTTGTGGTCCATTAAAACCACCATGTCTTTTTCACGTAAACTGTTGTCAACTCACTGTCCCTCCCCTCTGCCCACTCCACTTCCCATCCCCAATGTACCTGTATACAGAATGATATAATTTTAAGGAGTAAAAAAAACAAAAGAAAAAACTTAGAGATGATCTTGCCTACTCTCATTTGAAAGTTCAAACTGAGTTTGGAATGGGGATGCAGCATAAAGGTAAATGGTCCCACCTAGCTAATTTCATAATAGGATAAGCTTCGGTACAAGTGGTTTTTAATTAAGATCACCCAGCATGTCAGAAATCAAACTAAGTCTCTTCTTTTGGGAGTCTTAATTTATCTCTATAATATACTCCCAGCCAACTGTTTTGATTTTTATAGTACTGAGGCCAACGGTGACATTTTGAACTCAGTGGGGAAGAAATAGGACTAACTGGAGATAATCATTAAGGCTTTAGAGAAACTCTTCATCAAAGTGACATTGTATAGGAAAGAAAACATTGTCCTGGGAGACCAACAACTTAGTTTCCTGGATAATCTTAAATTAACCATTTCTCTCTGGGTTCCCATTCCCGTATTTTTACAATACAGCTACTAATACTGTCCTAATATTACAATGATCTGTCCACTTCTTACTGCTATTGCTACTAATAATAGCAACAATGGCCATCTTCATCATCACTATGATTACCTTTCCACACTATGTTTTAAGGTTTACAACACTATAGGCTAACAACTCTGTGAAGGGTAGCATACAAGAAAGATTACTCCCTTTTATCTATGAGGAAACTGGAGATTGAGAAACTCATGCAACTCTTCCATGCTCAAGTGGCTAGTAAGTTTCAAGAGAAAGGATTTGAACCCAGGGCTTTGAACTCTATGACAAGGACATCTTTCAGTGTATCCTTGAAGGTTCCTTGTAACAGAGATTCTCTGATTTTTCTTTCCCTGCCTTCCAGCAAAATGCAATACTTCAAATAAATCTGTCTTCAGATTAATGCTGCCAACATCCAAGAAAGGACCAAGACAATCTCTTTTAGATTCAGACCACTCAGCACTTGCTTTCTTCTCTCTTAGATTTTCCTTTAGCTGTTTTTTTCTTTCTTCCTATACAAAGCAGTTCCTGTTGGGTTCACTGATGAAACAATGACAAATGACCATGCCCACTTTGAAGGAACTAAGACTAGAACTGAAGCAAGTTATGTCATTTCTGTATTTCATATCAATGTTTCTTCTAGGTAACTAATTTTCCTAACTAGTCCTACTAGTCAAAAAATTCTCCCATGTTCAAACAATACCTGGAATATTGGGTTCATTTCTGAGAAGAGAGATGTCCCAATTTAGGATGGCCATTAACAAACCAGAAGGCTATTAACAGGCTGTTGAGGATACTAGAGGAGACTGTCAAAACTGGGAATATTTAACCTCGAGAAGAGGAGACCTAGGAGGGGCATGACAGTTGTCTAATATTTAAAGGACTTCCACAGGGAAAGGAGAATAGATTTGTTCTGTTTGGTCCTAGAGAGCAAAACTAAGAGAAATGAACAAAAGTTTCTAGAGGTGGATTTTGATTCAATATAAGGAAAAATTTAGAGCTATTTGAAAGTAAATGGGCTTTCTTGGTAGGGAGTGAGTTTTCCACCAGTGGAGACATGGGACACACTGTTGAAGGGATTACTATTCAAGTACAGGCTGAACCCAAAGACCTTTAAGGTTCCTTCTAATTCTAAGTTACTGGGATTCTGGGAAGGGAACCATACACATTTTTTCTTTGATGACTCACATACTTATGAATGGGGGGGCAACCCCTTTGCATCACCAGCAATGATGAAAACCAAACATTTTTCATCAAGAAAATAGCTGTTATTCTTATGGTTTCCTCTGCTATTTCATTTCCTTTTCCCTTTGCCATCTTCTGCCTCTAGCCATATATACCTCAGACTTCCTATGTATTTAACAACCAAACTGACTTCACTTTGTGATATATGCTACTCCTGGAGGAGGACAGCTGAGTCAGTGACAGTGACTGAGTGAGGATTTAAAAAAAGGAGAGAAAAAAATAAAAAGAAGACAATAGCAATGCTTTAAATGAATTCAGACCTGAGTAGGCCTATGCAGATGCTAGGTAAGTTTCACACAAATACACTTGCCACCCTCCTACCTATTGCATAAGCCTATACAATCCCAAGGGAGAAGCCCAGCTCCAGACTTTGCGAGGTGCGCAGTGCCATGGATTTGTGCTTTTGCTCCAAGCACCTCTCACTTTCTAGCATTTGGAGAAGATGCCCTGTGCCTTGGGGAGTTGCAGAAATAGTCAGGAAGGAACAAAGACTGTCTATGCTACTTCCTTGTCAGGTAACAGCCTTCTCCCAGAAGGATTTCCTGCCTATCACACTCCTTTGCCATTTAAGGAAGAGCCAGGGGATAAAAGCAAAAGGAACTTATTAAGTAGATAAAATGTTAAAAGCACAAAATCATATCATAAACCTACTGACTGTCAGGGAGGTAAGGAACTGATAGACAAAACTTAGTCTATAGGCTACTTAGAGGGACTATAGTGGTCAAAGAAAATGAGATTTATAATTCTCAGGGATCTTTTAATATCTTCTAGTCAACCTTCCCTTCCCTCCCATAACTTTACAAAGGAGGAAACTGAGGTTCAAATAGAATAAAAAGACTGAGCACCCAAGATCCTGTAGTGATGGGTGGCAAAGTAAAAAACTAAAGCCAAGACCTCTAACTCTAGATTCAGAGATAATCCCATATCACTGTTGTCTCCTTTAAACACAGTCCCAACCTTTTCAAGGAATCAGGTAATTCTGATAGGCTTTTCGTATGTAGGAGAGTCTCTTGGATTCATAAAATCACAAGAGTAGAGGTCTTAGAATTAGAAGGGACCTTACATATCAAATAGTCCTTTTACAAATGATGGTACTGTGTCCCAGAGGGAGGAAATGACTTGACTAAGTAGAAACAGTATCAGTCAAGATTCGGGTCCTTTGACCTTCAGAATTTCATGATCTTTCCATTTCATCACAAAGTCTTCAGAGCAAAAATGTTCTATCTTCAACGATAAATGGCTTTCTCTCTCTCTTAACTGGGCTAAGAACATGGAGGCACACTAAAGTGCATCTGTCGGGAGGACGAGGAAGGTGTAAAATGGTCACATGGGTGGCTCTCAGCCAAAGTAAGCTCAGATTAGCCCTAACTAGCTCAGCTCTGCCCGTGGGGAGGTTGCATGTGAAGGAGGAAGAAAATGACATTCAGGGGATTTCAAGGAAGTCAGTCTTTTTCTAAGATTTGCAGAGAGGTGGCTAGTCAGGGAAGCAGTGTTGTCAAAGTTGCTTTTAGCAGGCTCAAAGAATTTAGAGGGGGCAGGAGCCTTGGAGATCATCTAATCCATCCTCAAGGCTCAGTGTGGTATAGTGACTTCCCTAAGGTCACACAGTTAGGAAATCATAGAGCTGCGACCCAAACTCTAGTGTTCTGACTCCAAATGCAGTTCTTTTTGTTCCATGAGCAACATCAAGGAAAGTTCATGGACCACTGGCCATGAAGGTAAGTAACTTTGTGCTATCAGAAAGGCTAGATGGTATAGTAGAAAGAGGTTGAGTCTCAGAGTAAGGAGATCCAACAGTCATTTGGTATTTTGGTAATTACTAGGCTCTCAGATAATGAATGGACAAGTCACATTGAGCCTCCATTTCTTGAATTTCTTCATCTATACAATGGGGAAAGTGCTACGTACAGGTTCCATCACTCAGAGCTGTCAAGAAATAAGCTCTCTGCTAATTGCAAAATGAATATAGAAATGTAAAGCATGATTATTTCAAGAGGAGAGAGTGTCCAACTAGTTGAACATTGGAAGCCACATAGATAGTAGAGAATGGAGTGAAAAGACAAAGAAAGAAGATGGTGCCATCTTGAACTTCTGGGTTAACAGAGAGAAAGTGATGTAAAAAGAAGGGAAAGAGAAATGTGCTTAGGCAACAGGATGAACAAGAAACATATTGAAGTCTCTAACAATTAAATTCAAGAAATATTTATTAAAGCTCTGGACAAGGCAATAAACAACACAGAAACTGTCCTCAAAAAGCTAATCACTTAGCAATCATAAGGATGGTTTTCCCCTTAAATAAAAACTTAATAGTGATTGGAGGAAAATTATATTTCCTCTTAATCTAGAGGAGTTAGGAGGTAGTGTGCTAGAAGAAGAATCATAGGCCTTAGGTTCTAACATTCTCTCTGCTATTTACTAGTTATATGATCTGGGACAAGTAGTTTCTTTACCTCTCTTCAACCTCAGTTTTCCCATCTGTAAAATAAGAGTAATAGACTAAATCACCTCTAAGGTCCCTATCAGATCTGAATTCGGGGATCTATGATTGTAGAGTAAAGTGAAGAGAAAAGTGGAACATTAACCATATTGACATCTAGGTAAACTCTGCCTGATGGGCATATCAGCAGCTGGAACTTCTCTGTCCCTTAGAAAGAAGTCCCCTCCTCTCCATGCCTATGCTGCTGACTCGGGAAACTACACTCATATACTAGAGTGATTTTTCTTAATGTCTTTATATAGATGAGTTAACTCAAAGGCTTTCCAACATAAGCATGTTTTTCTGTTCCTTCACTCTGACCTTGGCATTTTCTTTCTCCATTCCAAGCTCAGCGCTGTCCTGTGGCCAGGTTTGCCTCTCATTTGTCAATGTTATTATTGAATTTTCAAATGCCAGTAGTACACATAAATCAATGGCTTTCTTCTCCCTACTGGCATATCCCTGCCACATGTGGTCATTCATTTTTTTAATAAGTCCTTCTCTCCTTTCACCCATTTATAAAAATGCATCTTGTTCCCCCACCACCGTCCATCACTCGATGAGCCTGGCTATTTGTTGCCCCTGAGTGCTTATTCATCAACGTTTTCAAAAGCAAAATCACTCTTCGGCTCCTGCTCTTATTGTACCATCAATCTTGACCATGGGATCAATAAACTTCGCTTTTGCAATTCCCCCGCCCTCTCCTTCCTGGGCTGACTCTCTCCAAAGTACAGTCTTTTTATTTACATTTTTAACTGATCATCAGCAGAGGGGGGATGATAGTGTCAAGGAAGCAAAGGGCTTTCATTTGCTCCCGTGGCAGCCATAACCATCCATGCTTCGGTCATTTCACATGATAACCCAGCACAATGGATACTCTTCCTTTCTTTTGCCTGGGTCCACTGGTGTATATCACAAAGCAGGGAAACAAAAGCCCAGCCTTCCCAGCATGGCAGACAGGAGGTGCTACTTGCCCCCACCTCAGGGGATCACGGAGAACTGGAAGACCAGGCTGAGAAAGAGTATAGCACTCCCAGTGCTATTTAATATGGATTAACACCAAATGCATAGAGAAGGTCTCAAAGTGCTGGGAGAGAGTGGAGCAAGCTGTATCACCCGTTAGGACAGGATGAAAAGGTATGAATGTGAGACTCAGTCAAGAACAGACTAAAAGGAAGCATAATAATCAAAGTTAATATTTATGTAGGATTTCATAGTTTTTACAAAGTATTTTACATTCATGACCTTATTTAATATTCACAACAATCCTGTAAGATGGGTGATTTGATTACTCCATTTATAAATTTAAAAAAAAAGCTAAAGCTTAGTGAATTACCCAATTTCAAGAGGCAATTAAATAACAGAGGCAGGATTTGGGCATGTCTTCTCTTCCTTGACTCTAGGTTCAGCACAGAACCTCAGACCTATTTCAGTTTGTTTTTGGATAAAGTTAATGTTACCATCCTGTTCAAAGTAGCACAATAATTTCTAAAAGTGGATTGTATTAGACATTCCTGCCCATGGGATTATAGCCCTCTATAGCACATTTTAAGAAGACTCTTCGTGCTTTATTTTACAGGAGAAGAAATTGAAGGCAAGTACCCTGTCTAAGGTCATACAGGTACTGCACTTCATGGGTTGGGTTTAAACTCAGATCCTGTAGACTCTAGAATTAGGGTTCTTTCCACTTTACCCATACTCAGTTAACAATAGAATCTTGTCCTGGTAGAAGCTTTTCATCACTCTGGGAGAATTAACTCTTCTAATCCATAGCACTATTCATTTTAATGATGCTTCCAGGATACAACTGGACAAGTAAACTTAGGGTCATGAAGTCATTGAATGGCAATTCTGTTACCTTGTGGGACCTACCAGAGCTTATTGGCATAGCCATTGTAGTCCAAGAGTCACCTCTATGCCAAGATGAGGACTTGGAGGAAGACTTTAATGCTGACAGCAACACTGGAGGACTTTATAACCTCAAAAGTTTACAAAACTGGTGTGATTGGTCAGTTCTTTCCAGTAACCTACAATCTAATCATTAGGAACATCCTTTGGTGATCTGAACCAATACTTCCTTACCATCATCAGTTTTCTTATCCAGAAGATCAAGAACAGAAGGAGATTAGAGAGGATAACTCCTCAATCTTCTTCAGACTAGTTTCTCCCAGACCAAAGCCAATGTGAGAAGGACATGCTATACAATTCATCTCTTCTTCCATATTGAACAGAAAAATACCTTTATGCAAAAACTTCAGTGATAAAGTAAAAGGTCAACAAGACAAAACAACTTTTGTGTACTCTGTGTGTTAGGCAGCACAGTGGATAGAGCATTGGACCTGGGTCTGTGCAATCTGAGACACTCCTTTGCTGTGTGACCTTGAGCAAACTATTTGACTTCTGTTTGCCTCAGTTTCCTCAACTATAAAAATGAGATAATGATAGTGCCTTTCTCCCAGCATTATTGTGAGGATTAAATGAGATAATCCTTATAAAGCACTCAGCGCAGTGTCTAACATATAGTAGGCTCTACGCGTTCTGGACATCATCATTATTAAAATTTCTTTCACTGCCAGAATGCTCCGAAGTATTGTGACAGGAATCTTGGGCTGGGATTGAGGGCACCTGAATTCTAGTCCTGGCTCTACTCAGTAACACTGGCTTTCTCAATCTTTTCAAGTCCTTGAATGGCTGTCTTGTTATATTAGTCTCATGTTTATTAAGTTCTTTGATTTTGAGAGCCTTTTCTTATACTTTTTAAGTATATGAAATAATTAATATGACCTCTGAAGTCCATTAAAGACTGATATTTCATTCTCTCTGATTTCTTTAATCACTGTACAGAATAAATCTAAGGAATCTTAAAGTGTTCAAGAAGTTACGAAATCATAGAAATCTCCTAGTTGGAGGAGACCTCACATATCTCCTAGACTGACTTGCATATGAATAGGAACCCTTACAGTAATAGCCTCAGGAAGGGATCTTCCAGCTTGGGCTTAAAAATATACAGTGATGAGTGTCTCACTACCCTCCAACGTGGTTCTGTGAAGGATTGTTATGAAAATATGGACAAGAATTGTACAGGATATGCGGAGCTATAACTAGTAATGCTGTGACCTACCCAGACAAACATCATAAGTTACCTGGGGCAACCTCTTGAGATAAATTCAGTGGGTGCTAGGGAACAAAAGAATGGGTACATACTTCAGAACTTGCTATATTATCTAGTGGCTGGTAGACAGGGATCCCTAATCAAGATGACTAATGGGAACATCATTGTTGGAGAAGGAAACAGGATATGGGAGGGAGTATGAAAAGTGATCACCTAGGGAAGGAAGACTGTTATCTGGTAGTTTTCTATTTTAACTCATTTTTTTTTCTTGCTTACTTGGTATTCAATTCAATGTTCCTACCTGAAGGACTTCAGGTTCTATTTATACCCTCTAAACATCAGCACTCAGAGACAAAGTCCTGATTATCTGTCCCTTGCTTTAGCTCTGAAGATGATAAGGTACTAATGAAAGAAGTGTGCACAATAAGTATATTATGAATCCATCAAAATATGAGAATATCCTGAGCAGCCTACCTTATATCCAGGAAATAGCACACAATGGTAAATCTTGACTCATTATCTGAAAACTGTTCAAATTTCTCCAATTAAAGACACCATTGAAATATAGGGGGTTGTATTCTTTCTATAGGAACCATTACTTGGGAGACCGTCTGAACAATGGATGTCTAGTTAACCCTTTTTTCTAATGAAGGGAAAATCAAAACAAAAAAAAGGGGGGTCAGTCATTTTCAAGAGCCAATTTCCCTGAAAGGGGAACAGAGAGGAAGCTAGGGAAGGAAGCGCCTGCCAAGATAATAAATACAGGCCAAAATCACTAACATTTTGTGGTTTGACACTTAATTGATTAACTAATTTGAGGCAACAAGATTTAGTGTTGCTGTAGATTAGTGTCGAAGGGGTAATTATGGCGAAAGCTCCCATCTCCAAAGAGTGTGGCAGCTGCAGCTCCAAGCCGGCCAAACCTGCATTAAAGCCCACATTTTACAGCCGATACAAAAGGTTTTTTGGAACACGTCCCTTTACGGCTCTGCGCACTGGGATTGCTCTGGAAAGGTCATACGGTGCCTTATCAGCATAGAGAAAATCCCCCGCCTGTAATGTATGTGTTTATTCTCAAATTAAATATATTAATGTATTATTTGTTCTTAAAATGTCATGCAATAGATAGTGAGCTTAGCCCTCCTGGCAGACCTTTGAAGCTTAAAGAGTAATGTAATAATAGTACATTAATCCATAGGCTGTACAGTCATCTCCCTGTGGAGCCCCCAGACTTTGGCACGGACTCCAAAGCCCTGGATTTGCTGCATGTGTTTGTAGGAATCAGTGTCCTGAACAATGGAAGGCTTTTTGGAATGGGTTCTGCTAAAACTAAAGGGAAATGATGGTAACCTTATCTATCCATATGGAATAAAATACTAACATCATCAACAGCAGCAATGACAATAAATAACTCCGATTTCTGGAGTACTTTAGGATGAACAAAGTGCTTTCTTCCCAACAACTCTGTGAAATAAATAATACAAATATTCACATTCTACAGAAGAGCATACTGGAGTTCTTAGCAGCAAAATGACCAACTTCACAGGAGTCATAAGGCAAAGAAGCCTCTGAGCTTAGATTCAGGCTGCCTTCTCCTTACCCCAGGCCCAGCATACTTGTTGAGTTATTTCACTGTTTCTCAGTTGCTTAACAGTCTTGAAAATAAACACAGGCCAAATTCATTCAACAAGTATTTACTACTCTGGAACCAGCCTATGCTAGGGATGCAAAGACAAAAAATAAGCAACAGCAAAAGTCTTTTCCCTTATACTCTAGTGGGTGGAAACAATGAAGGAGGTGGAAAATACTTGCAAAATAAATGCACAGCATTTGAGAAGAGAAGATGCTAGCAATAGGAGGAAGAACAGATCTAGTACATGAGTATTGGAAATGACCTGATGTAATCTTTGAAAGGAGGATCCCAAGAGGCAGAGTTTGGGTGGGAGTGCATCTAGAAATGGGGGACAATCTTCACAGTGGCATAGAGATGGAAGGTGGAATATAGAAGACAGAAAATAGTAAATTAAGTCAGAAAGTAGAATGTGTGAAAGAGGAGAATTTAGAAATATCAAATGCAATGCACAGGGGCTCCAAAGTGCCAGCAAAACTCCAAAACTTGGCCCAAACCTTTTTAAAATGTAATAGGAAATATTTAACAAAATAATCTGGAACCAAATTTTGAAGAAATAATAAACAGAAGATTACATTTTATTGAACAGGCAAAAGGGGGACATCCAGAGTTTCTCAAGTGGGAAATTAATATGCTTTGAGTCTAAAATTTTTGAGGTTAGCTTCAAGATAACCAGTCAATCAATACATCTTTATTTAAGTGCCTACTATGTGCTGGAGACTAACCTCCTTTTACCATATAATTAGAAAATTTTAGTTAGTTTCTGTATGAGAAGTGGACCCCCTGACTTTTAAATCTCAGTTGGGATGGGATCAGCACCAGGTGCTTTGCTATAGCAGAAAAATGTAATGGCATTCAGTGCCTCTTCTTCGGTTGGAAGTTTAGCCAAATAGCATTGAACCTGAAGTGTGTTGTCAATTATTTCAGCAGTCTCTGATAGGTCTGCTGAGAACAATATGGAAGCATTCAGCCCATCTCTCCAGGATCATGCACTTATCACTGATCAGTGTAGCTTCATCTGTGATGAGTAGTTGAGATGCCCCAGAGGGTCTTTGGTCCATAAATCATCTTAGAGGCATTTTAGAAGGGCTTTGGATTATTGCTATTGGTATGAAACTCAATCTCATCTGCCTTCTTACTGAGCCAAGAGTCCTGCATCTCTCTAAGCTTTGCTTTCACTACTTTTGATGCAATTAAACATTGCCTTCTTAGAGATGGATAAATTGTCCTGCTAGTAAACACTGGGGAGTTCTCAATTTTTGTTTAGCAGCTTCTGAATTTCCCCCACATTTTCATCAAAGCAATCCTGATATTTGTGAGTGTTTGGACCCTGATGGATAAATGGGATACTATATGCCAAGTCTATGAAAACTGCACGCTCTTTTTCTGTTGCACTGTTGCTGTGTTCTGACTCACCTTCCCCTCCAGGTCAGCAATAAACTGTTCATGCATCAACCTGAATTGTCTTAGGAAAATTCTGAAGATTACCTAGCTCTAAGGTATTACATACTGAGGTCTTCTCTCAAGGTGAACTGTCAAGTATTCAAACTCTATTGAAGAGAGTGCAATTCTGATAGGCTGGCCACATAGCCTGAATGCCAAATGCACATTTACCTAAAAGACCAATTTATGGAAAACTCACACAAAGCAAGCACACACATGGAGATCAGAAGAAATAATATAAAGACATTCTAAAGGTCTCTTAAAAAATTTTGCATTGATTGTGAAACATGGGAGACAATGATGTAGGACCACCCAGTACAGTGCTGGCATTAAAAAAGATGCTGTGCTGTATGAGAAAAGTAGAATGAGAGTAGCACAAAAGAAAAATGAGATGTAAAAATCTAGTGACATCTCCATCCCAAATATTTAATGGTCTAGGTATGCCCAACCCGTGGTAAAGTCTTTTGAGTTTATATCAGATTGATCTGCCACAGTCAAACATGTTGTACCATTTTCCTAACTTCACAATGTCATTGATCCTCTTTGAGTATGAAGGATGAACAAGAACAACAGCTATGTGCCAGGAACTGTGCTAAGAGCTGGGTCAGCCTACATAAAACAATATATTCTTCTTAGCTTGGTCCCCTTTTAGTTGGGCTTTCATACAGAGAGGTGATTATGAGAAGGATATTGAGTATATGGGGCAAGAAGCAGCATGGAGTTGTAGAGAGAATACTGGACCTGGAGTCTAGAGATGTGGGTTTAAATTCCAGTTCTAACACTTCATGAGCATAAATGTAGAGGCAGAGGGGACTTCAGGGACCATGTAGTACAACCCCGTCACTTTACAGGTGAAGAAACTTAGAGCCAAGGAGGTTTGACTTTCCCAAGGTCTCTGTGGAATGCACAGTCAGTCATCAGAAGCAGTACCTGAAGTCAGATCCTCCAGAAGCAGGGTGCTTTCCCCCATACTGTACTGAATGGGCATTTGGATAATAACCATAATTATACATATATACATAAGTATATCCATGTACATATGTGTGTGTGTGTGTGCTATCTACCTCAGAGACTTGTTGGAAAGAATGTACTTTGTAAACCTTAAATGAAAAAGGATTGTTTTGGGATTGTCTTTTCACCATAGCTCATGGATAGTAGAACTAGTGAAAACAAGAATAAAAATGCCCCCCTTAAGCTTGGATACTCTGTCCTGGTTTGTAGAATGCTAACCAACTTTCAGAACTCCCTGCGGGTCTCACTTGATGATGGGTTAACTGAAGACC
The DNA here is from genome assembly GCA_028658325.1 of Potorous gilbertii. NCBI lineage: Eukaryota > Metazoa > Chordata > Mammalia > Diprotodontia > Potoroidae > Potorous > Potorous gilbertii. The sequence goes on from CM053769.1 coordinate 194,497,848, forward strand.
AAGAAACCATTGATGGAGGCAGGGAAAGTACTATCATCTTCATGGTAGATGAGGAAACTGAGTCTCACAAGGAAATTACTGAACAAGGAAATCAGGGATGTTTCTTGGAGAAAATGACAAATACAGAAAAGGTTTCTGTAGCTAGAGGACTAAGTTGAATCTAGGAGACTAGGGAATAAATTGGATTGAAGAAACTCCCTTTACTGAAGCAGGTCACAGCTTCTCTATAACTTATAAGATTAAAGATATAGATGTCTAGAACACTGAGATGGTAAGTTCCTTGCCCTCTAAAAATATGTGTCAGAAACAGGATTTGAATCCTCTGTCTGTCTTTGAAGTCAGCTCTCTATTCAATATGTCTCCCTGAATCTAACAAGATAAAACCAAGAGAGGAGTATTCACACACTGGGTTTCACAAAGTCAAACTCACAATATAAATATAAAATGGGAGAGACATGTGTAGTTTATCTGAAGAAGCTCTGAGGAAGTTAGCATATTCAAAGCCCAAAGAGCCAACATCATGAAGGAGACCCCAGAACAGCTAGTGAGTTCTTGGGTTACATTAAGAAAGTTGTAGATTGCATGAATAAGCAGGTGATAGATGCCACAGTTAAAGTAGAACTTATACAAGAATGTAGAGTGTTCAAAGCAAGGCAACCAGGATGATAAAGAATCTTGTCATCCATGTCCTGTATATCAAAAGGAGCTGGGTATGTTTAACTTGGAGAAGAGAAGACCTCAAGGGAACCTTTTAGTTGCATCCAAGTATTGCATCCAAGGACTGTCACAAGGAAAAGGGATCAGATTTGTTCTGTGTGACCCCAGAGCACAGAACCAAGAATAATGGACAGAAATCGCAAAGAAGAAAATTTAAGTTTGTTGGTGTAGGAGAAAGAGAAGGGGATGAAGCTAAACTTCCTAATGATTTTAAAAGTGAAATAGGTTGTCCCAGGAAATAGTGGATTTTTCCTCATTAGAGGTTTGGTGGGCTTGACGACCACAGAGGCTTCTTCCAATTCTAAAATTCTGTGATTTGAAATTCTATAAAGCCTGTAAAATCCAAAGGAATGAAAGTGATTGCTATTATAATGCAAATACCCCCCAGGGGTAACATCATATGCAATTACCAAATAACACCTTAATGGAATTAATTGACAGCAGCTGAGGGCAAGGCCCTATGGGAAAGGAATACCAGGTGGAGGAGGGGGAGGGGAATGTTGAAAGTCAAGGAAGACAAAGGGTAGCTATAGTCAATTTGCCTACTTCTTATTTGCTCAGGGCTGTGCCCAGAAGATTCTCCAAAGATTTGTGCTTCTGAATGACAAAGATATCTGTGCCTCTACATCAATGACCCTAAGTTGGCCAGATCTAGGGACTAGACAGGAGCTTCAGGATGACTTAGTCCAACTCATTCATTTTATAGAGGAGGAAACTGGAGCCTAGAAAGACTGAAGTCATCCAGTCAATACTAGGATAGGATTTTTCCACCTTCCCTCACTTATAGTGACAGGTAGTTCAAGCAGAGCTAGGAAACACAAATCTTCGGGTACCTTTATCTTTACAAGTCCAAGCAGGTAAATAGGACAGCACAAACACAGCAGCTCTTGTCTTGATCCAGATGTTGATAATCAAATACCATAGAGAGAAAAGTAGTATAGTATCTCAGCTGGGACTAATGATATAGCATGGCAAAGAAAGAGAGAACAATTAGTAAAAAGCAAGGTTTCCCCTAGGGCAGGTATGTGGTCCAGTGGATAGATAAGAGATAAAGCTGACATATATATATATGTATTCATGTATGCATAAATGTGTGCATTTATGCATGTATACACACATATTATATATGTATGTGTATATATGATAGATATGCATATATAAGATATATAATTACATCATATATGGGCAGCTAGGTGGCATAGTAGATAAAGTGCTGGGCTAGAGTCAGGAAGATGCATTTTCTTGAGTTCAAATATGGTCTCAGATATTTACTAGCTGTGTGACTCTGGACAAGTCTTGTAACTCTGTTAGCCTCAAGTTTCCTCATTTGTAAAATGAGCTAGAGAAAAAAATGGCAAATCACTCCAGCATCTTTGCCAAGCAAACCCCAAATGGGGTCACAGAGTCAGACATGACTGAACGACTGAGTAACAACAACCAATGAGGCTTTTCTCATCTTCTTGGTCAATAATGACCTTCTCCTTCAGATCTCAAAAAGTTTTTAACTCTATAATTCACCAATCATGCATGTACTAGAACTGTGATTGTCTTCTTCTCCCCTTAAGCAGTAAGCTTCCTAAGAGCAGAGACCGGACTTCCCCCATTGCCAAGAATAGTGCTCTGTACACAGCAAATATTTTGCCATTTCCTTCTCCAAGACTCATTGGAGAAGGTGGTAAGTACAAAGGTGTCTTCTGGAGGACTTCCTTCTCCAACTTTTTGAAAGTCAATAAAGGGTATCCATATAGGAGTTACAGTTTCAAGCAAGAAGGAAAGACACAAACAATGAGAAGTGAATTTTTTAATTATGAATACAAGCCAAATGACAGTCTTGCTACTTCATGGATACTTCAAAAGTGCCATGATTTCATTGGTGAAGAAATAAGGTGGATCCCAACCCTTCTGTATTCTGGAAGACGGTTTTCATGACTTTTATCTAAGTGATTGGTTGCCTGGGGAACAAGGGAGAGAGAGGGGACATGATCATGCAGGCAATGATGTACTAGAAGCAGATTAAACTGGCTCATTGGAGCCAATTGTTAAAGTTTCAGTGTGAACATTTATACCTGAGAAAATGAAAAATGTTACACACTAGGGCTTACTTTATGGAGTTGTTTGTTTCTTTTACCCCTGACATGGCCATAAAATCAGGCTCATCTCAATCACTGCCAAACTTCTTCATTGAAATTTCAAATATAAAGAAAAATAAAGGGCAGGAAATGACATCACATTTAAGGACAAGAGGATCTTTTATGTGAATTAAATAAAAGCTGAGCCCTAAGAAGATGTCTTAGATTTGATATGAGAATGCCTAGATTTCTAAAAAATGATTAAAATGTGAAAGAAGGATCCAGGAAAGAGTTGTCATGTGCCTTTCAGTAACCAACCTCCCTCTTAGACAGAAGAGAGTAGGGACTTTCAAAGTATTCTGAGAAGGTGATGAAAAGCACCATTGAAACAGACTAGTCTCTTTTCAAGACTCAGGCAGCATAAAAACCCACACAGCAGCCCCTGAGAAACAGTATAGGTCTTTACGCTTCTAGTTCAACATGACTGCTTATTTGATTGGATTACTCTGAAAGGTCTGGAGATGATCTGCCCCATTCTCCTCTTCCCCACCCACACCCCATTCACCTCTTCCAGGCCTACTGTTTATACTTCCAAAAGCCTAAATCCAGTTAGGTTGGTTCAGCTAGAAATCAGAAATTGAAAAAAAAAAATAAAGGAGGCTATGGCAGCATTTTAAAAAAACTACAGTGGTTATTTTCCCATTTTCCTCTTGTTCTCTTTTCTGGATGTGGAGTCCACGTCATAATCAAAGCTCCAGGGTAATTTCACAGATGGGGTATCTTCCAAGAAGCCTGCCAGCCCAAGTGCTACCCCAGAAGAGGCTTGTACATGAGATGCTTTGTGCTCCTGCTCCCAATGAGCAAGTCTATGATGGCGGGCAGCCCAAGAAGAAGACTTTCCAACATGACCCTTGATCACAAACCCACACAGGTCACACAGAAAACAGCCCCGGATCTCTTCCCTTGTGCTCCTGTAATGGTATTAGCAAAGACTCTTTCTTACTCAATCGCGCTCCCAAAGGATTTTCAATAAACTTTTTATGTGCCATAACTGTTACATTAAATAAAGCTGAAAGTATTGAGTAAACCGACTGTAAATCACTTTAGATGCCTTGGAATTACATTAAGTGTGAGAATTATGGATCTTTTGCTGCTTGCAGAAAGAGAAACGACAGAGCCAGGAATTTTTATGCTGCCAGCCTTTTGAAGATTTTTAAAATTATTTCTGTATGCTGTGTGACAGACTTCCCTATAAATGACTTCTTCTGGGGAGGGGGAGCAAGGAGGAATTATGGTGGGAAAGAATGTGCCCTTTAGACCTATAATTCCAGTAGCAGTCCTGGAGTTAGGGGCCAAACCCCTAGGTTTGCTATAGGTAGGGGTTCATCTTCTGATGAGAGTTAGAAAACTTTGATTAGATGTTGGTGGATGTAGTCAATCACAGTATGTGTGTATGTGTATGTGTGTGTGTGTGTATGTGTATGCCTGAGCATGCATAGACTTCTCAAGACCCATTTCTGTTCTAGGCTTAACAGCTGTTATTTCAGTGAAGTTAAAGCCCATGTTATTATAGCATTCATGTTCAATAATCTTTGTGAGGTCTTTGCAGAGTCAGCTTTGTGTTAAAGAAGAATTTCACACTGCAAAAAATGGAAGGAATAAGGGTAGGTAAAGGGATTGATGGTGTGACCTGAAATCTCCACAACTGATTTTTCACTATATACCTTTTGATGTTAAAGAAAACTTACTTTGTACTTTAGTGAAAGGGCAGGGGGGAGGAAGACTTGGTCTGTAATCCAGACACACAGACTCAACCTGACCCAAGTCATCAAAAGCTGTTATCTGAACTGAACTGAGTGGCTTTCTCAGTGACCAGGCAACAAGAAATTAAATTATAATCAGAGAAGTGTGACATCAAATCTTGTCACCATGGTGACTGCAGTGATATCAGAGATTTTCAACCATGATTTCCCTTGGAGAGAGGAAAGGATGATGCGCTGTGTTACCTTAAACAAGATGATTTCCCTCTCTGAGACTCAGTTTTTTCATCTTTCATATGAGGGGATTGTACTTGATGTACTTGATGACCTATAAGATCAATTCTAACTCTAATATTCTAAGGTTCTGTGATACTATAAAGGAGAGACTGAAATCCAAGTTCTGTGGTCAGCTAAGGCAGAGCTAAGGGTCATTTGGCAGAAGAACAGCTTCTATGTTTTGCATGATTTCACATATAAAACTGAGATTACCTTTCCTACCTTCTCAATGGGTGGAGGAGGGGCAGGCAGGAGGGAGAGAATTTGAAAATTAAAAGAAAATTTAAATGAATGTTAAGAATAACATAAATAATCAATTTGAAAAAAAGATCAAGAATAAGAAAAGTGACCATTGAGGTGGGGTTACGGGTAGAGGTGTTCCTTTCATGTCTCCAAAATATCCAAATAAGAAATGAAAAGACCTAAAGGGTTTTAGGGATCATGAGAAATCATCTGGTATACATTATAATTTCTCTAGTTCAGAAAAGAGAACAATAAGAGTGGGCTGAAATGCTCAGAAAAGGCTTTATGGATGAGGATAGGATCATAGATTAAGATCTGGAAGGAACTTTGAGGTTATTTAGTCCAAACCTTCCCCATTTTACTGAGGAAGAAACTGAGGCTGAAAGCAATTAACTGCCCACGACCACACAGCTGCTAAGTGTCAGAGTTAATATTTAAACTCAAAGTCTAGTATTCCATACTCTGCATCCATTGCCTCATGGCAAATAGATGTATAAGATCTTCACCAATGGAGAAGGCATTGCCTGGAGAGACAGTCTGGGGGAGTGAGAAGAAGACAAGAAAAGATGCCTGAAACATAGAGTGTGTGATAGAGAGTGGGAGAGATTAGGATGGAAAGGGAACAGATGAGAAAGATGGAGATAAGGTGAGGAAGTAACAGGAACTCAGTTGAACTTTCCCAAATTTCCCTCCAAACAACTTCAAATAGTGCCTCAAGTTGAATTCTACAGCAACAGAACCAGCAAAAAGTTGAGGTGAAAAACTTTTCAGTCCAACACAATTTAGGAAGTCAGCCCAAAAAAAGTCTGTCTCATTTTAGTGGTGGTTGTCCCAAACCTCCCAATCCCTAGAACAGGGTAGAAAAACATAAACCTTGCCTTGGGGATGGCTGCATCAGTGAGGCAGAAGCTTCAGGAGCTCTCAGAACACAGACCATAGTGGGTACAAGTGATCGGAAAGTTGATCCTTTGCTGGCAGTGGGGACAAGACCCTGTTGCATTCCTCATAGACAGTTCTGAGTCAAGGTCCCAAGGTGAAAAGAAACTCTAGGGCATTGGCACTTGCAGTCACAAGGGAGCAGAAGTTGTTGTCTCAGGTCCAGGGTAGAAAGGACCTTTTGCTGAAAGAGCAGTGGGGCAGAGCAGAGAGGAAGGGAGGGCATTGTATTTTAGGGCCAGAGAGAGCAAAAGCACTCCATAGGTGAGTAGGGGCCCTGGTTGGGTTCCTGGGCATAGAGGAGTGCTTGTGGAGGATATTGGACTAAAGCATTATCCAGGAAAGCAATAACTACATTTCTCCTCAGATTATACAACCTTGGAAGAATTGAAAACTTTCAGATCCTCAGAACTAGCTCTGAAAACAGCATAAAAAAATCTGAAGCTCAGGACAGTGCTCCCTCAACCCCAGAAACAGAGCCCAACTTTAAAATTAAAAAGTGGGCTAGAAAAATGAGCAAACAATAACAAAAGAACCTGACCATAAAAAGTTACTACGGGACACAAAGATCAAGAAACAAATCCAGAAGAGGACAACAAAGTCAGAACTGCTATACATAAAGCCTCAAGAAAAGTGTGAATTGGATACAAACCCAAACAGAATTCCTGAATGAGATCAAAAAGGATTTGAAAAAACAAATAAGAAAGGTAGAGGAAAAAATGGGAAAAGAAATAAGAGTGATACAAGAAAATAATGAAAAGAGCATCAACATATTAGTAAAAAGAAAAAAAGGCACAAAAAACACTGAAGAAAATAATACCTTAAAAAACAGAATTGCCTAAATGGCAAAAAATGAGGCATACAAATCCATTGAAGAGAAGAATCCTTTTAAAAGCAGAACTTGCCAAATGGAAAATGATATACAAAAATTCTCCAAAAGAAGAACCCCTTAAAAAATAGAAGTAGCCAAGTGGAAAAAAGAAGAGCAAAAGCTCACTGAAGAAAATATTTTTTTTTGGAGAGGGGAGGAGAGGCAATCGGGGTTAAGTGACTTGTCCAAGGTCACACAGCTAGTAAGTGTCAAGTGTCTGAGGTTGCATATGAACTCAGGTTCTCCTGATTTGAGAGCTGGTGCTCTATTCATCCCATCCCCTAGCTGCTATGAAAATAATTCCTTAGAAATTAGAATTGAGCAAGTGGAAGCTAATAGCTCCATGATATGTCAGGAAGCAATAAAAAAAATCAAAATAATGACAAAAATAGGAGAAAATAAGAAATATCTCATTGGAAAAACAACTGACCTGGAAAATAGATTGAGGTGAAGTAATTTAAGAATTACCGAACTACCCAAAAGCCCTGATCAAAAAAGAGCCTAGACATCATATTTCAAAAAAAAAAAAAGTCAAGGAAAACTAGCCATTTGTCTTAAATCCACAGGGTAAAATAGAAATTGAAAGAATTGATTGATCACCTCCTGAAAGAGAGCTCAAAAGGAAAATTTCCAGGAAAATTATAGCCAAATTCCAGAGTTCCCAGGTGAAGGAGAAAACACCATAAGCTGCCAGAAAGAAAATTCATTATCATGGAGCCATAGTCAGGATAACACAAGATCTACCAGCTTCTACATTAGAGGAGCAGTGGTCTTGGAATGCAATATTCTGGAAGGCAAAGGAGCTAGGATAACAAGCAAAAATTACCTTCCCAGAGAAATTGAGTGCAATCTTTGAGAGGAAAAATAATTGAATATTCAATGAAATAGAAGATTTTCAAGCATACCTGATGAAAAGACAAGAGTCAAATAGAAAACTTGACTTTCAAACATAAGACTCAAGGGAAGCATAAAACATGAAAGAGAAATCTTAAGGAACTCAATAGTATCAAACTCTTAACATTCTTTTGTGTGAAGATGATACTTGTAACTAGTAAGAACCTTATCGTTATAAGGACAGTCAGAAGGAATAGAAACAGAATGCATGAGAGTAAATTAGCTATGATAGGATGATTTCAAAAAAATAAAAATAAAGAGTGAGGAAAAGGGATCACTGGAAGAAAATAGAAAGGAGTGGAAGAATGGAGGAAATTATCTCACATAAAAGAGGCAAGAAAGGAAAGCTTTTACAGTGGAGGGAAAGATGGGGGTGGCAGGCAACACCATACTCTCATTAGAATTGATTCAAAGAGGGAATAACATACACACTCAGTTGGGTATAGAATTCTCTCTTACTCTTTACAGAAGTAGGAGGGGAAAAGGGAGAGTCGATAGGAGGAAGGGCAGATTAAGGGAGGCAGTGGTGAGTAGTAAAATACTTATGAAGAAGGATAGGGTATGTGGAAAAGCGACAAACAGGGGTGGGTAAAGCAACACAGAGGGAAATACATAGTGAATAATCATAACTATGATGTGAATGTGATGAACTCATCCATAAAATGGGAATCCAGAACAGAATGAAATAAAAACTAGAATCTGATGTTGCAAGAAACACATGTGAAAAAGAGTGACACATACAGCGTAAAAATAAGGGGTTGCTTGCAGAAAAGAGTCTGCCTGGGGAAGCAGGTTTTGGGCTGTACATGCCATTAAGGCCTGTGTTATTAGACATGGCAAGTATGTTCATTTGTTTTACATCACTGAAATTCTTTGTTGCAAAAGAGTCTTCTATCTACTAGGGGTGAGGCTCCAGGACTTCATTGGGGAAAAGAAGATCAATAAAGCATAGGTCTGTTGTAACAGGAGTTTCTGTCTTCAACAAGAGGATGTATAAGTGACTTGGACAGCTAGGTGGTGTAGTGGATAGAGCTCCAGTGCAGGAGTCAGGAGGATCTGAGTTCAAATCTCACCTCAGACACTTGACACTAGCGGTGTGACCTTGGACAAGTCATTTAACCCCAATTGCCTCATCCTTGGTCATCTCCAGTCATCCCGATGAATATCTGGTCGTTGGATTCAGATGGCTCTGGAGGAGACATGAGGCTGGTGACCTGCACAGCCCTCCCTCACTCAAAACAAAGTCATGCCATTATTTCTCTAATGGTATAGTCTTCTTCAGCAATGAAGAACACACACACACACACACACACACACACACAAGGGGCTGGAGCAGAATCTATTATACTTTAGCTGAATAAAAAAGGTAGGGGGAGCAATTACAATCTCAGACAAAGCAACAATAAAAATAGATCTAATTAAAAGAGATAAATAGGGAATTGCATTTTTTCTAAAAGGTACCATAGATATTGAAGTAATATAAATGCTAAACATATAGGCACCAAATGGTATAGCATCCAAGTTCTTAAAGGAAAAGTTAAATGAATTATAGGAGGAAACACAGTAAAACTGTACCAGCAGGGGATCTCAACTTTCCCCTTTCAAAACTAGATAAATCAAACCTAAAAAATAAACAAGAAAGAAGAGGAGGAAATGAATAGAATTTTTAAAAGTTAGATATGCTAGGCTTCTGGAGAAAATTGAATGGGAATAGTAAGGAGTATGGCATTTTCTCAACTATACATGGTACCTTGACAAAAACTGACCATGTAGTAGGGCTTAAAACCTCACAAGCAAGAAAAGAAAAGCAGAAATATTAAATATATCCTTTTAAGATCACAATGCAATGAAAAACTACATTCAATAAGGGTCTATAGAGATAAAAGTTAAAAATCATTTGGAAACCAAATAATCTAATCCTAAAGAATGAATGGGCCAAGGAACAAATCATAGAAACAATCAATAATTTCAATAAATACAACATATCAACGTTTATGGGATGAAGTCAAAGCAGTATTTAGGGACATTTTTATATCTCTAAACACTTACATCAATAAAATAGAGATTTAGCAGATCAACTAATTGAGTATACAACTAAAAATAAAAACTAGAAAAAGAACAAATTAAGCCCCAAACTGGAAATCCTGAAAATCAAAGGAGAGATTAATAAAATTGGAAGTAAGAAAACCGTTGAATTAATAAAACCAGGAGCTGGCTTAAGGAGAGAAGACAACAAAATACATAAACATCAGTTAATTTTATTTGCAAAAAAATGAGAAAATGAAATTACCAGTATCAAAAATGAAAAGAGTGAATTCACCACCAATGAAGAAGAAATTAAAACAATTATTAGGAATTTTTGCCCAATTATATGCCAATAAATCTAACAACCTAAGTGAAATGAATAAATATTTACAAGAAATATAAACTGATCAGGCTGACAGAAGAGAAAAAAAACTTAAATAATCCTATCTTAGAAAAAGAAATTGAATAAGCCTTAAATGTAGCTACATGGTATAATGGATAGAGTGCTGGAGTTGAATTTAGGAAGACTCATTTTCCTGAATTCAAATCTAACCTCAGAAACTTACTGTGTTACCCTGGGCAAGTTACTAAACCCTGTTTGTCTCAGTTTTCTTATCGGTAAAATGAACTGCAGGAGAAAATAGCAAACCACGCTAGTATCTTTGCCAAGAAAACTCCAAATAGGGTCAGCAAGAGTCAGACATAACTTATCAACCAAACAACATCAATGAGTTTCCTGAGTAAAAATCCCCAGGACCAGATAGATCCACAAGTGCATTCTATTAAACATTAGAAAAAGAATTAATTTCAATACCATATGAACTATTTAGAATAAACAGGCAAAGAAGGAAATCATATGCCAAGTTTCTCTGATAGAGGCCTCATTTCTCAAATACATAGAGAACTGTGTCAAATGAACAAGATTATGAGTTAATCTCCAATCGATAAGTGGTCAAAGATATGAACAGGAAGCTTTTTAGAAGAACTCAAAGCTATCAATAGCCACACCAAAAAAAAAGTTACAAATCACTATTAATTAGAGAAAAGCAAATTAAAACAACCCTCAGGTACAACCTCACACCTATCAGATTAGCTGCTAGGAGAGAAAAGGAAAATAACAAATGTGGAAGAGGATGTGGAAAAGCAGGGACACTAATTAACTCTTGGTGGAGTTGTGAACTTCTCCAATCATTTTGGAAAGCCATTTGGAACTATACTCAAAGAGCTAAAAAAAATTATGCATACTCTTTGACCCAGCAATACCACTACTAGCTCTATATTCCAAAGAGATCCAAGATAAAGGAAAAGGACCTATACATATAAAAATATTTATAGCAGCTCTTTTTGTGAGGGCAAAGAATTAGACATCAGGGGGATGCCCATCCATTGAGGATTTACTGAAGAAGTTTTGGTACCTTATTGTGATGGAATGCTCTTGTGCTCTAAGAAATGATAAGGAAGATGCTTTCAGATGCTGGGAAGACTTATATGACCTGATGCAGTGAAGTTAGCAGAGCCAGAAGATCATTGTACAGAGTAATAGTAATACTGTATGATGATCAAATGTGAAAGACTTAGCTATTCTCAGCAATACAATGATACAAGATAATTCCAAAGTATTCCGAACTGATGGAGTCTGAATGCAAATGAAAGCATACTTTTTTAAATTTTATTTTTCTTGGTTTTATTTTGTTTTTGGTCTGTGTTCTCTTTTGCAAGATGACTAATATGGAAATATGTTGCGTATGTCTATACATGTATAATTTACAGCAAACTGCTTGCTTTCTCAAAGAGAGGGGAGGGGAAAGAAAGAGGGATTTTGGAACTCAAAAATTATTTTAAAAAATAATGTTGACAATTATTTTTACATGTAATTGAGGAAAAGTAAAATAAATTTTAAAAGTAACAGATATGTCTTAAGTACCTGTCAGGAGGAAGTCGCCATGTAGACTCCTACTAACTATAATGAGCAGCTAGGTGGCACAGTGGATCAAGTGCTAGGTCTAGAGTCAGGAAAACTTAACTTCAAATCCAGCTTCAGACACTGTTTGCCTCAATTTCCTCATCTATAAATGAGTTGGAGAAGGAAACAGCAAATCACTCCAGTATCTTTGCCAAGAAAACCCCAAATGGGAGTCATGACCTGTGAGAACTGAAAAACAACTGAACGAGTTTATTTCCCCATCTTGCCAAGGGCTGGGGGACACATTAAAGGTTACTAGAAGTTACCAGGTTAAATAAGAAAGGACCTTTGGAAGAACTAATAGTGAAAGAGCCTGAAAACTGAAAGGAGAAAAGAGTGAATGGAATAAAAGGTAGAGAGTAGACGGTAGCCAAACCCACCCTCAATGACAGCACACCTTTAACACTTCATAGGTTTTCCTCCATTAAAGTCCTCCTCTGATCCCCACCCACATCAGAGTAACCATGGGTTCTTAGAGTCTATGCCAGCACTATATCAACTTGGGTAGCCCCTACTAACCCTGAAAGACTTTGGTTACAGCTGAAGAAATCAGAACAAGCATGTGTGGAGAGGCTTATCACAATAATGGTCACTCTCATAGGGTAAATTCCATTGGGCTATTAGCCCATTGGAGACCAGCAACTAAGGCACGGAGGGAAGTGTGCAGACCTACATTTGTGTATATCTAAATCAAGCAGTAGAATTAATGAATTACTTATGGCAGGCCCAGTTCCATCCTAGCTACTTAGGAAAAGAGGGGGGGGGGGGAAACCTCTAAGAAAAGCCCTGCCTTCAATAAGTTAACAATCTAGTTAAAGAGTAAAGACATTCAAACTATAATTAAAATACGTAAGCTTGTGATACTACCTATGTAACATGGGGCACATCACTTAACCTCCTTCAACCTCAGCTCTCTCACCTATAAAAGTATTTGAACTAAATGAACTCTAAGGCCCTTCCAACTCTAATCCAGGATTTTAGGACCATATGCTTCAATACTTAAGTGTACCCCAAGTAAGATTATTATCCATCATTTATTATCCGTTATCCATCCACATTAATGTGGATACTTCCTGCTAGGACACTGGTCATGTTTCACTCATGTCTTCTCATCCTGGGAGACTTTTACTCATGTTCTCCCATAGCTCCTCCATACAGAAGTTGCCCAATATACTTCTAGATCAATCACTACTAAATCTTATAGATCTTTTTTTTACACTTCATGAATATTCTCCAACACTGGGCTGTCCATCTGTCATCCTTTTCTCTTGCTTCATGACCAGCCCTCCTTTTTTGTCCAATACTAGATGGTATCTAGCAACACTAGACAATTAACTGATAAATATCAAACCTCCATGAAGGAAACTGATATCTGTTCCTAAAACTCAACATGCCCTTCTTCACATTAGGGTAGCTCATCTTCCATTCCTAGATTACACTTACTTCTCCCCTTTGCTTTTCTGAAGCTTTGTCTTATCTTGGGCCACCTCCCCTTTTTATTCCTTCTCATTAACCATCCTGCACTGAGAGTATTCTCTCCCTCCTCAAATTTTTTAAGAGCACTTTGTCGATCTATTTTTCACCCTCACTACTCCATAATTTGTATTATACTGATCTATGTTTATCTACCTTTCCTAAACAATGTAAGCTTCTAGAAGGCAAAAGCTGATTATTTTATATCATTGACTATCAGTACTTGGAATCTTGAATAAATGTCAAAAGAATGAATGAATGGGTTGATTTAAAAAAAAATCATATGCATTTCTGAGTGTGGTTCACTACTATATTCTTCATAAATAGGTAATACATTTTTAAAACTTGCTTAAATATATCTAGTCAAGAAGTTAAGACATAAAAATATAATTAATATATATATATATATATTTCAATAGTTTTTGCCTTAGTTTCCTTACCTGGAAAAAGAAGTGAGAATAGATGATCTCTAAAGTCCCTTTCAGCTCTAAATATATATATATATATTCCTAGAATCTTAATTCTTGAATAGATCCACAATTCCATCTATGTGGATACTCCCAAAAGATCCATTGCCCAAACTCATTATTTCACTGCTATAGGTACCCCATTCCTCAGTGTAGATTCAAACATTTCTCTACCTTAACAGATGGCTTAATTAATTATGTAAAAAACTGTCATCAGGTGGTAGCCAACCTTCTAGTGATGAGCCTCTGAATTTAGCTAGGCTGGTCCTTGGAATAAAATTCAACATTCCACGTATAATAATAATACTAACAGCTAATATTTATAGATCACCACAAGGTTTTCGAAGTGCTTCACATGTGTTATATCATTTCACCCTCACAACAATCCTGGGAGGGAGGATATTAGACAGATATATAAATAGATAGATAACATTATTCCTATTCTCCTCTTTTTATAGGTAAAAAAACTGAGGCACGAAGTGTGTAAGTGACCTGCCCAGAGTTAGACAGCTAATAACTATATGAAGCAGGATATGAACTCAGATTATCTTGGCTTCAAGTCCTGTGCTCTAGCATCCATGTCCACCTGAGAACCGCAGAAAGAGTACTGGATTCGGAGTCAAAGGAATGAGGTTTGAATCTTGGCAATGCTGATTATCACCTTTGTGGGTTTGGGAAAGTCACTTAATCTCCCTCAGTCTTAGTTATCTTATCTGTATAATAAACTGGTGAATAAATGGCTTACAATGTCCCTTCTGGATATGAATTTATGACCATATCACATCCTTCCAGTTTGGTAGGACCTACTAGAGCTTTTGCTCCATTGACAGAGATGTAATTAACCATCAGAGGTGTGGTTACTCACCAACACATACTCATTGATGCAGTGACACTAGCTTCCTAGCTTGTTCCATGAACAAGGCAATCCTCCCATTCCCAGGAATTTTCTGTGGCTATTCCCTAAGCCTGGTGTGGTCTCCCTCCTCTGCTCTGACTACAGACTTCCCTGGCTTCCTTTAAGTCTCAAACTGAAATCCTTTCTTTTATTGCAAGCCTTCCTTATCCCCTCTCAATTATAGTGACTTCTCTTAGTTAATTATTTGCTATTTTACCTGTACAAACAATAAACACACATACACACACACGTGTGTGCATGTGTGGATGTATGTTTTGTTTTCAGATTTTCTCTCCTATTAGATAGCTTCTTGGGGGCAGATACTGTTTGGAGGAAATTGATGTAAAGAATTAAGTGACTTGCCCAGAGTTACAAAGTCAGGAGGTGCCTAAGGCCAGACTCAAACCCAGATCTTCCTTGACTCCAGAATTAGAGCTCTAGCCACTGTACCATCTAGCTGCCTATCTAGAATACAATAGGTCCTTGATAAGTGTTTATTGATTGATTGGTTTATATTTTGATGGAGGTATATCCTTATGTTTTTATTACAAATAAGAGTACTGTATTGATTTTAAGGAAAGGGGGATGTATTAGGAAATGTAGTTGATGTAAAAACAAAGAGATACCAAACCAAATTTACTTTGAAAAATTAATAAAATACAAAATACTAACAATAAGGAAACCTGTACATTTCTTAAGGGGGAACTCCATGTCATTATTTAGGCACACCCTAAAACTCCCTTGCCCACAATGGGTAAGGAAAATGGTCTGGAAAGGCCAGACATTGTTCCTAGCAAGAAGCCTTGCAAATCCCCAGGCTATACTGAGTTACGTTCTGATGAGGAAATCATTAGTGGAAAAAAGCTCCCAATGGGGAAACCTTTCAGTTTTGCTGATCTTGTAAATTGTCTGAATTCAATATGTCACAAGTATGTCTTACAGTACACAAGACAATGCCCAGATTTTGGAGTGCAAAAGCATATTAACCTTAGGGTACCCTAGCAGGATTCCAACAAAGAATGTCTGGTAAGAACGGCAGGGCTCATGGTAATTGCTCACCATGTGGGTAAATGATCCTAACTTGTGTGAAGATAAGGAGAAACTATTAAAGGTAAGTCACCTGGGTTTTATTATGCTTGCCCTAAAAAATAATTAGCATGACCTATGTAATCTTACTGTAAGGGGTTTTGTTTTGAGGGGGGAAGGGTCCACTCCTATAAGGAAACTCATGAAGAGACATATTTGTTTTCTACAGGCTCTTTTCTTTTCCTCCCCCAACCATCAAACACAAAAGATAAAGTTGGTGTTACAAGGAGTTATATGTCAAAACCAAGCAGGTATGCTTGTTGTGAGAGTCCTGCAACACCAGGTATTTCCCATCATGCTACTGCAAATCTGGTCCCCTGCAAATCTAGAAAATGAAGAGGGAGTATTCATAACCTCACTCCCTGCTCTGACAATTAATGAGTTTATCAATTTTGCAATTTTGGCAAATGGGCATTAACCAGAGGTCACTGGTCTCTTCCTGGCTATTTCTAATCAAAAGGATTGCAGAGTCGAATTTCAGCCTACTGCAGTGAGAGCCCATTAGAAACAGGAGCTTGGAATGGCACACCAAAAGAGCTAAGCTCCAATGCCCAGTGGAGCTCCCAAGCTTGCTGAACATGAAAGAATTGGGCAAATTCTTTGGTAAAAGTTTCAACTTTTCCTTTGAGCTACCCTGCAATTATTGCTTTGGCCCTGGACTGTTGAATCTCTTTCTGCCATTGGAGCTCCATCATTCACTGCAGTATAGGATATGGGCATCTCATCTTCCCCTGATGCTTTTCATATTCTGTTGAAAGAGTATGTTGAAATCTCTTCCACATTTTGTAAATAGTGCAAACCTTACTGGTTCTCCTATAACAAGACAAGTTCAGATCACCTCTCTGACGTTACCTCTATGACTTGATTTCTGTGGGTCTCAGTTTCCTCATTTGTAAGATGAAGAGGTAAGCCTAGATGATCTCTGAAGTCCCTTTCAGCTCTAGAGCTCTGATCCTGCAACTTGACTTTGAATCGCATCCTGCTACTGTGACTTTGGGCAAATATTTGTTTTGTGTCTCAGTGAAGCGTAAAGTGAGGAGTTTGGACTAGTTGTATTTTAATGTCCTTTCTAACTGGTACTTTTGTCTCTGACCTTTTACAGAGTGTTTCAGCATGTGTCCATAAATTTAAGTTGACCTTGACCTATGGTATCACATTCCATCAGTGCTGTATAAGACTCCTAGACACACCATGGAACCTGATCACAAGTCAAGTTCAGGTCAAATAGGGTACTTCATAAAAATGAGGCCTTTCCCAGTCTGGTTGGAGAGGGAAGATTCTTCCCAGTGTCCAAAATGATGGCCAACACTCAAGAAAGAATTCTCTATTGACCAACCCTCATCTTCTCAGGGTCATATATATCAGAGCTCTCATATATAGCATCTGAACCAAAACACTGTTTTGGGGGTGGGTCATCATCCATGACTCCAGGCTCTGCTGGTTTCAAGGAAAGCAAAAAGCAACCCTTTTGATGATAGGAACCAGCCAGAATAAGATAATAAAGAAAAGTAAAAAGAAAGGAGCACCTTCTTTCATGGAAACATGAAAAGAGGTCAAACTGACCACTTAAACAAATGAAGTTTTTGGTACAATTTGAGTCACCAAAAGGTCCCATTTCACCCCAAACTATCTCCCTATTTCAGGTTAGATATGATGCCTGAGTTTCCCACTATTAAAATACATTCCTCTAAGTCCAAGAGAAGGGTAACAAAGATGGTGAATGGCCCCAAAACCACATGTAATCTACTCAAAGAACTGAAAATCTTTCATTTTGAGAAAAGTCTTAAGGAGAAACACCATTGATATATTCAAATATCTGACCATAATATAGGGGAGGAGCAGACTTATTCTCTTGGGTCCCAGAGTCCAGAACTTAGAGTAATTCAGATTTGCATTTAATATAAAGGAGACACCATTAGAGTTACCCCAAAGTGAAGTAACACTATTTCCTTCAGAGAGAGAGAGAGGGTTTTAGGTATTCAAGAGGAAACTAGTTGATCAATTGTCAGGAATGCAGTAAAGCTATTCCATGGTTTTTATATGTGTTATGCTAGATGCGCTCTGAGGTCCCTTCCATCTCTAAAATTATTCTATGGCACAGCAAAAATACTACTTTCCTCAAGTCCATGAATTGTTTGATCTGAGATCTAGAAGGAAATGTGGAAACCATCTAGACCCTGACATTTTGCATGAGATGAAACGAAAACAAGCAAAACAAGTAAGACCCAAAGAAGATGAAGGATTCAGAACTGGAAGAAAGTTTAAGGTCATCCACTCCAACCACTTAACTTTAGAGATGAGAAAACTAAAGCCCAGAGGGATTGATTACTCAAGGTCATACTAGTAGTAAATGACAGACCTGGGAGTCAAGCTCAAGTCTTGTCCCTTGATTCCCATGTTTAGCATTCTTTGTCTGGTTATCTACCTACACTTCCTCAAACCTTATTCCCTTCTTCTTTGTTTCCCCTCTGCCATCACATGTTATCATCCCATGCCAGAATATAAGCTCCTCAAAAGCAGAGACTCTCTTATTTGTGTATACTTATATCCCTAGGCCTTAACACAATCTCTGGCTAATAGAAAGCATTTAAGTTCACGACTATAGCATTAAATGTACTTTTCTTTAATTTGCTAGTCCTATACCTGACGAAGGTGAGTTACGTGCTAATCAGATTCTTGGTGAGGGAAGGGGAGATGGTATCCCCATGTTTAGTGAAAGAAGGGAAGAATTGAGTGAGTAGAGTTGTAAAGAAAAGAAACCTGGTGTAAGGACGAAGAGAGAAATTAAGAAACACTGATCAAAGTAAGAGGCTTATATCAGAGGAACTAAGAGACTGAGTGTCTAGAAGTGAATGAAAGTCTAGTCACAGTATACCAAAAGGTAGAGCCCAAGGGATATCTTCTAATTTAATAGATAATAAATGATAGGAAGAAGTGATAAGTGATCAAAAGAGCACTTTCTACCTGAGATCAAAGGTAGTGATCTCAGAACAGGGACAGAAAAGACCTATGTTTCTCCATGGACAAAGGATATTAATAAAAGAAGATTTCAATAGAAGCCTAAGGCAGACTATCAAAAAAAGAGAGTGGAAGATGACAGAGTAGAAGCAGGGACTTGCTACAGCTCTTCCCTTAAATCCTTCAAAAAATCTGTAAAAAAGACTCTAAACAAATTCTAGAGCAACAGAAGCCACAAAATGACAGACTGAAACAAATTTCCAGCTCAAGAATATCTGGAAGGTCCATGGGAAGGGTCTATTTTACCAGGCTGGGAGTGGAGCAGAATTCAGCATGCGCTAGACTGGTATGGACAGAGGAGCAGGCCTTAAAAGACTGAATCACTGGCAGTTGCTGCAGTTCACAGACTTCCCAACCCACAAACACCAAAGACACATTCAAAGGTCACTGAGAAGGGTGTCTCACCTGGCTGAGAGGGGAGCGTGGTCCAGCCCTTGTCCCAGTCCCAGCCCCAGGACCGCTGTAGTCTCTACTGAAGCAGAGGTTGTTGCTTCTGGAGACCTCCACTTAACAAAGCTCAAAAGTCAAGTAATTAGCTGGGAAAATGAGCAAAAGGGGAAAAAAGAAACAGACTATAGATTTACACTTTCTCAGTGAAAAGGCATTTTCTTACATCATTAGTGACAAGGAAGATCAAAACATACAAGTAGAAGAAGACAATAAAGTTAAAGCTCCTACATCCAAAGCCTCCAAGAAAAATATGAATTGGTCTCAGGCCATGGAAGAACTCAAAAAGGATTTTGAAAATTAAGTAAGAGAAGAAGAAGAAAAATTGGGAAGAGAAATGAAAGTGGCCCTAGAGTCAGATGATCTGGGTCATTTCCTCCATATAACCCCCATTAGGGGGTTGGGTGTGGGTGTGGGCAAGTCATTTCATACCTCAAGTCTCCGCTCCTATAAGATTCAAATAATAATACTTGTATTCATTGCTTCAAGAGACTATTTTTAGAGAAATGCTTTGTAAATTATAAAGTGATATATAAACATGTGAGTTATCATACTGGTGGAAGTAGCAGCAGCAATAGCAGCAGCAGTAGTAGTAGTAGAAGTAGTAGTAGTGGTGGTGGTGGTGGTAGTGGTAGTGGTAGTAGCAACAGCAGCACTATGTCAATCAACAAGCATCTAAGTGCAAGTAGCACAGTTGATAGAGTGCTAGGTCTGGAGTCAGGGAGACCCGAATTCAAATATGACCTCAGATACTTCCTAGCTATGTGACCCTGGACACTTAAACCCTGTTTGCCTCAGTTTCCTCATCTTTAAAATGAGCTAGAGAAGGAAATAAATGGCAAACTACTCCAGTATCTTTGTCAAGAAAACCCCAAATGGGATCATGAAGAGTTGAACATGACTGAAACAACTGAATAACAACTATATGCCAGGAACAATAACTGCTGGGGATATAAAGAAGAGTTTTTAAAAAATGGTCCCATACCCTCAAGGAGCTCATATTCTAATGGACTACAGATGTAAGTGAATAAACCTATACTGCCAATGTGAGGTTGCTCAGTGGATAGAGCATCAAAGCACTGAATCTACCATCAGAAAGACTCAAGTTCCAATTTTGTTTTAGATATTTTTATAGACAATCACTTAACCTGTCTGCCTCAGTCTCCTCATCTGTAAAATGAGGATGCTAATAGCACTTGTCTTCCAAAAACTAGATTATATGGATGAAAGAGAAAACTGAAGTGTTGTTTAAATATATAAAAGAAAAAGTTTTAAAAACTTAGAGTATTGAAAATCTCTACTTAATCCTAATTCTAGAGGTGCTACCTAACAACAAAATAGATGGCAAAAAAATAATAAAGCAATGAATGATTTTGAAAAGGAGATGAGAACACTTCAAATGGAATTTCAAAAATCTTTTTTTGAGTTTGATCATATGCATGCATCCAACTCATAGACCAATTATATGAAAATGGCAATTCTAAAATATCTCTTTTCTTCTACAATCATCATGATCAAATTAATTCTCTTACAATATTCCATGGACATTACAAAAATATTTCAAGACTAGCACACCAAAAAAAAAAAATACTGATTGCTGCTTCAGTAAGGATCACAGAAAGCAAGATAAATTATCTAGGGTTACTCCTAAAGACAGATGTCAAGTACTACAACAGCGGGCATAGCTTAAGAAAACTATTGAAAATTGTGAAAAACTATTGGAGCATTACATCAAAATCTAGCCATTTTGTGCAATAAAAAGTTAAATTCCATATTGTTTAATTAAAATCAATGGGAAAAAATGAAGAATGAGATCTGGAAGAGAAAAATATATCAGAAATTCGTGATAACCTTAACCAGTAATTGAAAACAAAATTCAAGAGAATAAGACAGAAATGGAATCAAAGAAGTACCTCCCCTTCAAAAAATAATTAAATCAATATTAATACAAATTCTTACTACAGATATTTCAGAAGAAAAGAAATTAAAGAAAAGGGAATCTCCAAAGAAATATATTCTGGTCAATTGTTTGGTTAAAATAAGTCCAACACACAAAAAAATCATACATTGCATCAAATATGAAGTTAAAAGTCTATATATTATTAATATAATGAATAACAGAAAGGTTAAGTCAAGGAAAGTGATTGAAACTCTAGCTTCCCTACAAAATGAAAATGTGTGGGGGTTGGGGAGAGAAGGACTAGAAAAGATGCATAATGTTAATTCAAATGTTTCACAGCGGCTCACATGTTGCTAGGAAAGTACTTCTACTTTTTCTATAATGTGATCAGATCACATCTTTCTCAACAGAAGGTACTATAGTACCAAAGATGAGAATATCATTGATTTCTCTAAATACAGGTCAATTATGTGTTTATGTATTTTAAGCAAAGTATTCATAGCTTGTCTCATACCAAAAAATTTATAAACAAATACAAAAAAAATGCAAGAAAACATAATACTACCTGGAGCAAAAATAGTGTATCAAAACACCCAAGGGTGGGGTAAAAAGCAACTGATTATCAGTTTGACTTCTTGAATAAGCCACCCCAACGTGCCAAAACATCTATAATGGCTTGTTTTGATTTCACAAAGCTTTTGACTCAGTTCTGCACTCATGACTCACACCCTTGTATATATAAATTTAAAAATATAATATATATATTTTTATAAAATATATACATTTATAAAATATATAAAATCAATTAAAACATAGAATTATAAAGAATTTGCTGCAAATAGGCCAAAATGTTCTCTATTTGAAACATGCCACAGATAAGATAATTTCAATGTGACATTTTCCCACGAGGTAGTATAAGGCTGCTGTTTTTCTGCCTGAAAAAAACCTGTCCTAGCTTGAGAACCATTAGTCACAGAAATGAGTATGGCTTTCAAGTCAAAGAAGGAGTCATAGATGTACACAAATGACATCAAGTTGGATGACTCCCCTGAAAAACATATTAAATAGCTATGATATCTATTGGATAATCTTTCCAATCATATCAAAATATAATTTGGACTTAATAAGTGGACAATTCTTAATGCATGCCAAGAAAAAATGAAAGCTGAAGCCTTTGAGTTAAGATCTGGGGGGTCAAAGTGAATCAAAGGATGAGGGTGATACCTACAAGTATCTTGGTCTTCCCAGGCAAGATACATCAAGGAGAAAGTTGAGATTATGAATGTTAAGAGCCTGCCTTGTTTCCCTTAATGGGAAGAACATAAATAGAGCATTTAACACCTACACACCATCACTTTCAGCAAATATTTTTGGCACAGTAAAATAGAAAACAAATGCTCCAGAAGGTATCCAGACAAAAATCTAAGCAATGATAACAATACAACCCAAGATACCTCACCCTGTCAGGTAGAAAAAAATGAGCATAACACCATTAAAAAGAGGAAATTGATAGGTGATCTCAAAGCACACAACAAATATATTAAAACATCAGAGAAATGCTTGTATGGAACAAATAGATCTCATTTCACAAAGCAATGGCAAAGTCTAACAAGGTTTTTGTTTTTGTTTTTTCATTACTAAACTTGTCAAATATAACCAAAGTTGGTCTATATACAGAGAGAGCTAATGAAGTCCCTAAGAGGAGAATGAAATCAAAAGGTGTTCTATGGTAATATCCATATAAATGGAAGGAGAGGGGAATAAGTATTTATGTAGAGCCTACTGTGTGCCAGGCATTGTGCTTTACAAACACTTGATCACATTTATCACATTTGATATGAGCACTGTTAATGAGGGAAGCAGTGTTATTACCTCAGCTTTATAGTTGAGGAAACTGAGTCAGATAGAGGTTAAATGACTTGCCCAGAGTCACACAGCTACTAAGTATTAAGTCTTCTCGACATCAGCCCTAATGTCCTATCTAGCGTATACTCAACAACATGAAGTCAACTAATGACGTCAACAAAGCAATAACAAAGGACTGAGTAATACAGATATATTTAAAGAAACTAATGAGGTTTAAGATGGTGATTCAGGATGACATCCCTGACACCAAAAATTACAGGAAGGTTATCTTTAAAAAGCCTTGACTAATATATTGGTTGATGTGATATTAACCGAGTGTTAAAAATTCTTCAACCTAAAACCGTAGGGTGTGAAAATTTAGCATCTGCCAAATACCCAGACACAATAAGATGACTAGAACTATATGCCAGAGACCCCCTCTCATTTAGAAACTAAGAGATAAAAAATTCTTGTACTACAAATATAAAACATCCTTGAGAATTGTATCCATAATCTGTAAGGAAATAGAGCATTTTTACAGACATACTCATTGCTCACCATTGTTTAATAGATGTCATATCAGATACTTGTAATTTCTAAACAACATGGAATGAAAAACTTTTAGAATATATTTAGTGGATGAAATTAAAACAGTGGGAGAATAGGATGAGCTATATGTTCATCCTTTTCTTTCTGTATACTATGGGACTTACCTTGAGACAGGTAGATAATGCAGTGGATAGAGCACTGAGACTAGAACCAGGAAGACCTAAGTTTCAGTATGACCTGAGAGACTAGTGGTGTGACTCTCATTCAGTTACAAACTTTGTTTGCCTCAGTTTCCTCTGCTATGAAATGCAAATAATAACAAGACCTTCCCTGCAAAATTGTTAT
Source organism: Potorous gilbertii (assembly GCA_028658325.1). Lineage (NCBI taxonomy): Eukaryota > Metazoa > Chordata > Mammalia > Diprotodontia > Potoroidae > Potorous > Potorous gilbertii. Next base: position 194,521,627 of record CM053769.1, read on the forward strand.
GAGAATCAAGCCTGGGACCTAGCAGATGTTATAAAAATACTTACTCCCTTTCCCTCCTAAAGATGTTTTATGTGAATCTGTGGAAAACACACTTATAACAAGAGAATATTCTTATTCAATTACAAAAAATAAAAATTAGTTATTTTATTCACCTGTCCAATAGTCCACAGTACTTTGAACATGTAACAAGACATTGACTTGCTCCTACTTCAATTGTATCTGAATTCCATGGAAAGATGAGAAGGACATAATGGTAACAATTACATCAAGAGAAATATGTAAGATCTAAGAAGGGAAACAAAAGTGTCTCCAGTTGTGACATGTACACACATTCAGGCAATAATATATTGATAAAATTATCAAACAAGGGGCTGAATCAAGTGAATATTTATAGAAATGGGGGCATTCCTGATAGTATCCAGAAACTACCTAAAGCTCATTCTTAGGGACCCCAGAATAATTGAAAAGTGAAAACTTTTAAAATAAACTGAAGAAACTATACAGCATCTCTGTAGGTTGTTAAAAATTAGAAGGTATTCTGAAAAATATGTCTAAAGATACGATTAAGTAGCCAGAGCTATATATAAGACTCTAGCTATTCTTCATAAATTAATATGTAACAAATTCCCATACTGAAAAAATGCAAACCTCATAATAACTTTGAAAATTCAGTAAATGAAATACACTAACCCTAGAGCACCATCATGAGTAAACTATTGCCCATACTTACCTGAACATGATAACGACTCTTAACACCTTCAGAACAATGCTTTCGTAGATGTTGACATACTAACTTCCAAATTATGGGTAACAAAATGCTCTCAAGATATAGAGATCTAGTGGATCATGTGGAAACAGGAAAGTAGCCATCATTCCCATCATTCTGTTTGAGACTAGAGTTGTCCTAAAGATATTTCCAGTGGGCTTACAGGAGATGAGCCTGCAATTATTCATTTTACCCACCTCTACAATTGTTCATCAAACATTTAATGTTAGAATAATAATCTATCCCAGGATTGTTTCCATATTAACTCCATCAAACATCAAAATTTTAAAAAATAAAATTATGACAGTAATAGTTTACTAAATGAGAAGTTGGTCTTAGTCAATAAATAAAAAACATTTAAGTGCCTATTTATGCTCCAGTCACTTTGCTAAATGCTGGATTGTAGATATGATTGTGGCAGACATCTAAATGGAGGTTTTACTTGAAGCCAAAGATGTTAATAAGATTAATAAGAAGAAAGAATTTGGAGACAGGAAGGCTAAGAAAAGGCCACTAAATATGGACGTTAGGAGACCTTTAGTTATCTTAGAGAGAATAATTTAGGTAGGAGCTGTGCAGGTATAGAGTCAGCCTGCACAAGAATGAGAAATGTATTTGTAATAAGTAAGTAAAATCTTTGCTTGTTGAATATCCTTTCTATAGGTTTGGTCATTAAAAAACAGAAAATAGGTAGGACAATAGCTAAAGAGAGTAGCCCAGAGTAGGCTATGATTTCTCTGGCAAGGTAGACATGAGCATATTTGTAATTAGAGAAGGAGAGAATGAAAATATACATAGTGGGGATAATTGAAGGTGAAAGGTTCAGTTGGAAGATAGAAAAATCAAGGTCACAGGTAACGCTTAACTTGGCAAGGAAGAAAGTCATCTTCTTCTCTGAGAAAGGAGGGAAGGAAGAATGAATGAGAGGAAGATGAGAACTTTTGAGTGGTAGAGGAAAGAAGTTGAAAGAGGTCAGTTCTGATGGCTGCAGTCATCTCCAAAATATAGAGGTCATGTCAATGACTAGGAGTGAGTGCTTAAAGTAAAAAGAAAAGAATGAAACAATCACTATGAGAAAATTGACAGGGAAGTAATGAGATAAATTCAGCAGTAGAAAATTCACTGTTAAGGAGAGATCTGAATTCAAAACCTACTTTTAGCGTTTACAGCATAACCCTAAGGAAAGCCCTTAAACTCTCTGACTCTCAGTTTCCTTATCCGGAAAATAAGGCTAATGATACCTATGATACTTACTTCAGGGGAAGAGTTTTTAAAAAAACTTTTAATCTGTGATTTCTAGCATGTAGAAAGTGCCTGGTCAGGATAGTCACCTATCAATGCAGATCATCATAGTCAAGGAAATTTGCAATCTTATGGCGTTTGCCAAGAAGACGCTAAGAAGCTAAATGACTATCTTAGGGTTGTATAAGTATATAGTAAGACAAAGACTCTAGATAGCCCTAACTCCTAAGGCAGTTTTCTATCCATAATGCCAAGTAGCCTCTCTGGATCTCCAGCTTTATTAGTCACCATGCGTCAGATGCTTCCTGAATCTATTCCTTTGGAGCCCTTCTCCCATTAGTGAGTTCTTCCAGCAACCTCCATTTGGGCAAAAGGCCCAGCCAGCCATCTTTCATTCTCTAGACTACCACCATTCCTCTCACCTCTAATATCCTCTTTTTCTATCTCTCCCCATGTTTGCTTTTCAGTTTCCCTTTTATGTACTTTCTTCATGAGAATGTAAGCACCTTGAGGACAGGAACAGTCTTCCTTTTTTGCTTGTAGTTTTATCCACAGTGCTTGGCAAAAGTTAGGGCTTAATTAATGCTTAAATGACTTGCCAATGGTTATGTAAACAATTTTGCATGAGAAACAGGATCCTAATCCATGAATCTCCTGATTCTAAGTACATTATTCTTTCTGACAGAGACCACATTCCTAGTAGGGGAATAAAGGAATGGATGAGGAATAAGAGTCCTAGCTCCAGCTCCATCACTGACTATAGGAACAAGTCACTTGATTTCCGTAGGCCTGTTTCATTCTCCGAAAATGAAGTCATTTGATTAGGTGACCATGGAGGACCCTTCTAAATCCTATGACTCTAGGAACATTCTGAGGTCCCTAAATTCATAGGATCAACAATCTAGAGCCAGAAGTCCCCTTAGAGGCTTTCCGGTGCAATCTCCTAATTTTACAGGTGAAGAAACTGAGACCCAGGGAAGGACTGTGTCTGCTGCCTGAGGATAAGCCTAGGTAAATTCAGAAGACTCATCATCAAGTTGACCACTGCATGGTGATGTTATTGTTATCACAATCATCACTGTGGTTGTTGTTGGCTATGGAGATCATCTGTCTATTTAGGCAGGGACTGGAATCTGAGTCAACCACTGAAGTAGCCACGTTGATAAAACTCTGGATTCTTTGGGCCTTGACAGTAATGAAGTCAGACCATAGCCATCAGTCCACATTCTTTGAGAGTCAGAGAAACATTCCCAGGTGTGGACATTTCCACCCTCAAAGTTAGGAAGGTGAAGAGGGTAATGTGGCATAATGTTGTCTCTTAGCTCCTTTCTCCCTAGAAGGCCAGGCAGCACCCCCACCACTCCTCTGTATGACTTGAGCACTATGGATTCATCTTTATGACTGCAAGATTCCCCTGCATTACCCTGAGAGAGCAGTTCTTCATGGCTGGGCTGATAATTTATTTAGTTTTGCTAAGTGTTTCCTTCCAGAGAAGGGAAGAGGAGGGGGAATGGGGGACGGGGGAAAGGGTGGGGAAGAGGAAGAAGGGTCGCTTTCTTTGAAAAGCCGACTCATAAATGTTCAGGTACGTTCCCTTTTCTGTCAGCTAAGCAGCTTTCCCAGCCAAAAAAATAATCACACTGCAAGCATCAACCAGGTCTTAAGAGAGCAGACATATTTTATCCCTCTTCAGTGACAGCACCGAGGAGCTAATGCCCCTGCATTTTTAGCTTGAATAGATTTTTTTTTCTGTCCAAGTCAGCTTTACTCTGTTGCAGGTCTTTGCAGCCTTGGATTAACAAAAGGAAACCTGAGGCAAGGTGGGTGAAGCCAGGGCCAGATTCCAGACCCAACTAGGGTGAGTCTCCTGATGGTCTGGCTATTTCACCACAATGTAAGAAACTCCCTTTGGGAGATTCTGTTTCCCAGTGAAACGAATCTTGGCAACAAGGCCCAATTTTCCACTCTGGGGAGCCAAGGTGAGCTAGTGAGACTGAGAGACAACCACATACAATAGCTGACTTCAGCATGCTACACTGGGCCCTGCACAACACTAATTAGCTGAAAGATATGTAGGCTTTGCCTAGCCCTTAAATCTTAAGCTTACTTTTCCTTCTATCTCAGCCATGTCTGAGGCTTGAGAGCAAGGCTTCTAAAGATGTTTGTGAGATATATTTTTTAATATGTTGATTACTGTATTTCATTTTATTTGGTTTCCGATGTAATCCTATGTGTTCGATTTTATGAATTTAGAAAGATTCTTCTGAGAAGAGGTCCATAGTCTTCATCAGGCTGCCAAAAGAGTCCATAACACAAAAAAGGTTAAGAATCCCTGATTAAAGGGAGAATCCAACCTAGATGATCGATTTTCCTCCCCTCCCGAAATAGTGGAGATGCCAGTTCACCTATATTCAGACTAACTGCCTACTTCACCTCCTGAGATTCATTGCCCTGCAGGAAGGGCAGAAAAAGGTCAGTACAGTGACTCCTGGGATGAGCGGTAGCTTCAGGAGGAGAGAGAGAATGACCTGGGAGTACAGAAAGGAGCATAAGACTGGCCTTCTGTGGATATTATGTTGAGGAGAGAAAGAGAGATTCAGAGAGAAAGAGATGGAGAGATAGGTGTGGGGTAAGATAGGGCCTTTGTCCAGCACTTACTAGATTCCTGGAAGACTATGTTCAATAGGTACCATCTCTCAGTGTTTCCGTGCTAGAAGTAAGGGGGATAGACTGGAGTCCAGTAACATTTTCAATCTGGAGGAAGATGAAACAATGAGAAGTTGTATAGTGCAACCTCAATTCTAGAAGTCTGTAGAGTTATATCTAAAAAAGTCTAACTTCTATCGGGTGCTTGGTAAGCATTTGACACTTTCTTCTCCTTATGGCAAGAGTCAGAACATATATCATCAGATACCAATTCCTTACCATCTCATTTCCCAGGCTGATAGGTCTTAGAGCTCAGAGAAGGCTATAGCCTTCCTTCCTCTCCTTTCACTGCTCCTTTCGATTTTCTTTCCTTCCCTCCTTATTTCTTTGCTTCCATCCTTCCTTCCTTTTGTACTTCCTGTCCTCCTTAGGGAAGCTAGGTAGTGCAATGGATAGAGCACCAGTGCAGGAGTCAGGAGGACTTGAGTTCAAATCTCACCTCAGACACTTAACACTCACTAGCTGTGTGACCTTGGGCAAGTCACTTAACCCCAATTGCCTCATCCTGGATCATCTCCAGTCATCCTAATGAATATCTGGTCACTGGATTCAGATGACTTTGGAGGAAAAGTGAGGCTAGTGACCTGCACAGCCCTCCCTCACTCAAAACAAAGTGCAAGTCATGCCATCATTTCTCTGATGTCATGGTCTTCTTTGGCAACTAAGGTCGAACACACACATCCTCTCCACACCCCAAAATACAAGCCCACCTGATATACTGTGACGCAGTGCAGAGAAACATGGAATGGAGTGGAGGTAGGGGTGGGGACCAAGAAAGAGAGGAGTTATGCTAAAAGATAGAAATGTTAAGTGTCACAAGTTACAAAGATGCGATAGTTCATCCTGGCCCACCTGTTTTCTTGTTTTCTCCTGCCTGATGATTTTTGATCCTAGTCTCCACCTTCATGTTAACTCATCTCTTTACTGTAGATTTATTTGGCTGGGACTATAACTCTCACAGATGGAATCTACTTCTCTAGTTTACAGTCATGGAGTATATGACTCTGGGTCTTAGGTCAAGACTTTCTTCCTATAACCACCCAACTTAGTCTCTCAGAGACAGCTCAGATTCAGTTGTGGCTTAGAATGAACCTAGAGCCTCCTTTGCCCCCAAATTCCCAGCGAGAGGATATTTTTTCTTATATAGACTTCACTGCCTTTTAGGTCTCTCACACCATGATCTCAAGGTCTCTATATTTTCAGTCCTTTAGAAATCATTTACACTCTCATCTTACTCTCCATCTCTATGGGGGGGTGGAGAGAGGAATTTACTGAAGCACATTCCACTAGCTCCATCTTTTTGGCCAGTTCAACCTTTGCTAGAAATCCCCAGAGCCAAAAGATCTCTACCATTGTTTCCATTATCCTCAAAGCATGATTCTTCCAGGAAAAGTTGCTCTCTGGTCTTCAACTTGAACACCTAAGGATCCATGACTCTAACTTCCTACTTTTGACAGAAGCAAGCTGTTAAATATCATAGAGACAGTATTAACCAGAATTTATTATTTTCTCAGTGAAGGGCCCTGCTGCCCGCCCAGACCTCGCTGGAGTACGCGCTGCTCGACGCCGTTTCTGCGCAGGAGAAGGACACCCTGGTCTACCAGCACCTGCGGAAGGTAGACGACTGGGAGCAGGACCTGGCCGTGCCCGACTTCCCGGAAGGACTAGAATGGCTGAATACAGAGGGTTCCATTTCTATCTACAAGGATCTTTGTGGGAAAGTAGTAGTCTTGGATTTCTTCACTTACTGCTGCATCAACTGCATTCACCTGTTACCTGATCTTCATGCATTAGAACGCATGTACACAGATAAAGATGGTCTTCTTGTTGTTGGCGTCCATTCAGCTAAATTTCCAAATGAAAAGGTTCTGGATAACATTAAAAGTGCTGTTCTTCGCTATAACATCACCCATCCTGTGGTTAATGATGCCGATGGTGTCCTTTGGCAAGATCTGGAAATTTCCTGTTGGCCAACCCTGGTCATACTTGGACCCCGTGGAAACATGCTTTTCTCTTTGGTTGGAGAGGGACACAGAGAAAAATTGTTTTTATTTACTTCGGTGGCTTTAAAATACTACCCCAGGGTAATGTGTTTTTGACAAGCCAGGACTCTTACCTCTGGGTCCTGAGGACCACATGATCTTTACCATAACAGTAGTTTATTTGAAGGGGAGGTGATATTACCATATGGTAATATCACCTCCCCTCCAAATAATAAGAAAAGATCTATGTATTATAATTTGAAAGCAATTTAAGTACTTTAGGAACAACTGACCCACTGGCAGTGGCATGCAAAAAAAAAAGGATAAATATTGCTCATGTCTCAGTTTGTATACATAGCTTATCTCTTATGACTGAATGATGTTCCTACTTCACCCTCACATCTTAGTACATTTTGTTTCTTTCAAAGCTTTACTTAAGTGACATCTATTACAGAATCTTGGATTCCTGGTTTTCCCAGGTGTCAGTGGCCCTCCTAAAAAAAAATCTACCCTCTATTTATTTGTATATATTTACTTATGTATATGTTATCTCTTCTGATAGACTATAAAGCTCCTTAAGGGCATATTTTTTCATTTTTGTCACTGTATCTCTACTACATAGCACAGTGCTTGGTAGGTGGTTAATTACTGTTGTTGAATTGATCACATCATATAAAATCTTAAACAAATCATTTCCTCTTTTAGGGTCTCATTTTCCTTCTCAGGAGGCTGAGCAAGATGAACTCTAAGGGCCCTCGTAGGCCTAAAATCACAGATCTAGCCAATAGTGAAACAAAGAGGATTAACAAAATTTCTTGATTCCAAGCCCACAGCACTTCTCACTGTATTCAGTACAGCTTTTGTGGGGCAAGCAGATAGGACCTCTCACCAGTGATGGATCAGTAAGCTACTTGTTCCTATATTAATATTGCATGTAGTATAGGACATCAAAGGTCTTGGTGACTAAACCACAGGGCTCCTCACCACCCTTCAATTCCTTATCTACTGTTCAGCAAATCTCCTTCTTGCTGGAAGGCTTCTGGCCCCTTTACTTTAATCCCAGTGATCCTAGCTGTGTCTACAAAGCCATGTTCTCCCTGCCTTTCTGTGCTTTGTGCCACTGTGTTCTTGAGGTATCATGTAAAGGTCAGAGGGATTGATTTTGAAGGGGAAAGAAAGTTACATATTTAAAGTAAAATGAGTGGCTTTTGGATGGGTAATTGGAGAAGGGCCTGATGTTGTGCCTTTAAAATAAATAAATAAACGCTGCTGGCAGCAGATTACACCAAGACAAATTCTTTGTGTAATTAGGAATCCCCAAGGTCGTCATTATAATAAAAGAAATCTGCTTCACTGTATTCTTATATTAAACAGGAATAACAAGAACATGTGAAATGCAATAAGAATCAGTCCATCAAAACAGAATCATTGCTTGCTTTGTGAAGGGCCCCAGATGTTTCCGGAGTTAGTGCCCTGCTCTTCTTCCCAAGCACCTTTGGCCCACTCCTTTCCAAAGGTGTGTTTGCACATGCAGCCAGTGATGCCTACATATCTAGCATATATGCTGTATTTACTCTTAAGGATTACAGAAGGTTCTGGCTTCAGGGCTCAGAATCAAGGCACCAGATATACAGTCCAGAAAAAAAGGGTGTGGATCCAGGGCTTCAACCCAAACTTAGCTAAGATGAACCACCTTTCTTTTTTAAATTTGTTATTTAATATTTTATTTTTCCCCAGTTACAGGTAAAAACAATTTTTAACATTCATTTTTTAAAACTTTGAGTTCCAAATTCTCTCCTCTTTATGAACCACCTTTCTAAGTGTAACCTTCAACCTGGGGCCCCTCTCACATTCACGCTTCCAGAAAAGCTCAGCCAGGTACACCCTAAACTATATTCCATGAGTTCCGATGGACTTTCTACTAGCCACCCGTAGAGTCAATGTCACAAAGTCTCTTTGTTGCCATACTAAGATGTGGAACTGACTCTGTGCTCTCAAAAGCAGATGTTTAGGTAGGGTTTACTCTGCTGAAAAGGATTACAATATGATCTCAGCATTAGGTTGAGCTGCTTTTCTGAGGACTAGTCTAGTTAAGTACACAGAGGGTCTTCACCAATAGGGTGGGATCATGGGATCTTTGGCAATGGCTATCAGTCCACAAAGTATATCTGGCCTTTATTCTCAGGCAGATTTTTTCAGTTTCTTCATTGAAGGTTACAGTGGTAAAAGAATTGTCAAATGGTGCAAAGAATGAGTTTTTAGAATGCCTAAAAATTTTGACTAAGTTATTGGTACTTTACATGTGAGATCCTTGTTAAATGATAAACAAATGAACATAATAGTGGGGGACTTCAATCATATCGACCTTGACATTTTGCTATAAATAAAACTAGAAGACAAAAGGAAGTTGCAACTAAATGAAAGGATATGACACACATGTTCTCCATGAGGAAGCAAATAAAAAGGTTGGTGGAATTGGTTTATCACAAAGAAAACAAGAAATATATTTCATGGAATATTTCACCATCTCATATTACACTGCTCATAAATATTGTAGGAGCAATGTTCTAACCCCTGCCTCCATGTAAGTCAGGCTAGTTTTTCCTTGAAAAGTATTGAAACCATCCTCCAGATTTGGTTAGGTGGAGGAACTAATAGCTTGAGCTATTAATAGCACTTCCTGGTTACAAAGTACAAAAGAGTACAAAACAGTAATAAAATGTTCCAGGATAGCCCTCTCTGATTCTTGGCTGGTAGATCACAAAAAGCAATTCCTATGATGGATTCCACTCAGCTGAATCAGCTCAAGGTGTCCTCAGTGCCTATCCTTGTTTCGTATCCTTCTGCTATGCCTAAATAAATCTCCTTTTGTTAATTGCTGAATGACTTACATGTGTCTCATTTTGTTCCAATATGTCCTCATATTGTTCCTAACCTACCAAGGCACTGTCCTGAGTCAGACTACCATGGAAACAATTCTGGCTGATGTACCAATATCTATTGTAGACAATGAAAAGGTAAAATAATTTCATGAAAAACTCAATTAAATCCTTCCAAATTAAAGGAACACATATTATGATGCTTAGTGACTTCAACATAAAGGTGACAATGGAAAAATAGAAGAAAAAGTGTTGAAATAGCCAAATATTTGTGGAAAACACAGAAACTTCACAATGGTATGCAATAAATACTTATTTTTTTGAGAAATGAAATGAAAGGAGCTAGATGTGGTAAGCATCAAAATCAAATTAAACCAATTATATATCAACACACACACACACAGTACACACACCCCTTATAAACTTGGTAGTCATTCCTGTATTCACACTTTGTGTACAGAAGGTCACTGACGTATTAAAGATCAAAATTAATACAAAAATAGACGAAAAATGAGAAACGAATATGACATGGAACTAGAACAACCCCAACCTGACCTATTTAATGAAAAATTAGATATGAATACAAGAAATGATACAAACATCAATAACAATAATCTTATTTATATATGATGTATCTCACATGCCATAACAGAGACCAAAAAAAAAGATCCTAATAATCACTTTAGTAAACAAACGCTTTAGTAGAGACAAAGGACAGCCAAGCACAACACCAGCTTAAAATGTAAAGTCATATATAAAAACTTAGAGAGAAAGATGTTGGAAGATTAAAACAGAAAGTAGTTGTAGTGGAAGATAATATCAGTTAAAGAATTCTTGGTAAGCCCAAAGACTTCAGATACTGGGATAAGAACTCATTACTTGAAGGGAGGAAGTTATTGGAAAAGCTGGATAACAGTCTGGCAGAAAACAGATAGAGAACAAAACCTCACACCACATAACAATATAAACTCCAAATGGCTATATGACTTAAACAAGAAGGATACATCATAAAAAAAAAGAGTAGAGCAGAAATAATTTTTCAGGTTGTTGAATAGGAAAAAGTTTATGACAAACAAGGGATAGTGAGAGCCACACAAAATAGACGATGTCAACAGCATAAAATTAAAAAGTAGTATAGCTAAAATTAGATCAGGCAAGTGGGAAAAAAAAACAAGAACTTTGGAGTAAGTCTCTCTGATAAAAGCCTCGTTTCTAAGAATTTGTTTCAAACTTTTAAGAACAAGTGCCATTCCCCAATAAACGTGAATGTATATGAACAGGTAGTTTTAAAAGGAAATCCTAGTCATTTTTTTTTCTAAAACAGAAGCTTCAAATCTCTAATTAGAGAAATGCAAATGAAAGTAATTCTGAAGTTTTTGCCTTATACCCATCAAGTTGGCAAAGTCTGTGAAAAAGGAAAATGACAAATATTGAAGGGGCCTTGGGGGAGAAAAGGCAAATCAATCACAGTTGAAGCTGTGAATTGATACAGGCACACTGTTAAGGTATTGGGAATCATGCCCAAAAAGTTACTAATACCCTCTCACCCAGTGATAGCACTATTAAGCCAATGCCCAAAAGAGATCAAAGAAAGGGGGAAAGGGTATATAATGCGCAAAAAAATATTCATAGCAGCTCTGTTCAAAAGTAGCAGAGCCTTGGAAACTAAGGGGGTGACCACCAACAAATTATGGAGTATAAACATAATAAAATACTACTGTACTACAAGAAATTATGAAAAAGATCATTCCAAAGAAACCTGGGAAGACCTGAATGAACAGATGCAGCTGAAATGAGCTATGTGGGATCTAAGCTTCATGTTCTGGAATGCCTTCCCTGACTGGGATACAAATAGATTAAAGAGCAAGAATAAAAAAGCTAGATAAAGAAGGCCAGGCTTGGTGCACAATCAACTTGCCTTTTATTATGTACTTCTTCCCCAACAAAATCTCTAGTGCCTTAGTTTTCACTCTCCCTAGTCCAAAATGTGCTGTCTCTGCATAAGGTCTTCCTATAACATATGTGCAAAAGTAGGAAATCCTTCTGGTAAAGAGTATCCAATAATAGTAACTCACATTTCTGTTGTGCTTTAAGGTTTTTAGAATGCTTTCCCCAAAACAACCCTGGTAATCACTTAGTGCAAGCATTATTCACACAGGTCTAACCATTTTAATCACTTGCTCAATAAATTTTATTGGCTTCCTATTGCCTCTAGGATCAAATACAAACTCCTTTGGCATTTAAAGCCCTTTTAACCTGGCTTCAACCTACCCTTCTAGATTTATTACACATTACTCCCCTTTTGTGCACTCCACAACTCAGCCAGACTGGTCTTCTTACCATTCCTCATGTAGGACATTCTGTCTCTTATCTCTGCCTTCACATACAATGTTCTTCATGCCTGTAAGGCAGTTCCTCTTCAATTAGAACAAAGCAGAAACACAGAATCTAAGAATCAGAAGAGACCTTACAGGCATCCAGTGCAAACTGTATCCAATAATCTAATCGTTAGTACAGTGACCAGCACATAGTAGGCACTCAATCAATTATTTGATTTGACTCTCCTGGTCAATAAACTCCAGTGCCTCTACCTTTTAATATTCCTAGGTTCCTACAAAGTTCAACTCCAGGGACACATAAGGTTGTTAGTGAGTTCCCAAGGGGATGGTGTATCCCTGATGAAATTACCTTTTATTTATTTTGGAAATTTTATTTACACTTATATACTGCTATGATGTTTCTCTCCAGTAGAATAGAAGTTCTTTGAGGGAAGAGACAATTTCATTTTCTCTGGTACCAGACAGTGCCTGACACATAGCAGATGCTTAATAAATTTTGTTGGATTATCTACACTTTACAAATTAGAGAACTGAGGTTTAAAGAAATTATATCACTAAGACTACCCAGCTAACAAGCACCAGTATTGGGGCACACAAGCGCACACACACACACACACACACACACGCACACACAATGTGTATATAACATAATTTTTATATACACACATACAAATACAATACACATATATAGCATAAATGTGAAGCATGTATGTATACATGTGCATATATGTATACACACATATATAATATTTATATATGTATCTCAACTGTGATATACACACATACACAGACCCCATGCCCCAATAATCATATACAAATTAGTTTGAAAAAGAGGACATTAGCAATTAGGAGAAGTGGAGAGGATGTGGATCAAGAACATCTTCACACTAAAGATGGTACCTAAGCTGTATTTTAAAAAGAGATGACTCTATGAAGTGGAGGTGAGGAGAGAGTGCATTCATGGAAGATGTCTAGTGCAAAAGCACCAAAAAAGGAACTGGAACGTCAAGAGTGAGGAATAAAGAAAAGTTTGACTAGACCAGTAGAGAGAGTAACGTTCAATAAAGAGGGAAAGGTAGATTGAAGCCAAGTGTATAGAGCTTTAAAAGCTAAATGGAGAAGTTTACATTTTATACTGGAGGCAAAAGTGAGCCTAGAATTGGCTGACTAGGGGAGTCACATGATCAGATCTGTGCTTAAGGAAAATTACTTCGGAAGCAATGTGTAGAATGGACCGGACTTGTGAGATACTTGAAACGGAGAGATCAACTAGGAAGCTATTGCAATAATCTCGGCAAGTCAATAAGGATCTGAAGTAAATTGATATCTACAAGAGTGAAGAGAAGGGATTCAATGCAAGACATACTGTAAAGGTAGCAATGGCAAGATATGACAACTGATTAATAGGAAGGGGTGAGAAAAAAGTGAGGAATTGAGGATGATATTGAAATTATGAAGCTAAGACAGTAGAAAGCTAGTAGCAACTTTGACAGAAATAGGGAAGTTTGAAAGAAGGAAGTGTTTAGTGTGAAAGATAATGAATCCAATTTTAGACATATTGAGTTTCAAATATTTGTAGTATATATCAGATGAAATCGTAGTTGGTGATAAGGGACTGAAACTTGCTGGAAAGTGGGGTGTAGAACAGAGGTAGATATGTAGATCTGAGGATCATTTAAACAGAAATGAGGGATAAGTCCATGGGAGCTGATGAGGTTACAAAGATAGAGAAACTATGGAGGGAGAAGAAAAGAGGTAACCGGACAGAACCTTTGGGAATAGACAACTGGCCAAAGAGTTGTGATGCAGGTATGAGTCAACAAAGGAGAATGAGAAGAACCAGTAAGATAGGTCAGAGGAGAACAAGAAGTGAATATTGTCATGAAAACACAGAGGAAAAAAAGTATATAGGAGGAGAGGGTGGTCAACACTGCCAAACGCAGTAAATAGTTCAAAGAAGGACTAAGCCTGAGAAAAGATCATCCTATTTGGCAATTGAGGGGTCAATTGAGGGGTAATTGAAAGTAGTTTCAGATGAGTGATGAGATTGAAAACCAGGTTGCAAATGGCTGCAAATTAAGAAAAGAGGAAGGGAAGGCACTGAAGGCAGACAACTTTTTCAAGGAGTTTGACAGAAAAAAAGAGAAAAAATATGAAATCATAGTCTGAGGGGATGGTAGGGTCTAGTGAAGGCTTTTAAAAGAAGATCTGGGGGTATCTGATGGCAGTGGGAAGAAACCAGTTGATAGGACCAGCTGAAGGGGAAGAAGAGAGTGGTAGAGGATGCAATATGCAGGAGAATATGGGAAAGGATAGGATCAAATGAACCTGTAGAGGGATTGACTTGGGTAAAGAAAAAGTACCCTTTCTGTCAGTCTTGAGGAAAAGAGAAGAGAGTCTTAGATGATGTCAAAAGCTTATGGGGTGAAGAGGATTGAAGAAGAAGGAGCTCACATCAAATGGCCTCGGCTTTTAAGTAAAATAAGAGGTAAGTCAAGGTTCTCAGCTGAAGGGAATAGAGGTAATGAACAGATTAGGAGATTTGAGGAAGGGAAATGATAGATTTAGATAAGGAATAAATGAAAGAGGAATAAAAGGACTGATGTTGCAGTGAAAGCCCAGTTGAGTTTGAATAACATTGGAAGGTACCCAATTAACAGGGTTGTGAGATTTCTTTCAGCTCTGATCAGAAACTCATGTGCAGTAGTAGAGAAAGCAGACAGTAAGAGTCATCAAGGACCAAAGCCTGACACCAAAAGATCCACACAAGGACAAGGGAACAAGTGATTTAAGAGCAGAGGACAGTGTAGAGTTGAAATGTCTACTATGAGGTTGAGCTGGAGAGAGGGGAAAATGAAATCAGAGCAGGGGAAATAACCCGAGAAAGAACCAAGAAATGGAGAAATTGGAGGTTTCGATGAGGCCAAAGAACAGGTGTCATGGACATGAAATATAGGGTACCTAATAAATACTTCTTTCCTGATGAGTTGGTTGATTCTTTATATTTCACCATGTTGCCTTATAAGACTGGCCAGTTCAGAAAGAATCCATATAATAGCTACATAGAAATGTCTTTTTTCACTCAGGGATAACTAAGGCTAGTAAGCGGTGTTTGCTATTTATCATATTAGTGGAAGTGGAAAGATCTGGGACTATACTTCCCTGGTTTCTGAAGTAGTTTATACAAGTCACTCTGTCAATAAATATTTACTGCTAGACCACATGGTATACAGCACCCACAGTAAGCCCTTTAAAGTAGGTGGCAAACATAAAACACATCCCTGCTCTCTGAGAATTCACAGGCTCATAGGGATGATGAGAAACAAGAAGTCATTGCCAATAATATATAAATCAAGACTGGTTCCTGTAAACAAATGTTAGACTGTCTAGAATTCTCAATCAGAATTTTGCTTCTGGGCAATATGTGGCAATATGTATGATATTAAAGAGAAAGGCAAAGAGATCATCACCTAGAAAAATTTTAAAAAGCACTAAGAAATGATTCTTCTTAATAAAGTGCTTACAAGGTATCAGAGGTCGTAGATTGAAAGATTATTTTAATTGCAAGGTCAAGGTAATTGGTTAAGTCATCTGGGTGATGAGTTGGATCTGACTGGTGTATTTAAAGGGCATGGACATTACCAAGTGAGCACATAAGTCCTGTTACCATCTGACATAAGAACCAACTAACTCCCTGGCAAGAAAGCTTCATCAGTACTTTTGATCCTTTATTTGTCAAACACAAGTCCCTCATTTTATAGAAATGATCATTGAGACCCAAATGGGTGAAGGGAGTAGCTTTAAACCATATTGCTAATAAATAGCAAAATCTGATTAGAATAGAATTGATAAGTCCAATAGTCTTTTTACTAAACTATGCACCCAGACTAATTTCTCTGTACTTTTTTTTTCAGAATCTTTATGCTCTGCAATTTGGAAATCTTCTTTAATTTAAAACAAACAAAAGTATAATCCAAGTCCATGTAGTACCTATTTCAGGTTAAAAGGTAGAGTATCTTGGAGGGCATAAGAGATGACTTGATGCCGCCACTCCCATACTATGAATATTTTTTGGTTAAATACTAGAATAAATAGACATTTTAAACCTAGATAATTTGTCAAGCCTTGAGTTATGGCTGCTGTGGTAACATATACACCCTCTTTCTCTGCCAAGTGTTGATACTCATGGGAATGAATACTTTGACATATAATTTGGTGTCTGGATTCTTGGTGCTTTCTCTCACTTGCCAGACCTCCAGAACTCACTGTCACAACCCTCTGATTGTGTTAACTGAAACAACCAGGACAACAGCAACAGGACCACAAAGCAGTTCCCTCAGCTCCTGCCAGGAAGAAAGGCCTGAAATGAATTGAAGATGTACACAGGCTGTCTTGGTTTCCCACCCCAGGAGAACGTGAGAGGGCTGCCAAGTTGGAATCTGCTGGCTTTCTTTTTTTTAATATTCAGCAGAGACTTTGAAAATGTGGGGCTTCTTCCACAGTGTCTGAAAGATTTATGTATGGAGTAGGAAGCTCTTCTCAGCCCAGGTTTCTTGAGTGTTTCCAATCTAGGTGGAAGAGAAATGAAATTTCTTCATTTAGGGAGCGCAGACTGAGAGATTGCTCAGTCATTTTGGGTGTTGGCTGTGCTTTGTACATCCATTCATGGCATATATCCCATTTCCACAACTAAACTAAGCTGAATTTAAGTTAGGTTATGATGTTGCTATGACTGAGTGCCTCCACACTCGATCTAGATTTTGTCAAATGGAAATTAAACAGATTTTGAAAACTGTGGTTGGAAGTTCGTTCATTAAATCAATTGTAGCCTTTCTGTCTTCAACAAATGAATGTTGTGATGCAGCTAAGTGAAATAGTAGATAGAATTTGGATAATGGAGTCAGGGAGATCTGAGTTCAAATTTTCCATAGATCCTTTCTATCTATGTGACTCCAAGTGTCCTCAGTGTCCCCATCTGTAAAATAGGGATAAGAGTAATTACTTATGGGGTTGTTGTTGAAGATCCAATGAGATGAAGCACTGTGCATATTTTAAAGCACCATGTAAAAGCACTTATAAAGCACTTACAAAGCTTACTATCATTATTACCAAGCAGCTACCCCATGCCTTGCTCTTTTGTGTGTGCTGAGAGGGACAAGAGAAATGGAGAGCTCCAGGAAATAGTTTACAAGAGGAGCACGCAGTCTTCTTGAAGACTTGGGATTTATTTTCATTATGGCAATCTTTGAGTATTGGGAGTATGTGAAAAGTTATGCAACTTTTCCTTCTTGGGCCCAAAGGGTGGAACTAGGAGCAATGGGTCCAACTTACAGAGAAGTAGATTTATACTTAATGTAAAGGAAAGCATTTTTAACTAGAGTTATCCAAAAGTGGAATGGGCTGCCTTAGGAAGTTGTGAGTTCCCACTACTGTGGAGGTCTTTGAGCAAAGACTGGACAACCTCTTGTCAGGAATGCAGGACAGAGGGCTAGATTAGCGCTGACATTTTGTGATTCTGTACAAAGCAGAATATAATAAATTGTACAACATAGACACAACTTAGTGCTGAAGGAATTCAGAAGCAAAAGAGATTAATGTGGTTACAGTAGCCAAAAACAAGAGGAAGGAAAGGACAAACAAAAGGAAAGGGAAGGAAAAAGGAAAAGAAGGGAAGAAAGGGAAGGGAAGGGAGGAAACATTTATTAAATTTTACTATGTCAGAAACTGTGCTAAGCACTTTATATATATTCTGTCATTTAAGGAGGTAGGTAATATTGTGATCCCCATTTTACATCTTAGGAAACTGAGTTAGACAAAGGTTAAGGGATTTGCCAAGACCAATACAATTAGGAAGTGTCTGAGGCTGGATTTGAACTCAAGTCTTCCTGCCTCCAGGCTCAGTGCTCTGGACTCAGACTTAAAGAATGGGTAAGATTGAGTTAGACGGAAACAAGGGAAAAGGAAATTTCAAAGACAGTATTAACAAGCCAGTAGAAATAGGGATGATGCATTCACATATTTGGAGTCTGCTCTCAGAATATTTCTAGGAAGGTGTGGCAAAATCCATTATACTATGTTCAGAACTGTCACCAATTCCCACCTTCTCTACCTGAGTACAGCCAATTTCCTATTTGTCAGTACTGATATCTGGGATTTGCTTCTCCAGCATGCTTAAGGAAAATACATTTTTTTCCCCAGGCTTGTGCAGAAATATTGCTGACTATCTGAAAATCATCAGTGTGCTGTAACACAGGAATACTTTACCTGAAACATAACTTGTACATTCATTCTCCGTATTACATTCGTACCTTCTTACCATTACCTGCACAGGGTGAGTGCATGTAAATCAAGAAACCACCCCTGCCTTCACATCCACCCCTATTCCTATCCTCAGATCACAAGTAGGACCAGTTACACATCTTCTCTGGTCTTTAAGGCTACTGCTATCTCCAAAATCTTCACACCTACTTGGTTTGGGGTATTTGGGGGGGAGGCAAGAAGTAAAAATCATTAACCCATAGAACAAGATGTACTTGCCCTCTGGGGGTCATTGTACCCCAACAAGATGCTTAATTATTTGTCAGAGACCCTGCTTAGTAGGCTGAGATTGCACTTTACCTGACTGTATCAGGTACTACTCAGACCATTCTTTTCTCTCTCTCTCTCTCTCTGGTTTAATGGAATGAATGATAGACGTGTGGTTAATAGACAAGTTTAAAACCTAGTTCTGGCAATTTATTGGCAATGTGAACTTGGACAATTGCCCTCGGTTTTCTCACCTAAAAATGGGGATAATAACCCACCTTAGGGGGTTTTTATGGGTATCAAATGGGAGATTTTATATATATATCCACTTATATATAATTATAACTATGTGTGTATGTGTATTACATGGTAGTGCAGGTGTATAGGTATAGTGGGTAGAGTGCCACACCTGGAGTCATGAAGACTCCACTTTATGAATTCAAATCTGACCTTAGATACGTATTAACTGTGTGACCCTGGACAAATCACTTAACATTATTTGCCTCAGTTTCCTCATCTGCAAAATGAGCTGAAGAAGGAAGTGACAAACTACTCCAGTGTCCTTACCAGGAAAACCCAAAATGGGATCACAAAGAGTCAGATATAACTAAAAAATGACTCAACAATAACATATATATATGTGCATGTTGTATGTACACGTGTGTGTGTGTGTATATCTGTCCCAGATGAAGAGACTCCCTCTCTTAATGGGTGTTGGTACCTTCTTTCCAAAAGGCAATCTTAGAGACTTGCCTTCTTGATAAAGAAGTGAAGTGATTTGCCCAGGGTCCCTCAGATAGTATGGGTGAAAAGTGTCCTTGGTCCCTATTTTTCTTGGCTCCAAGATTGGTCCTCTATTAACTTCACCTATACATCATAAATGTAAGCCATTATTATTTCCCAAACCTTTTTGATCCAGTGACTTTTTAGGGAAACAATTTTTAGATGGTAATAACAGAAAGAAAACTAAATAACGTTGCATCCGCTCTCCCCCCAAAAAGCCTCTTTTTACAGAAGTCACACTAAAGGGTTGATTAGCTAACTCTACATCCATCTTCTTTAGAACACAAGAATTCCAAGCCCAAGTGCAGGGGCAGTGATTGATTCTTGTTTTAAATGAGGCTATCAAAAGGCATCTAGATAATCAGAGAATCTGATCTCTTCCCATCAGCTGGTGCTCCATTCTGTTATATCACAGGGCCGGGCCTTGTTATGCCTTGGATGTCTTCAGGACTTCCCCAGAGGTCTCTGCTAGAATCAGGCCCCACTGGTGTGGCTTGGATCTTTCAGTCTCACTATCTCTCTCCAAGCTGTTTTCCTTTGCAGCAGGGGTCACTGTATACCAGCAGAGAAGACACAGCAGAAACAGAACTAAGGACTAGGGATGCTGGCTGTCGGGCACCTGCTTGATCAGCTTTCTCTGTACCTGGCATTGTGTGGTCTCTCCTGCTAAACTCTCCCCTCCTCTACTCTCTCCCCACCCCCAATCCCAATTTCTTTCCCACCCCTTTGCAAAGCAATACTCTTAAGGGAAATGAGATGACAACCCCAACAAGTAAGATGTAAAGAGAGGTGGCAGTTCTCCCTGAAAGAACCTCCAAGAAAGAAAAACCTCTATTATGGTGGCTAATCTTGGGCTTCAAAGGACCAAGAAGGAAAGGAATCAGGCAGTGGGTAATGAAATTCAGCAGCAACAACCCAGCAGGCAGTCATTTGGGGAGCCATTCCTGGGGCTTCTTGACTCTTATATGGTCACCACGTCCAGACTTATTCTGCCATTAAAGGAAAATCTGGCATGTAGTTTTGGTTGACTATTAGAGTCATTAGAGTATCATATCTGGAGTTAGACTTTCATAAACTCATAGATCTTTCAAAGTCAATTTAAAGGTTATTTAGCTCCAATTCCTCATTTAACAGATAAGGAAACTGAGGCCAAGAGAAGGAAAACGACATGCCAAGTACAAAGATCTATGTAAAATTAAGGAGGGAGGGAACAAAAAGTTATCTTGGGGTAGAAGAGAGGGTCTAGGGCCATGAGGGAAGGAAATGTACCTTGAGACCATGCTTTTGGTATTGTCTAGTTTCCAGGGCAAAGTTCTGGTTGTCCTCCCCTCATTAGAGCTTTAGGTGCTATACTTCTATGATTTTATGAAACACTTAATCATTTTACCAACATTTATTAAGCTTGTATTAAGTTCCAGGCACCATGCTAGGCACTGGGGACACAGTCAAAAATGGAAACAGTCTGTGCCATTGAAGTGAGCTGGAGAGGAGGGGGAGGGGGAAGGGGTGTGTAGGAAACAACATATACACATACAATATATGCCAAATAAACACAGAACAAATTTGAGGTAGGTTAATAGCAAAGGTAAGTGGAGAGTATAAGTGGAAATCTGTGATATCTAAGAGCCTTTCTGACTCTCCTAGATTACTTTGGGTTTGCCTTACGGCCATCATGTACTGGAGAGCAGTTTCCAACTCTCTGGGTTCTCCCTTCACTTACCCATCCATGTAATGGCTGTAGTCATATTTGCCATCCCTTCTGTCAGTAGGGAGTTTAGTGGTCTTCTGCCAAAAGGCATTAGAATAACCAACTGACACTTGTAATTACCAAAGACACTGAACAGATGAAGGGCTCATGGGAAGGTTAAGAGATCCAGGGGAGAGGCCTCAGCTTGACCAGGTGCTCAGCTGCTGGAAACTAGGCAAGGCAAACTCTTCTATCTCCATCAGATGTAAAATGCCCTAATCCCTTTACTCTTTTCTTCTGATATGTACAATAGAGCAGAGGAAGAGGAGGATGGCAAGAAGAAAGAGGGGGCAGGAATAGAGGGGTGGGGCAGGAACAAAACACTTAGGCTTTTAATGGAAGCTCATTTTGGTAAAGTACCCCAGTGGTCCCCATGGGCCCAGAGAATTAAACGCTGTCATTCAGGGATGAAAGCAAAGCCGTCCAGTTCGCAGACACCTGTCATAATTAAACTAATGGCTCTGAAAATGTGCCTTGATATTAAATCTATCTTCCACTGAGGAGCAGAGCTGATTAAAACCGCCGTTTGACAGTTAATGATGAACCTCTTGCTCACTGAGTTCTATAAGTGAAGCAGACCGGTTCAGTCCATCCTCCCCCTCCTTATTGCTGCCACTGACCCATTCCTTCCTTTTCTTTCCCCCTGGGCCACCGACTACCACCGCACTGACTCCTACATCCACTCCATCTTCCCTCTTACAGAATATGTGATCTCTCTTTTCTCTCCTTTTCTTTCTCTTCTCTCTCTCCTCTCTCTCCTTCATCCCATGACATTTTTTCTCATTGGGAATTGGGAGAAAGGGGGGGATGCTTTTAACATCTTTAATTAAGTACCAAGCTATTGGCATGCAGTTCCCATCAAGATAGAGCATAGGCAAGACCAGTAAATATTCCACATCAGACAAGTATAAGAAAGGCCCCAAATAGCACATGGGCTTTCTTACCTCACAAAGACTGAATTTTCAAATACATGATGCTTGAGGCCCTATGCTGTACTCAGTCAAATTCCAAATCATATCTACTCAGATGGAAACTAACTACCTTCATCTCAAATTTAGTTTTAGCTCAGGAATCAGAGACAAACAATTCACAATTTACAGTTAAGATAGCAAAAACACTGAGTCAGCCACTGGGAAGTTAAGGATTTTCATCAAGACATAGCCTTTATTTCAGAAATGACTGAATTTTAGTATTGGGAGGATGAGTTCTTGCTTTGCTTGTTTATTATCTCTTACATATTTGACCTATTCCATACAGCTCCTGCTCCCCTGAATGACTTCCCCAAGTACAGAATTATGTACCTAGAAACCTGAAAAACTGTTGGCTGATGAAGATGTCTAACCATTCTAGTCTAACCATTTTGCTTTCTACCTCTGACAGCATTTGATTTGAAGTCAGAAGAGCTGGAATTGGGTCCTGGTTCTGCTATTAATTACCTGCATGGTCATGGGAAAGTCATTTCACTCTATGGGTCTCAGTTTCCTCCTCTAAAAGTGAGAGAACTGAACTAGATGACTTTTAAGCCCCCTTATAGCTCCAAAGTCTATGACCATAAACATGCCAAGGGCATAACATAACCCTTGTTAATATTTCAATAATCCACCTACCTGTAATGTCATGGAAGGAACTCAGCAATGTCAGCTTGGAATGACTCCAGGGAGGTCCATCTGTTTACCTGTCACCCACATCTTCCCCCCAGAACCATAAGTAACAATTTTGATGTCCAAGGCCATTCAGATGAGTGCTGGTAAGACAACTGCAGGCCAATCAAAGATGGCCATCATTTATAATATGATCACTGGGGAAGCAGCCCACCACCTGGGAGCTTATTTTAACTAATTATTGATAAGTAGGGGATAATCTCAATTGTTTCTACACACCAAAAGGAATCCAAGAGCTTTCAATGCTCTCAAAATTTGGGACTCCCTGGAGAAAAAGTCATCCTCCAACCTGCTACCCAGCAACACATACTTTCAATTTTATTTGACTAGATAACTGTCAGAAACCAATGCCAGTCAGCTCTGTGGTCAGTGCTCTGAGGCAAACTAAGCATTCTCCCTTCAGCTTACACTGAGACCACCAATTCACTGAAATAAAATTAAACCTGAGGCCAAGAATGTTGAATGAGGCCTTATGCATTTCACCTGACCCACAGGGCTCTGGTTCTCTCTGGCCTTTTGCCTCTTACTTCTGTCATATTAATAGCACATGTTGTCTTCTTGGGCTACTCAGCCTGACTGTGTATCAGATGTGAGTTGCACTTCCAGCCAAATAACTTGGATTTTTTTTTCTCCCCTCAATGTCACAGTCTCAGCAGTTATGCCTTTCCCTCCTTCCTTCCATCTCCTTTTAGATCCCCTCCTCCACCTCATAGTTATCTCCCTGACAAATCCTTACAACAGAGCAGCCCTTTGGTCTCCCACTCCTCTCCTGACTTTTAGATTTACAATGGATTTTAAAACTTGGTTGTATCCCCTCCTTCGACAAGGGTTGAAGGTCTGCACCAGTTTTTAGATGTGTTACCCTAGAAACCCTCCTAGAAACCCATGAGGAGGGACCCACATTCTTCATAGAAGGGGCAGTTTGAAGTTCATAATGTTCCCCAGACAAAGCTTTTCCTCTCTCCTCTCACCGATGGTTAACCAGGGAGTTTCTGTGACAGTTCTGAAAGTAGAGACACCACTTACCTGGAATCTGATGGTCTGAGATTCTACAGTTCCAACTCACTGTCTTCAGAGACCTCAGAAGCACAAAATGTAAGAGAAGGAAGACTATGTGATCTAATCAATATTTAAACTTAAATCCTGTCTAATATCCCTATAAGTAATCATCCAGCTTCTCCTTAAAGACCTTACCTCTCTCTCTCTCTCTCTCTCTCTCTCTCTCTCTCTCTCTCTCTCTCTCTCTCTTTCTCTCTCCCTCATTCTTTTCCCCCCAATCATATCCAATCTCTTGCCAATTCTACCAGATTCTACCTTCATAACATCTTTTCTCTGACACTGCCACCGCCCTAGTGCAGGCCGTCATTATTGCATTCCTGGACTATTTTAATAGCCTTCTGCTTGGTCTCCTGCCATAAGTCTCTCTGCTATAGTCCATCCTCCACTCAACTGTCAAGTTGATCATCCTAAAGCACAGATCTGATTATGTCACCCCCTAATCAATAAACTCCAATTGTTTCTTATTATCTCCAGGTTCCTACTTTATCCCTTTCCCACCTTCCAAGTTTTCTTATAGCTTACTCTTTTCCACATACCTTAAAATCCAGTAACACTGACCTCCTTGGTCTCCCTCACCTAAGACAGGCTTTCTTCTAACTCTGCACCTTCTCACTGGCTGTCGCCCATACCTGGAATGCTCTCCCTCCTCACCCCTGCCTTTTTGTTTCCCTTTCTCACTTCAGGTCTCAGCTAAAATCCTATCTTCTACAAAAAGCCTCCCCTCTCCCTCTTAACAGTAATCCCTTCCCTCTGAGTTTATTTCCAGTTTACCCTCTATATATCTTCCATGAACATGAACTCTGTGAGAGCCGTGACTGTTTTGGCCTTTCTTTGTATCCCCCAAATTTAGCAAAAACTGCCTGGCATATAATAAGTACTTAGTAAATGCTTGCTGACTTGATTTATTGACCTCTCAAGGCCATCCATTCTCCTTCTGGACAGCTCCCAACTGTTGGGGCTTCTTCCTAAAATCTGTAACTTTTTGGCATTTCCGGTAGTCCTGCCCTCAGGCGCTAAATAGAACGAAACTAATCTCTCCTGTCCTCAGAAGCTCTTCAGATGCTCAAAGACAACCATCCTGTCCTCCTCAATCCTCTCATCTGCAGGATAAATATTTCCATTTCTTTCAAACTATCCTTGCAGAGCATTGCTCCCAGCCCCCTCACCAGCCTGGCTACCCTCCCCTGGAGGCACTAGGTCCTTCCTAAAACATGATATTAAAATGGAGCACAGTCCCACTGACTTCCATCCTAGCTGCCCCACATCTGGAGGATTATCTTTCTTTCTTTGGATTCTAAGAAAATCAGATAAGAAGAAAAGAGGCTTACAACTGCAGCAGGAGGGAATTCAATTAGACACAGAGTGCTTCCTGACTATAAGGGGGACCAGACATTAAGAACTATCTAAGCAAAGAAGTGAGTTGAAGGAAACTTTATCCTATGAGACCTTTTCCCCCCTAATTGGACAGATCTGCTAGGAATGGTTTCAGAGTTTATGTGTCTAAAGCCAGGGGGCTGGAATAGATGACCTGGAAGGTTCTTTCAACTATTGTGACTCAATTTTAAAATATGCAGCACTGTGGTAGAAGCCTAATTTTGTCAATACTTAAGATCACAGATTTGAAGGTAGAAGAGACTCTAGGAGGCCATCAAGTTCACACACACAGTTTTCAGTTGAGGAAACTGAGTCACAGAGAACTGAAATGACTTACCAAGTGTCACACAGATAGTAAGTGTATTGGGCAGGATTTGAACCCAAGCTCTTTTGATTCCAAATCCAGTACTCTGTCCACACTTCCACCCAGCTCCCATGGAAAAAGCACAGTATTTCACTAAATATCAAAATCTCAGAGATAGAAGGAACCCCCAAAGTTCATAGGTTCATAGATTCAAAGCTAGAAGGGACCCTAGATGTCGTTAAGTCCAATGCCCACATTTTTATAAATGAGAACTAAGACCAATATAGATTAAATGATTTCCCTAAGGTCATACAACGAGGAAGTAGAAGAGCTCAGATTCCAACACAGATCCTCTGACTACAAATTCAGTTTTGACAAAATTTAGGCTTCTTAAGGGTAGAGACTGCTTAATTTATTACTCTAAAATCACCAGTATTTAACACAGTGCCTAGAAAATAGTAGGTACTTAACAAATATTTGTTCCTCAATAGCACCTTACAAATAGTCCTCTCTGCAATACTTATCTTCCTGAGTTCAGGCAGATACTAGCTGTGTGACCCTGGGCAAGTCACTTAACCCTGTTTGCCTCAGTTTCCTCATTCATAAAATGAACTAGAGAAGGAAATGGCAAACCACTCCAGCATCTTTGCCCAAAATGGGGTCATGAAGAGTCCGACATGACTGAAAAACAATTGAACAATGACAAAATGTAAAAATAAAAGTTATACAGTGTAAATGGGAGTTAATCCCAGAAGAAAGGACACTAGGAAAGGCTTCTTGAAGGAGGAGAGGTTTTAGCTGAGACCTGAAGAAAGCTAAGGAAGGGAGGGGATGGAGGTGAGAAAGGAAATTATTCCAGGCACAGGAAACAGTTGATGATGTGATCCAGTGTTAGAAGATGAATATTTTGTGCAAGGAACAGCCAGTTCCACTGTCAAGGAGGCCAGTGTTGCTGAACCATAGACTAAGTGGAAGAGAGTACAATGTGAGAATGAAAAGATAGGAAGAGGACAAACTGGGAAAGGTTTAAAAGGAAATGAGATTTTATATTTGGTTCTGGAGTAGGAACCACTACAGTTTATTGAATAGTGAGGTGGCATGGTCATTTAAAAAGAATTCTTAGAGCACTGAATTTTCAGTCCCTTTTTCCCCTAATTGCTCCCCTCTGGTCAAGCTTCGGCTTATCAATTCACTTCATAAAATGTGGTGGCCAGAAGTGAACACAATACTCCCCTCCCACGGTGTTTCTTTGATGGCTAACTTTGCAGATAGAGCGCTCTGGCATTCCCTCCCCACTGGACCTGAAAGGTAGCAGAACTCTACATGTGCTGCCATTTCTGGGTTTAGTGATCACTCAGCACCACCTTAATCCTAATAGCCACCCTCCTGGAGGAATCAGGAAAAAAGGAAATAAATATGTGTTGTTGAATCATTTCAGTTGTACCCAACTTTTCCTAACTCCATTTGGAATTTTCTTGGCAAAGATATTGGAGTGGTTTCCCATTTCCTTCTCCAGCTCATTTTACAGATGAAAATACAGAGACAAACAAGGTTAAATGACTTGCCCAAGATCACACAGTTAGTAAGTGTCTGAAGCCAGATTTAAACTCAGGTCTTCCTGACTTCAGGCCCAATGTTTTATCTGCTGTGCTACCCAGCTGCATCTCATCTTAAACGTTCTAGAGCCAGATGCCCAACTTTGATGATTTCCTTTCTTGTTTGCCATATCATCATTTTCATAACATTTTCCACATGTTAGCTTATCAAGCCCTCCTCCTATATTATCAAATAAGTACTAGTCTTTCCATTTTACAGATGATGAAACTGAGGGCTTGGAGAGGTTAGAGTAATTTGTTTCAGGTCACAGAGCAATTTTCAGCTAAGGTGAGACTAATTCAACCTCTTGACTCATAATTTGATGTTCTTTTTAGCACATTAATAGTAAACATTAGCTGAGCCCCAACATGGGGACAAAAATCTCTACTGGGGTTCTATTTAAAATACTTCATTATTAGATTGGTAGATACAGGCAGAGAGAAAACACTTCACTGAGTACCAGCTCTTTGGGGGGACATGGATGTCTGTGACTGCCCCCTATTTGCTTTTTCTTCACTAGAGTGTGATGCTTTCATTCCTTTTCCACTTCCTTTCTGTAAGGTTGAATCTTTTTTTAAAAAATTACCTTTGAAAATCTTCCTTCAATAAATGTGCTCTGCTGCTGCCTCATTATGGAATAGTGGTGTCCTCAAATTCTCCAGGGCATTGACAGCCGAGTCCAAAACCTAACAGATTCTACCAAACTGAGGAGGCTTCCAACCCAAGACCCAAAATGGATGCTATGTATGGCAACAGAGGACAAACTTAGCTAAGAAAGGAGAAGATGATCCCAAGGATAGCCACCAAGGGATGAACCATCTGGCCATGGCAGCCCAGGAGAAGAGAAATAGAAAAATATATATATAATCAATCTTGATGATTTAAATTCCCACCCATCTACCCCCTCCCCAAAGGTCTTCCTTTCATACAGGTTGAATTCTTAGATATTATTAAGGGGATATACCTTTTCCTCTTTGACCTCTTCCTTCCTGCTTTCTTCTTCTTCAGTGTTTTATAATGTACTGGAATGACTGATTAAAGTTAACTACTTGTTAACTAAAGTAGCAGGGAGGAGATGAGGAAAAGATATAAAGCATGTAAGAAAATGGGAAGAAAAGAAGAGAGGAAACATGGAAGAGTGGATACAAGTCTGCTCTTACAGGCAGGGAGTACCTAGGTGCATGTCCTATCTCTAAGGCACACTTTCAATGTGACCCAGGACAAAGAAATCACTTAATTTCTGAGTGTCTCAGGAAATTCTCAAAGACTACAAATTGAAGGGATGGTGCTGATATTCATTGAAAGGAGAAAGGAGGGGAGAGAGAGAGAGAGCCCAAACCCCTTGCTGTGGTTTTGCCAGTCATCCACCCTGAGGTCCTCTCCATCTCCCACATGTTGCCCAGGCTCACAGGGACACCTCCTGACTGTCACATTCTAAGAACGTCTCCAGTGGAGTGATACCCAACCGAAGAAGTCCACTCTCCACTGACCCAGAGTTGAGGATCCTGTCTGACTCCACTCCCTCCAGAGGCCAATCCTTGATGTTTTCAAGTGACAAAGGATCAAACAGTTTCGTCTGTCTGATCAAAGTGGGGCCTTAATTGCAGGAGAGCAATGATGCCATGCCACGGAAGCCGGGCAGCCTCCCTGTCTCTCACTATCATTAGCTTTCTTACCAGGCTCTGAAGCCTTCCCCTGCCACAACAGTAATTACCAAGAGATTAGGCAGGCATTAAGCACTCCTTAATTTGACACATTGCAATGATCTCCATTCAGCCTTTCTGCTCGAATAACTCTCAACAAATATTTCGGAGGCTACCAAAATAAACAAAGGCGCTGTGTTTGCACAGCTGAGGCCCTCTTCCTGCTTCTCTAAATGCCATCAATTCCAGGTAGAGTTTGGGAGGGAGGTGGGTAGGCCAGGGTGGGTGCTGGCATGGTATTGTGGGCAGAGGCTCAGAGAAAGGAGGGTCCCTCTGTCTATATGAAAATCCAAGTTCATCCAAGGGAAATAAATAAATAAGAGAATAACATACACTTTGGTAATCCTGATGGAAATTTAATAGGGTCCTTTTTATTTTCAAAAGCAGTTATACAAGAACCTAGTAAAGAGATATCAGTATTTATATAAGAACCACCCACATTAGGAAAAAAATAAAAAATTACAGTGGAAGGAGTTTGTGAGTATATGTGTGTGTGTGTGTGTGTGTCTGTGTGTGTGTGTACGTTTGCGTGTGCTTTGGTGGGTTATTAGCTCAGACATTATTCATTAAGTAATGTAATGGGGAAACCGCTGTTAATTCGGCAATAAATCCCACTGGGCCCCATCACTTGCAAGATAGGATCATTTGGTAATTACAGTGCATTAGAAGTTCAATATTCCCTTTCATGCATTTGTTTCTTCCCTCCCCCTTTCAATCCCATCCCCCCCCAAGTAAGCTGAATTAGTGGTAGCTGGTGAGGGATGGCGAGATGGCATGCTGGAGTGGAGACCATTACCCTCAGCAGCCCTTGCAACTATGCTGACTGCTGACAAATGGTCCTAGTACTAGATTGTGGCCAGGGATGGGGGCTGGGGGTGTAGAAAGAGAGAGAGTGAGAGAAAGCATTGCTTGCCCAGAGCAAGTGGGGAGATGTCTGAAGCAGAGGGATCTGATTCTAACAGCGGGGCCAGAAATGAAATCTTTGTGTAAAGACTACGTATAAGGTTCTTGGTTTATAAAGACGTTAGTCGAAAAACAAAGCCTAAACACCAAATAGTAGGTATAACTACATGGTGTGTGTGTGTATGTGTGTGTGTGTGTGTGTGTGTGTGTGTGTGTGTGTGTGTGTTCATTAGGATGTTGGAGGGAGTCTGTATTGGATAGACCCTGCAACTGTAACTTCAAACATAAATCTCTCATAGTACAAAATCTTAGTCCTCATATATGGCAGCCACACACCTAAGGCAAAAGGCCTGCTGTTATCTGCCATCAGAATCTGACCTTTGGTAATGGAGTAGTCTCTAGCTCTGACCTTTATATAGCCCAGGAACTCTTTGGAAAGAAGGTGATTTAGAGTCACTCCTGCTCTCCCAAATGGAACTCTTGATTTGCCCAAAGTTGCTCCCACAGAAGCAAGGAGATAGGCACCCTAAGCAAATAGAGCAAGTCCTATCTCTCTTACAGTCTTTAGTTCTGGCTGATATCAAAGGCTTATTTGCAGTTAATCCTAGGAGGTGGTTGGATGGGAACAAGGGTGCTCATTTACAACAATAACTATCTTGGCAACTACACATACCTTTATCACCAGGTACTGCTCATCTAAAAATTAGAGATAATATGTTAACTACAATACAGACCAGAATTAAGTACCACCATTCCCTAATCAGAAGTACTAAAGTTTCAATTTAGGTCAATAATATTATGCCTCATTGATAACTGACAATTTGAGGCAATGGCTAGAAGAACTGGGTAATGATAAGTAACTATGCAGTTTTTTAATACTTTCTAAGACTGTATTAAGCATGAAGGGCCAGCCTAAAGTCTGCATGCTACTGTTTTTCATTGAATTTCATCTTGATATGTCTTTGAGAGGCACTATAGGATTCTATTTGTCGTAACCTAGGAGGCAGTGCAGACCTACAATAAAGGATACCGAAAGTTCTGAATTCTAATAGGGATACCAATCTCTTGAAAAGAGCAGCTAAGTGGCACGGTGGACAGAGCACCAGTACTGGAATCGGCAAGACTCATCTTTGTGAGTTCAAATATGGCCTCAGATGCTTACTATCTGTGTGACCCTGGGCAAGTCACTCAACCCTATTTGATTCAGTTTTCTCATCTATAAAAGGAGCTGGAAAAGGAAATGGCAAACCATTCCAGTATCTCTGTCAAGAAATCCCCAAATGGGGTCATGAAGAGTCAGAGTGGATTGAAAAATTATTTGAAAGAGCACTGGTCTGGATAGTAAGACCCCCGGGTTCCAGTACTGGCTCTTAACACTTACTAGCATCAGTGTCTTCGAACAAGATATTTTGTATCTCTAGACTTCAGTTTCCTTATGTGTAAGATGGGCCTAATAACAGATATTACCAACTTCACAGGATCTGTGAGGAAAACACTTTGTTAAACCTTAAAGCAGTATCGAAATTCAAGTTACTGGTGTTTGAAATTTCTCAGCCATCTTGTAGGGGCTCTATGGAGTAGATTTCTACCTGAGATCAGTGTTTGGTCTAAAGGACCAAGAAGGTCCCCTCCCACTCTAAGAATCTACCTTTCCTCCTGGCCTCCCTGGGATCCTCTTTTGAAGCTCAGCCCAAATCCTTAAATAGCAATGACATCTATCAGGATCCTTAACAAATGCATCTTCCCTGAGTGCTAAGTAAACTGCCTCCACTTACAGCATCAATATCAAAGTAGTGTCTCTCTTGCTTCTCAAACAGCCTTAACAGATGGCAATTGGCTGCCATCTCTGACTCCTGTGCACAGTGAGAGCTGTCAATGAGCATGTCAATAAAATACCGGGGGCTATTGATCAGCATAGGCATTTAGGGGTCACCAGTCAATAAGAACCCTTGCCAGGAGATGTAGAAAATGATAGCTTTCAGATAAAGGCAGTACCGTGAGGCTCCCAAAGGGGGAATAATATAGCTCAATTTCCCCTGTCCTGCCACTTGTCAATTTCCTTTGGTTTTTCTGGGGTGGGGGAAGGAAAAGAAAGAAGGGTAGGGAGGAAGTCAGAGAGAAACTCAAATGTTTGACTGAAAACATCTCAGAGAATAGCAAAAACAGCCACAAGGAGACCGCAGATCAACGCTGAGGCTGCCTGAGAAAGAAGAGTCAAGGAGCGGGCAGATGCATGAGCAAAGACTTCTCCTAGGGACTGGCTTTAAACGAGAATGCAGAAGAGTCTCTCAACTGGCAGCAATTTGGTAACCCACAGCTGTTTCATGTTGTAGTGGCCACAGTCAAGGTCTTCACTAAATTATTTTCCATCTGACATCCTACCAAGGTTTCTAACCTTTTATGAAGCAGAAATGTTGGCAATTGGGTACCCATATCATGAAATCACAGTGTCTCAGAATTGAAAGGGATCTCGGAGGATGCCTGTAGAAGAATTTCTAATCCAACCCATACCTAAAGAAGGACCATCCTAAAACTCAAAAAATTCCATGCAGAGGCTAGAACTGGTAGGAATTTGCAGGAGGGTTGGACCAGGTAACCTCCAATAGTCCCCTAACTCAGAGATTCCATATTTGTTGCCTGCCACATCTACCTGAATAAAAGGCCAAAATCTCAATCTCATATAGTGTAAGGAAGAGACATAATGATGGTAATGGATGACTGGGGTCTCTACAAGTATTATTAGTATATTCCATCTTATATTATTATTGAGCCTTTTATATACCTTGCCTTACCTGCTAAATATAAACCTGTCAGAGATCTTGTACTTGATCTCATCCATGGGAATACTTCCTTCATTAAGACAGCTAGGTGGCCAAGTAGATAGAGCTCTGGAGTGAGGATCTGAATTCAAACACTTCTTATGACACTGGCAGCATGACCTTGGTCAAGTCACTTAACTGCTGTCTGCCTCAGCTTCTTCATTGGTAGAATGGAGATAGTAATAGCAGCTCCTGAGTTTGTTGTGAGGGTAAAATGGAATATTTGTAAAATGCTTTGCAAACCCCAAAGTGCTACTTAAATAGCAGCTATTGTTATCGTTATGCCATATTGCAGACCCTTTTCACCCTAGCCAATGATTTCATGAGTGGCTGTGTTCATGTCCCTGGTAACAAGCTTCTCCACATTTTACTAAGTTAGTTCTTGAATGATAGGCGTACACTGTGCCTTTAGTCTCCTTTCCACCTTAGTTGAAGCTTACGGAGTTTATACTACTCTGATAGGGTCTTCATAACCCAGGATAACTTCTGCACTATAATAAGACATTGGAGGAAGCCCTTGGTGAAGGATTAGGCATACAATAATTATTTGTTGATGATCACTGTTAATTATTCCATTCTGCCACATGGGGTATGGTTAGCTGACTTGTACATGCAGACAGGGTATATGGTTTGCCGAAAGTTGGATCATAGTATCAAAGGGTTGGACTGCCTGCTCAGAATAAGTTGTGTAGGTTTTCACCATTCCAAACCACAGAGAAGAACTAAATCTTTAGAACAAGTTGACTGCTTAGTGGAACATAGGAAGCCAATAACATTAACAAGTTTCTCCCCCTCTCTAACCCATCTTTCCCACCCCTAAGCAAGTAGTCTCTCTAATGAATTCTCTTATCACATCACTCTCCTACTAAAAAATCATCAGTGTCTCCCCATTAAAATATCTAATTTTTTGCCTGGCATCCAAGGTCTTCAACTACCTAACTTCAACTGTCCCTGCCAATCTTATTTCATACCCTATTCATATACTCTAAGCTTCAGACAAACTATTTTCCCCTGATTTCATTCTGCCTCCCTACATTAGCAGCAATGTGGAAATGAACTCCTTACTATCACCACTACCATCACAGCTAACTTGGGTGTCACCTGCTCCGTGAGCTTTCCTTGATGCCCTCAAAGCAATCATTTCTACCTTTAATCTCTCAGGTCACATTGATATTTCCTATGCTCTAAATCATATTCTAAGTGATAATATTATGTGTATATACATTATATATATGGAGAGAAGTATGTGCATACATATATACATATGTATATGTGTATATATATATGTGTGTGTGTGTGTGTGTATATCCATATGGCTACATATCAATATAGACATCCCAAACTGCAAAAAACATTGCAAGCAGAGGCTAGAACTAGTAGACAATTTGCAGGAGCGTTGGGCATAGATGTATTGAGATAGATATAGACATATAGATATAGATTAGATAGAAACAGAGATAAAATATCATCTCCCTTCTAGATTATAAACTCCTTGAAGGCAAGGACCATGACTTATTCAATCCCAATATCTTGAACATAGAAGGCAGTCCATAAAATCTCAGATTTGGAAGAGATTAGCTAATACCATTGCTCTCCAAGTGTTCTGGAACCTTGAAAAACTCCTTTAAAATGAAGTTTATTATGATGCCCCCATCCCCTCCTGAGGCATCCAATTCCACTTTGAATTACCTGTTAGGAAATTTGTTCTTACATAAAGTTTAAATTTGTCTCTTGGCAACTTCTACCCATTGTTCCTAAGACTACCCTGGAGCAATGTTAAACCAGTACAAATCCTTGTTTTGCATAATAGCCCTTCCAGAATCTGAAGACAGTTCTCATAAGTCTTTTCTTCTCCAAATCTTCAGTTCCTTCCAAAGATTCTCCAATGCCATGGTTTTTAGCTCCTTCACTATACTACTCATGCTCTCCAATTTATCAAAACCCTTCCTAAAATGTACTGTCCTGAACTGAGCACAATATTTCAGATTTGGTCTGATCAGAAGGTCAGAAAACCCTGGATAAGGATTATAAGTTGCTCTAGAGCATTGATTGAGATGTAAATGAG
Organism: Potorous gilbertii; assembly: GCA_028658325.1. Taxonomy (NCBI): domain Eukaryota; kingdom Metazoa; phylum Chordata; class Mammalia; order Diprotodontia; family Potoroidae; genus Potorous; species Potorous gilbertii. Next base: position 194,556,080 of record CM053769.1, read on the forward strand.
GACTGCAAAACTAGAATCTTTCTGGTAGAAAGAGCGATTTAACATTAAATTAAGGAGGTCCTTCCCCTTGTAGCCACCAAGACAATGTGGGAGGGTTGAGCCAAGGCTTACTTCCTGGGGACTTATCCGAGGGCACCCAAACGGGCACTTTTTCCATTCTAAGAACATAGAGAGCAGTAGTCTTCAAAATTCCATAAGCAAGCTGGAAGGAAAGTCTTCTCTTTGACATTACAGAAGTATTTTGGTAGAAACCTTAGCCCAGAATTTCTTGACACCTTGAGACTAATCAGTAGTTCCTCTTTGGACATTTTCACCAGGATGAGTCTTACATATTTCCCCATTCCCATACTATCTTAAACAGTTACCTGCCCTTTATTGAAAAAGTGAAATCCTCTACTGCAGAAATTTTATTTCCACTCAAGATTTCAGGAATGTCTAATTTTAGTACTTTAAAAGAACTAAGATTGCTTCTCTCCGGATTATCCCACCCCTTACTCACATCACAATGTCCTATACCTTAGTAGTGCCTTAAGGGTTGGGGTCAGAAGGATTCATTACCAGCTTCAACCTTCTGGGAAGTGGCATCCCTTTGGAAAACTAGGCTAGTCTTTGGGTAACAGGCCATCATTGGACTCAGGCTTTTATACTATGCTGGTATTGCCTAGGAGACCCCAAGGCCAACTCCAAAACAATTTAATAAGCATCTGTTGAGCACTGACTACATACGAACAACTGTACTAAAAACTGGGTAAATTTATTTTTTAAGAATTGAAATAAAACATCATCCATCTTCTTATAAATCTTAGCGTCTAAGCTGAGTCATGTCTGAGTCAGGATAGGGGGAGGGCCCCAGTGCAGAATGCAAATGATAACATATAATAACAACAAGCCTATATTAAATGCTGACTGTATGCTAGATTTTGGACTGGGGGCTGGGAATGCAAAGGGGGGATAAAAAAGGAAAAAGTCCATGCCAATAATGGTACAATCATCATTCATTATACATGTGCTCTTTAACAGTCAAAACTTTTGACAGCAGATCTTTCCACATAATGTAGATGAAAGTTGTGTAAACTTTAAAAGGTGTTATGATCTCATCTGCTGGTAGTAGCAGCAATAGTACCTCTTGTACCTTCCGTAGCATGACTTTACATGATGCTACTGTGAGGAAACATATACATGTATAAGTATAATACATAATACAATCCAAACAATTCCGGAGGAGGGCAAAGTCAGAAGCTGGTCCTTGAGGCAGTTTATCATGGACATGAGGGACAGACAGTCTTGGGAGATGGAATCTCACGGAGGGGGAACAGCAAATAGGTCAGTTTGACAGGAATGGAGAGTGCCTGCCAAAAAGTAATAGTCACAAAACATGTTACAAATGTTAGTTCATTTGATCCTTGAAACAACGCAAGGCATTGTGAGTCAAGAAGTAAAAGTATTGTTGTCCTTGTTTTTACAGAAGAGAAAACCTGAGGTTCGTAGAGTTCAAAGTGACTCACCTAGGGCAACATTTACTATTTACATCCAGTTATCTTTCAATTGTAAGGAATATCAGCTTCCCAAATCATATGCCTAAATATTATTGTGATTTTTACTGTATTGTTACTAGTTTTCCCTCATAAGTCATCCTACTATATATATAATATACATACATATATATATATATATACACACAGATGTGTGTGTGCATGTGTATGCATGTGTATGCGTGCGTATATATTTATACACATACATATGCACACACACATATACATACACACACACACACACACATATAAATATATATATATATATATATATATATATATATCCCATATTTCATCCTATTTCTGATAGGAGGTAGAAAATGTTCTTTCCTCTATCTAATGAGTATAAAGGCAATGTCAAGATCCATTTACAATCCAGTTAAATATAATTACAAGTAATGATAGAAAATTTGGCATGTTTTCAAACATCACAGAAGCACCATGAAGCACCTTATTATCCAAGGCACTGGGACTTGAGAAGATCTACTATTAATCTACTATTCATGCTAATAAAAACTGACATTTTAAAGTTTGCCAAGCACTTTACCTACATTATCTCTATGCAAAGGTTTTTAGAAAAGGAACTTATGGAAAAAATTTGACCTTTTAAAAATGATATGGTTAAAAACTAACAAAGATCTCTTCTTAAATATATGTATGTATATATATATACACATACACACACATAATTTTGATCACTTATTAAGATGTATATACCAAAGAGCCCAGTGGGGACATTAATCTATTCCTGCAACCATAACGTTTTAGGTTACAATGAATGGGTTATATTCATTATTTTCTTCTTTTATAGGACAGTGATCTTCCATTCACTTCTTAGTAAAGTTTCCATAAGGTATCATGCCCATCTTTAGTAAAATTGGTTTCATTTACCCATTTCTAAGTCAAATCCCTCAGCTTACCTCTAACTTCATTGATGTCTGCTTGAGCCTATCTCCTCATCAGATCTTGGGAGAGACAGCAGGGTAGAACAAGAACATTGCATGAGAGGCCAACAAGCCTGGCCCTGCTCGTTTCTACTGCCAACTATTTAAGTGACATTGAGGTAGTTGTTTTATCTCTCAGAGACTCCTCTTCATCTGTAAAATCTGTGAAACCTCCTTCCAGGCACGTTGTGATTAAATGAGATCAGTTAGCTAAGAAACATTTTAAGTTTATTTATTTATTTGTTTGTTTGTGTGCCAAGCTCTCTATTGGATTCCGAGTCTAAAAAGATAAAAATGAAACAGTATTATTCTGTCAAATATGCCTGTGAAAATGCTTTAGAGAATGCTGCACAAATTGCAAATCCTGAATTACTCTCCTCCCATAATCCAACTCTTTCTTTCTAGCCCCTTCTAAATGCTCAAATAAATTTGCCTTTCTAGGTTTCTCTGGATTCTTGTGTTTGCATTACCAAGTGCCTACTCAATTCTGATCTTTTCCTCGGGAACAAACTTCTACTGATGGCCTCTAGACAATTAAAACTCCATTGTTCCCCTAAAGAATTATACTCAGCTTTGGAGGGTAAATTCCTAATGCCCAAAAGCCTATCTTATGTCTTTTGAAATATTGTGTTCCAAGATCTTTATTTTATTTGTTCATTAAGTTATTTGTTTATTCACTTGTTTGTAGGTTGGGTCTTTTTATCTCACTCAGAATGGAAGTATGGGGGCCACTCATGGGCCTTATCCACTTTGGGCCCATTTTGACCTACTCTTTTACTGACCTGGGTTTGTTTATCCTCCTTGGCCAGTCTGAAGTGGCTGCCCCATCCCAATCCCCAACCCCACCTCTCACAATGCCGATACTAAACAGTGTAGCTCAGAACTCCAGAGCCCAAGAGATCCACCAGTCTTAGACTCCCCAGCAGCTAGGATTCAGCAACCCACCAACATGCTAGGCAGTCTCCTCTCATTTATAGGAAAAGCTAAAAGGTCTTGTGTGATCCTGATTATGTTTCCTTAGTACCTGAACTGTTTCTAACAACTTGAAACATTTTTACTTTGATATAGAAGCTTTGAATTTAAGTTATAATATACCTGAGACTTCCCCTTTTGGTTATTTTTATTGATTTTTTGTTTTTGTTTTTTAGTTTTAGTTATTTACACGTTGTGTTCCCATTCATTATAGTGTGATATTCCTGAAAAAAGGATTTTTTTTGCTTTATTTGTACCCTTAGTACTTAGTACAGTGCATAGAACACAGTACTTAATAAATGCTTGTTTTTGACATATGTATGTACACATATGTACACATATATAAATATGCACACACAAGCACACTCACACATTTATACCAAATAAATAGAGAGAGAATATGTACAAATAAATAAGAAGCAGTAAAATAAAAGGTAGTTGAAGGAGAAAAATAGTAGTAGTTGAGAACATCAGGGAAAGTTTTGACTGCCAGAAAACCTAGCACCCAAATGGAAGATAAAAAGCTGGAAAATTCCCATCACAACCAAAGACTGTTAGATACAAATGTAGCATGTAAGATCCTGTTTCCAAAGGCAACAAGACTGGAAGACTCCCCTGAGAAATCCTCAGGGGGAAATAGAAGGATGGCAATGGCATTAACAGAATTAGGAATGTTGGCAGAGGGTGCTTTAGGGAGAAATAAATTGAATTCTGTTTTGGACTTGATGAGTCTGAGATGCTCATAGGACATTCACATGGAGATGCTTACCAAGTAGTCAATGATGTAGAAATCGAACTTAGGAGAGAGATGAAGCTTGGATATGGAGATTGTTTATACCCCTCTGGATGCTCTACGTTTGTCCTTGAAATGATGTATTCTTTACTGAACACAGTGCTCCAGATGTGATCTGACTAAGACCAGGGACATCCCTGATGCCCTTTGTTTAAACACTATGCCTTTCTGCATTGCCTAAGATGGCACTGGTTCTTGGTAGTCTTGGCATACCCACTGATAAAGGTGACCAAGTTTTTGTCACAGTAACATCATGGAACATGCCTCTCTCATCTTGTAGTTATGAAGTTGATTTTTGGAATTCAAGTTTGTAACTACATATTTAATGCTATTAAGGTGAAACTGGAAGGAGTGATTTTACATGCATTTGTCTTCATGGCCTTCTGTGGCTTAATTCTCCTTCAGAGTTGCCCTTGATGTTCTTAACCTGATTTTCCCTGGATAAAAATATTGAAGAAGGCATCTCAGAGGGTGATTGCTTCATATCATTCTCCCAAAGGATAGGTTTTCTTCTGGCAAGCATGCCAACTAGACAAAGTTTTATGTAACTCTTGAGTACAGACAGTCTTTGAATTTATAAGCCTAAAGCCATCTGATATGTTCCCATTATAGCCATAATCAACAGATTTAAAGCATGAGAAAGAGTTTCAAAATAAAGAAGGTCCTGTGTTTTAAAATGACATTCCTTCTTTGGTGCAATTTCTAATTGGTTAAAGGAAGACAGCATGTAGTAATAGAAAAGAGCACTAAATTGAGGACCAGTAGATCTGGGCAGCCTTGAGTAAATCACTTCCTCTCCCAAAGTGTTAAGTTTTTCATAATTAAATGGAGGTACCATTTAAGTGGGGTACCACTTGATCAATGCAACCATTTTCACCATGTGTGCCTACCCTCTCTCTCTGGACTGGCTCTCCCAGTCTACCTACTCTTACATGGACAGGTCTGAGTTACCAAAGAAAAACCACCAACATTCAGTTACAACTAAACTTTCTCAGGATGTTAGTTATAACCTTTCTTTGGGAAATATACAATAATATATAACTTATGAGCCCCCATTGCTGTGCTTACCCTCTACATGAAATCAGTTGTTCACAATAATGATAGCATTAACTCTTAAACCTAAAACATTAACTTAACAATAAAGCAAAAGCAAAAGTAGCCAATGTGTAACCACTAGGAATTGTAACAGGCTTAAGTTCATTGAATAATGAGACAAATTTGAAAGTCGAAAATTCATAATATTTCTCCCTCGGTTGTATAATTATGAAAAATATAAGTGGTTCATTATTAAGGCCGATTACAAAGCAAAAACCCTCTGACAATAGGCTGGGAGTTGGTATCAGTACTGCACTAGGAAAGGTCACTCTTTCCTGCGTATGTAGCTCCCATCCATGCCTCATCCTACAAACAAAAGGACATTAAAGAGAAATGAGGACAAGGTCAATCACTATTTTCTATGAGAAATATGATGAGATCTGTCAGATGGAGTCTTTAATAAATAAAATGACATGCTTTGAGATGGGTATCAATCTTACCCAGAATAATCTTTTTCCCCAGCACTTAATTCATCTGAGTGAGGGTCCCATGATAAAAAGAAAACAACGTAAAACACAGTTTATACCTTACTGCTTATTCCTTTGGTTTTCATCTCTTGGCGTCTCCCTTGGAAGCTTGGTTCTAAGGAGTTGAACTACTAATGTTGCTGAAACCACCACTAATGTCAGAGCTATCATAGCCCTGTTACTGTTTCTGAGAAAAAGTCTCTTTACTTATCTTCATTTTTTTTCCTCACCTTTCTCAAGAGAAATCCTTAAAATTCCTACTGTAGAGGAAAAATGCTGCCCTCTAATCCTTATCTCAAGCTAGCTTTTCTCTCTTCCTGAGCAATGAAGAAAATATAATCCCCAGGGTCTTTAGCAAGCAAACAAGCAAACTTAGGACCCCTTGAAAGCCATCTAGTTTAAGCCTTGTGAAAAGAACTGTTACAGATTCATGTAACTCAGGATAAACCAAACGCAGAAATAATAAATATATCCCAGTCCATACATAAACCTGAGTTATATTTATTCTTCCATCAATGCACACAGTATTTCTGGGAGGGAGAGGGCACATACTTTTGGAAATCTGGCAGGAAGACAAATGAGTGGGAACAACCTCTGGGCTTGGGGCAGCTCACATTTCTGCACTGTAGACCCTGGTATTCTTGGTTCTATCATGAATAATCTAAATTTCATGAAACTGCTTCTCTGATAAGTTCTTCCCTTCTGGACCTTATCATTCTCCTGCTAGACAAATCTGCTCTTCCGTATTCTTCTCTATAGCTGATGAAACAGTGACAACCTCTTTTAACTCACAATCATCTTTACAAGGGCATGGAACACTATTATAGTGACAAAGAGTTCCCTTAAATCAGAGAACTGCTGTTTCCTCAGGTTTGCTTTCTGGGCAATTCACACAAGCCCAGTCAGCTCTTCACTCAACAGTATACTCTGCTGCCCAATCAGCAGATTCCAGATTTTACTAGATTTTACTATTCTTTTTTTTGCTGCCCTTGATCTTTCTTCTGAACTGTGCTCCAAGAATAGCAATGTGCCTCCAGTTCCTTGCTAGCTGATGTATTTATCTGATATATCTGTGTGAGTGTGGTGAGTGTGTGTGTGTTCATCCTTCATTGCCAAAGAAGACCATGCCATCAAAGAAATAATGACATAACTTGCACTTGACTTTGTTTTTGAGTGAGGGAAGGCTGTGCAGGTCACCAGCCTCACTTCTCTTCCAGAGTTATCTGAATTCAGTGACCAGATATTCATCAGGATGACTGGAGATGACCCAGGATGAGGCAAGTGGGGTTGTGACTTGCCTAAGGTCACACAGTGTCAAGTGTCTGAGGTAAGATTTGAACTCAGGTCCTCCTGACTCCTGCCCTGGTGCTCTATCCATTGCACTACCTAGCTGCCCCTGATGTATCTAAGGGTAGGAACTACATATGCACTGCCATATTTTTTTTCCAAAAAAAAAATTCTATCTGGGGCAAAATAAGACAACTTGTCATTTTCCAATTCCTTCAGTGTTACCTGATCGAGCCAATGTAGATATAACCTCATCCACAATTCATAACTACTACTATTGTTCTGGCGTGTTGTATCAACCTTACCTTCCTATCTAGAATTCTTGACATCCCTGAAGTCTTTGGCTTAACCTTCCTCTGCCTCTGGCTTCCAACTTCATCATTCACCTGAAACTGCTCTCTCCAAAGTTACCAGGGATCTCTTAATTGCCAAATCTAGTGACATTTTCAGAGTCTTCCTCCTTCTTGACCTCTCTGCAACATGGATGCTGCCACAAATCTCCTCAATACTCCCTTTTCTCTAGTTTTTTTCTTTCTCTTTCTCTTGGGGTTCTCCTACTTCTCCTTTCTCATTGCCTTTTCTGGATCTTGACTCATGTCACACTCACTAGCTATGGGTCTCTGCCGAGACTCTATACTGGGCCCTCTATTCTTTTCTCTCTGTGTCATCTTTCTTTTAGAACTAATCAGTTCTATTATCTGTTCCCTTAGATCTAGATGTCCAGTCCTATTCTCTCTCCTAAACTTCTAATTGAAAGACTAATAGGCATTTCAAATTCAACAAGTCCAACACAGAACTTCTATATTCTATAAGACACACCTCCCAGCAAAAAAAAAGCAAAACCTTCCCCTCTTCTATCCTTTCAAGGACTTCACTATTCTCCCAGTTATCCATGCTTACAACTTCAATGTAAACCTGGGCTACTCACTTTCACTTACCCCACATATAGAGTCTGTTACTAAATCTTATTATTTCTAAACTCAGACCATCTCTCCACTCACACAACCACTACCTTAGGTCTGGTCCTCATCACCTCTTACCTGAATTATTGCAACAGCTGTTTAACCAGTTTCCCTCCTTTAAATCTCTCCCCACTCCAATCCATTGTCTACATAGCTGCCAAAGAGATTTTCTTAAAACACAGGTCTGAACATGTTACCTCTCTACTTAGTAAACTCTATTACTTCAAGGATTATATAGAATATTTTGGTGGGCATTAACAAACCGGCTCCTTCCTACTTTTACAATCTTCTTTTACTTTATTCCCCTCTAAACAATGTATAATATAGCCATACTGACCTAAATACTTGACCCCAAACATGACAGTCCATCTCCCTTCTCTATGTCTTTGTATTGGCTGTCTCATATTCCTGAAACACTCTCTTTCCTCACTGCTACTTTTTAGATTTCCTAGATTCATTCAAGACTCAAATTAAATGTCACCTTCTGTAGAAGGCCTTTTCTTGTACCCCAAGATGTTAGAGAATTCTCCTTTAAAGTTATCTTTCATTTACTCTGTATCCATGTAATTAGCATAACTAATTATGTACACATCACTTCCCCTGTTAGAATGCAGTTTCCTTGAGGGAAAGGAATGTTAATAGGTATCCCCTCAATTTCCAATTCTTTGCCATCACAAAATGAGCTGCCATACATATTTTTGTACACAAGTCCTTTTTCTTTTTCTTTGATGTCTTTGGAATACAAACCTAGTAGGAATATTGCTGGGTCAAAGGGAATGCAGAATTTGGGAATAGTTCCAAATTGTTCTCCAGAATGGTTGGACCAGTACACAACTCCACCAACAGTGCATTAGTATTCCTATTTTCCCCAAATTATTCTCTACATCCCCTCCAGTATTTATCATTTTTCTTTTCTGTCATGTGAGTCTGATTAATCAAAGAGGTATGAGGTAGTATCTCAAAACGGTTTTAACTTGCATTTATCTAATTATTAGTGATTTAGAGCATTTTTTCATGTAATTAATAATACCTTTGATTTCTTCTCATGAAAACTGCCTGTTCATATGCTTTGACCATTTATTAATTGGGGAATGGCTCTTATTTTTATACATTTGGCTCAAGTTCCTTATATATTTGTGAAATGAGAACTTTATTAGAGAGATTTGTTTGAAAAAAATATGTTCTCAATTTACCAGCAAGGCTTCCTTAGATTATGTTTTATATTTCATATTTACATATGTATACATATATATGTTTTATATTTATATGTATATACGTGTGTATATATATATACGTGACCCCAAACGTAACAGTCCATCTCCCATCTCTGTGTCTTTGTACTGGCTGTTCCTTATTCCGGAAATGCTCTCTTTCCTCATTGCTAATTTTCAGATTTCCTAGATCCAATCAAGACTCAAATTAAATATCACCTTCTGTAGACTTACATGTTGACTCTGATACTTACTAATTGTAAAAAAGTCACTTAATCAATAAATAAAAATATATTAATCATCTACACTGTTCCAGGCACTATTCTAGGCTTTGGAGGCAAAAATACAAATAATGAAATAATCTCTACAAATCAACAAAGCACTTTCTAACAGAGAGTATTCATACATGAAAATACAAAAGAAACATAAAGGAACAAAATAAACCTTTACAAATAAATACAAGAGAGTTTGGAAGATACTATCATTTGGGGCATCAAGAAGGGCTACATTTTTTAAAATATTATTTAAGCTGCATCTGGAAGGAAGAGAAGAAATACTTGGTCTCAGTTTCCTCATATATAAAATGAGAATGTTAAAGTAGGTGACCACCAAGTTCCCGTCAGTGCCTATGATAATAAGAAGTATATATGAATTCTTTCAGACAAGGGAAATTATCAGACATACAGTTCTATTGGTTTATAGAAGGGGTTCTTATTCATTTTGAGTCATGGACTTCTTTGTCAGGTGAAACCTAGGGATCTCTTATTGGAATAATTTATTTAGATGCATAAAACAAAATACATTCAATTACAAATGACACCAATTATATTGAATTATAAATTTATTATTATTATTTAGTTTACAGACCTCAGGTGAAACTTAAAAGTCTTCTACTTTGGACAAAAGGGATCCAACTGAAAGCCCACAGCAAATCACCTCCCTAGCCCAAGTATAAGCAAAGATGGTGGATCAGTGGGCATCCACCAATGTAAGCCTGTCAAATAAGAATATGATACAAGATAAACAGGTTGTCTCCTACTCTCTTATCCACTCAGCAAAGGTGTCATTTAGAAAGAGAGCTCTAGGACACGAAGGCCATGTATTCACTGTCTCTCACCAGTTTGGAAATTCAGCACTTAAAGGAATAATTTTAAAATAATCATAAACAATTTCAAGGAGAAAGTTTGCTAATAACCTAAGAAATTCATGTTTTCATATATGCTGCCTATTAAATCTGTTCATATCGTATCAGCAAACATCATGTCGTCTTGGAGAGGTTCCTAGTTTTTCCTGTGAAATGTTTTTCAACGCCTGAGTGAATCAAAATGAATGTAAATGAGGTTTATTAAGTCAACCCCACATGGTGCTGTATTGTCAGCATTTGTAGGGCTATGACAGGTTAGTTATTGCAGTTTGAAGGAAATGTCACCAACACAGCAGTCAGCAAAAGAAACTTAAAAAAAATCATATTACGTCTCAGGACTTTCTGTTCCCTTTTCCCCACACAAAATAGCAAGGCCCCAAGGTCCTTTGATTTTTCCTTCAAGGGCTCCTCTCTAGTGGCATGGGGGCTGTTCTGGAAACTCAATGCTACAGGTCAGCGGAAGGAACTTTCAACATCATCTAATTCAATTTCCTCTTCTTACCGATGAGAAAGATGAAACTACGTGATTGGCCCAAGGTCATACAGGTTGTCAGGGACAGGGATGGGATTAGAAAGCCAAGGTTTCAGACTCCAAATCCAGCATTCTTCTCACTACAACACAGAAGTCAAACCCTATTTTCTACAAGAGTCCTTTGCCTTCCCTCTGAGATTACCTCCCATGGTTCACTGTATATCTCATTAATCTATAGTTGCATGTTGTCTCCCATATTAACTCCCTGAGGGCCTAAGTCTGTTTGTGCCTGTTTTTGTATCTCCAGCGTCTGAAACACAGTAAGAAGCTAGGTCTCATGGTGGATAGAGCTCTGATATCAGGAGAGGCTTGAGCTCAAATCCATCTCAGAGACTTCCTAGTTGTGTGACCCTACCTAAGTCATTTAACCTTTGTCTGTCTCACTTTACTTATCTGTAAGATGAGGATAACGATAGCATCCATCTTCCAAGATTGTTGTGAGGATAAAGTGACATAGTCTTTGTGAAATGAAAACCTTTGCAAATTTTAAAGCACCATATAAATACTACTTTGGTGATTTTTCAGTGCTTGCAGACCATCTTACAATGAAGGCATCATGTAAAGGGGATGTTATGAGGTTGAATGGGGAGTACATGATGTAAAAGATTCAAAGGGATCCCTCAGCTTTCCAGGGTTCCAGTTCCTACTCTCAAGGATGGTCCTGGGTCCCTTGCCTTAGGCCCCAGAATGCTTGCCTTTTATTCACTATCAAGCTTCTTGTATTTATGTGCCTTTATGACTCAAAGAGGAGAGGCCACAGTCACTCAGTCATCCACCTTAAAATCCCCTTCTTCAGAGAACTGTACTACAACAATGCCATTGTTCTGCTGTTCCCATCATCTCTGGATGCCATTTGCTTTTCTCCAACTCTCTCTTATCCTTCTATCCCCTGCCTCCATACACTTCAGAACACCAGAATATATTTTCTATGATTTACTAAAAAAGAAAGCAGCCCATAGAGACTTGGAAATAATATACCACTGCAAGTCATTTGAAGTATCAAACAAAACTACTCAGACTCAGCTAAGCGGTCTTAACTAAACTAATCTACCCTATGTCTAAAATTGCCCACCTAGGTTTGCCATCTAATTTTCCATACTGAATCTGTCCTTGCCTTTATTCTCCTATTTTCCTTTCACTGTATGCCCCAAGTCATTCCCAAACCAATTTTCAATTCACCCATCTGAGTTCACTGATCTCTTCTTCCATTCCAAGGTTCAATCTCAAGTCAACCAGGAAGAATCTTGATGATGTGCAGGGATTTTGGTACTCTGCCCACAGATGACTTAACTAACTAGAAAATCTAATTCACACCCTTCCTACCACAGGACAAATAAGTGTGGCAGGCAGGTACTGAAGTGGAGAATGACTATGTTCCCCAGAAGCCTGTGCCCAGAGCACGGATGTCCATTGAAATAAAAATTTTAAAAAACCCTCTAATATTCAGTGCATTCCTGCTGAGCAGTTTGATTATGTTGAAGGGATTGAGCAGTGAAAGGAGTCATAAGATAGAGATACCATGGAACTAAACACATTAACAAACCAAATGGGAAGCATGGAGATGGGGAGTGGTCAGGCAAACTACCATTCAAGTCCAATTTTCAAGCAAGTAGGCCAAGGCTGTCCACACTGAAGCCTCTAACCTCCAGTTACAGGAAGAGACCTCTAATATGTTTTCCTTATCGGAATAGTGAGTATGGAGGACTAATTTCCCAACTACTGTCGGTGAGGGAGAGGAGATTGCATATATTCAAGGATGTGTATTGATACTATTTCCTGCTATTTTACTACTGATTTCTGTCTCAATTAGATATTTTTACTGTGTTAATGATACTTCCTGCTTGAATCTGTTGACAGGGAGAACAACAGAATACCTCAGACTCTAAAGTCAACACACTCTCCACTGTTGTTTGACTTTCATTCTCAAGAGTACCAATGACATCAGGAAGTGACACAGTGACTTGCAATTGACAAGTGAGGCAGGGCTATGCAGTCACCACTTCACTCTCTCCTCCTGAGCCATCTGGGTCCCATGACAAGATATAGATCAGAACAATGACAGATGGTCCAGGATGCAGTGGGAGACCTTGGCCTTTTTAAGCTAAGGTCTTTCCCTGGTCTCAGTTTGTCTAAGGCAATACCCCTTCAGAAATTAAAGATAGATAAGAAATAAGGCTAAAAAAAAGTCCTTTTACCTAGCTAAAAAGAAAACAATCTGGGAGGAGAAGACCCTCAGAGTTTCTGGTCAAAACAAAAACACTGACTATTTACCCTCACTCTGAATCTTCCCAACCCAACCAATCAGAGTTCATCTCTGACAATCTGTGTAACCTAGGCAAGTCACTTACCTTCCTAACCCTAGGTTTTCTTATCAATATCAGCCCTCCCTCACTCAAAACAAAGTCAGGTGCAAGTCACATCATCATTTCTCTGACAGCATGGTCTTCTTCGGCAACGAAGGACAAACACACACACTCTATATAAAAAGGAGCCTAGATTTGATAGATGGTCTTTGATGCCCCTCCCAGTTCTGTATGGATGATTCTACGATCTATGTATTTATAAATATTTTCTAAATTTTAATCACTGTGTTAGCTCCTAGATACAAAGAGAAGGAAGGAAAGAAGGAAGGAAGGCAAGAAAGAAAGAAGGGAGGAAGGGGAAAATGAAGAGTGGGAGGAAAGAAACAAGCATTTATTAAGCATTTAACTACATACTGGGCAGGCAGTTATGCTAAGCCCACGAGGTACAAACTAAAAGATGGTCTCTGCCCTCAAGGAGCTTACCTTCTAATGGGAAAAGAACATACATAAAATGGATCTGGGGGGAGGGGTAATCTGTGTGGGGGCAAGGTTTTGAAGTTCAGGAACCAGGAATCAGGGGACTGGGAGAGAATAAAGCCTAGCCTAAGCTCCTCCACAAGATGGAGCTTTCAGGAATAATAAACCAATGGGAAGAAGGGCATATATCTTACAGAAGGAAATTACTGGTTGAGAAGGGCGTAGGGATGGTTGGACTTTCCAAGGTGAGCAGACCCTAGGTGCAGCACAGCAAAAGAATCAGTTCCCACTGTCAAGGAGTTTATATTCTATTGGGGAGGGCAGGCAGATTTAAGTAGTGTCCAATTTTTGTTTTTGTTGTAATTTAACTGGGAAAAGGCAAAAGTGTGAACCATAGCTGATTAGAGCACAAGCCACCCACGAAAATACAAATAGACAAATAGGACAGTTTCTATCTCCTTCAAATCTGAATGATTGACTTTGACACAGATTCCTGTCACTTCTATCAAAGCTTGCAAAAGAGGCATATATTCATTATACATGGAAAGGAGTAGCTGGAGACACCCAGATAGTTTCTACTGTGTCCTTTTCCTCAACATCTAGAATAGCTAGAAAAGCGGTATGCATATATATGCTTATTCATGTACATGTATATGGGAGGCAGGAAGTTACATAGAGCATTAGGACCTTCAAACAAGAGAAATTTTATGCTTTATCAAAAGCCTAGGGCATCATCATCCAAAGGGACCCAGTGCTATCTCAGTGATTCAACTTGAATCCCCATTTCCAAAAGGCTCTCAATACTTAAACTTTTCATAGCATCTGAAATTCTACTATCAGAAAATTTATTTACTCTGGTTCCTAAAGACTTTCCTTCTTCAAGAATCCCTTATTAAAATGCACATACCCTTATGGGGTAATACCTCAAGACTTTGTCAGTAGTTAACACCTTAGTAGGGGATTAACTTTCCAAGAATGACAGCTTGTTAAGAAAATGAGGCACTGAGGAAAGGAGAACTCTACTAAAGTAATCCTAGGGAGGGAAGGTGTGTTATTTTAGGAAAGACACTGATGAGACAAGTCAGTGGAAGGTAACCAGAATGATGAAGAGACTTAAAACTGTGCTTTAGAAGGAACTGACGCAATTTAACCTGGAAGAGAGAAAAATTGAGGAATTGAGGAGTGGCTTGTCTTCAATTCTTCAAAGTTTTTTCATGTGGAAAAAGGATTAGATCTGTTCTTTTTGTCCCAGGAGGGTCATCTAAAAGCAGCAGATTGAAATTACAGGAAGCTAGATTTGATTGCAATATAACAGGAGAAATTTATTTTTTCATAATTAGAGCTGCCCTAAAGTGGGCTGAATTCATTCAATATTGTTTTAAGTCTCAAGTGCGTTTGTGATTTGAAGAGATTGAATCAATCAGGCAGATTGAAAAACAAAGTTTTACAAAATGCTCAGAGAGCATATACAAACCTTCAACTGGGATATCCAGGTGTGACCTTCCAGGTCCCTACTTCAGGGGACCCACTCAGGTCAATCATAACCACAGGGAATAAACACTTTGTCAAATCAGAAGTGCCACATTTTCTTCCTGATATGTGGTTTATATGAAATTCTCCCAAAATCCATTGTCTATCTCCTTTCTGGGTCTCTATGGTTAAGGGCTACATACTCATTTAAAAGAATTGACCCCACACAGCCTAAACAGTCCCTTAGGTCCTAACACAGAAGCAAAATAAATCACTAAGGGATATTTTAGAAGAAGCTGAATGACTACATTTTAGGAATCTATAATTGGACATTTTTGCACCTAGGATCAAACAAAAACACCTTTAGTATTTAAGGAAGGTGGGAAGTGGCCAGGCATTGCCTCTTCCCAAAAAGACAGATAACTCTGGGACACTAAGGCCATTGCCAGAAAGCTACGACTCAAGGAGGGAGAGAATCTCATCCCAGAAAGATAAAAAGCTACATGTACTTCCATGAGTCTCTTAATTCACCAGCCTGGGACTCAGCTTCAGTCACCCAACTCTATCTCTATTTAGAGGAGATTCATATTTCAGATAGAGGTTGGGATACAATACTTTTTCCAATTCTAATATTCTGAGTTTTATACATCAAAGACAAATTTTCCTGGTCTAAAATTTTACATATGTGCCCTGATTCTTCCTCCACCTCTACCACTGCCAATGCCAGATATTAGATTACACATGGGGATCATGAATGGGTACTTCTGTATCCCCCAACTATAGAAGTCATACCCAAGCTATCTTTGTGTCCTGTAACTTTGCATGGAGCATTAAGATAATAGAACTTCAAAGGTGGAACAGAACTTGAGTTCTATCCACTTCCTTCACCTTACTGATGAGAAAACAGTTCCCAAAATGCTAGGAGACCTTTCTAGGGTAATACATGTGACCTAATAAAGTAGTTTGTCCAAGAACTGTTTTAAGACCTCTAGTGATTTCAAACTATCTCTCAAGACAGACCATGTCACTGAGAAATGAATAACTGTTTAAAAAGATGGCATCTGAGAATGGATGTTAGCAGAAACTAATCCATGATTGAACATAGAGCAAATTCAGGGTCCTGACCATGGATGGGGCAAAACTGCAAAAGATAATATAGTGTATTTGCTTTATCCCATCCCTGGCAACCTGGTTCTTCTTGAAATGCCTCTGTCTTGGAGTCTGCTCTCTTTATTGGTGAGTCCCTGACTGGGATTGCCATCTCACAAGGGACCCCAGCCATATTCCCTTTTCTCCCAGCTCAACTCATTCTGTAGATGGCTCTATCTTGTCACCAGCAGCCTTACTCCCACAGGACTACTGTCTTACTCCATGAGGATCATGATAGTTGCCTCAAATATTTGAAGGGCTCCCATGTGGAAAAGGAGGGAAATAGACATATTTGGTTTTAGCAGCAGAACCAAGAACACTAGAGCTAAGTTTCAAAGAAATTATTTTAGGCTAAATGTAAGGGGAAAAATTCCTGAAAGTGGAATGGACTGCCTTGGAGACAGGCCAGGAAGGCAACCAGAAGAATGGAGAGACTCCAAATGAAGTTGCCTTTGGGGGTAGCAGACTCCCCCTCAATCCAGTTCTTCTAGCTAGGGTTAGGTGACTTCCTCTCAGATATGTCAAAAAATATTCTTGTTCAAATATCTGACCTGGACTAGCTGGTCTCTGAGGTTCTTTCACACTGAGAAATCCTGTATTTCCAGGATTGTTAAAAATGTATTCCTTGTATGGAGGGCCTTGTATTGAGCCCAAACCCAAATCTACTCCCTTCTTTTCCCAGATAGGGAAAATGAGTCCTGCAAAGGTAAGATGACTTGTTCAAGAATCCATAGGTAGGAAATGGCAAAACTCTGACTCACAATCCAGCATTCTGTTCACCGCACAGTACATGTTATATCCTTTCCACTTCACCCCTACCCCCAGAGAATGTAAGCTTCATGAGGACAGGCATTGTTTTTTTTTTCTTTTTATCAACTCACACCATGACTTGCATATAGTAGTCATTTAATAAATGTTTATTGAACCAGTGCCTGGTACATAGTAGATGCTTAATAAATATTTATTTATGAATGATAAGGAATCAAAGAGGAGAACCAGAATATTAGCATCATTTCCCTGAAACCAAGGAGAAGCATAGGTGAACCAGGAACCCTCCTCTCCCCTCTTGCCCATCAAACTTCCTAATCAGAAGCAAGGTGTTTGATTCATGCCTCTTCACAATGTCTACCCACCTCCAGATAGAACCAATGAATGGGAAAATCACTAAAAGCCTGGCAATAATAGTAGGTACTCTCCTTCCACATCTAATTTAATTAAAAACTATTCATTAACCACCTACTATATTCAAGGTCTTTAAGTAGATGCAGGGGATAAGAGTGTTTTAAGGGAGAAGAGACACTTAAGAGTCACATAGTTCCTGCCTTCAAGGCACTTCTAGTCTAGACGGGCATACATAAACTACTGCAAGGCACTGTGATACACACAGCAGAAATTCCAGCAATGGGATAAAAGAAACTGAAGAATAGAGAGCATGGAGAAATGACTGCAAATTATTCCCCAAACTCCCTTCCTGTGCCACCAAAAACATGTACCTCCAGCTTTTGCCTACTGAAACATACTACTTATTGAATTCTCACCATGTTCTCGGTGTGTCTGCCTGTTGGTCAACCAACATTTATTAATCCCTTACTGTGTGTGACCATCTCCCTCATACATGTGCCAGTCACTGTGTTGAGCAAAAAGAAAAACAGTTCCTCTGCCCTTCAGGTGACTTAGATTCTTATCAGGGAAGACATAAATATAAAAGGAAGCTGAAGAAAAGAAAGTGAATAATGTTGTGAACAAAGAAAGGTACCAGACATGGTAGAGAAAGTCTATAGTTCAGCCTGGACACAGATGAGACAAAGCTGTCCTGGGTGAACTCCTCAAATGGAAGTTCTAGAAGGAGCTGTCCAACCAGAGGGAGAGGCTGAAGAGGTGCAGGATGATTCCAATGTGTGAAGTCTAGAACCCGAGTGAAACAGGATGAAGAGTCCTCCAGAACATGGCAGAGAAAGTCCAGAGTGTAGTCTGGAGAAGGATGAGGAATAGTAACTCATATTCATAAGCTCTCACAGAGGTAGGATCTCTGAGCTCTGAAGTTTAGTTTCCTTATTTGTAAAATGAGGTGGTTGGACTAGATATGAGCTCTAAGAGTCCCTTCTAAAGTCCTAAGAATATTTGTCCTCTAGATAACCATAGGCTGGCTAGATGTCTCTTAATTTTTCCAGAGAGATGTTTCTCTATATCCAGTTCCTGATGTTACTTATTGAAAAACAAAGTAGTTTGGAAAAAGATCAATCTTTCTTCTTCATATGAGAAGGAGGTTGAGTGGTCAGTTTTGAGGAAAATGAGTTGAAATTTTCTTGAGAAATGAGGTCTCAGGAATTTTTTGAGAATTGTGTTTCATTAACATCTCAAATCCCTCACTGCTATTTATTTTTATTACCCTCCAACCTAGAAATGTTCTGAGTGCCCTGGCCCATATTCCTCCTTTAAATCAGACTGTCCCTGAGTTGTGTCTTATCTCCTCCATCAGCTCAGGTTCCTTCCTCCTAAAAACCACACAGCATGAATCAATCAATCTCCTTTGAAATCAATCAGTATTCCTCTCTCTCTCTCTCTCTCTCTCTCTCTCTCTCTCTCTCTCTCTCTCTCTCTCTCTCTCTCTCCCCCCCCCCCTTCTTTCAAAATTCCCCTTTATTCTTTTTTGAAAAATAAAATAACTTTTTTCCAGATGCCAAAACCCACAAAAACTAATTCAATTGCTTCTGCACTGACCTATGTACCCTCTAAGAAAAATAACCCTTACACTATTTATAATACTTAGATTTAGGGGACCATAAAAATGATAGAACAAAATAAAAACTTTAAAGAAGAACCACTATCAGGACAGGGTAAATGGTCCTTTCTCTGGCAAGGTCAGATTTCAAGAGTGCCAAATTGACCAGAGAGACACGGGGGAACAGCAACAGTTATGATAAAGGCAGGAAGGCTAAGACACCAACACAATGAAGTTGGAAACAGTCATCTTCCCTTTTCTGTATTCATATTTGCATACGTTCTTTGCAGCATCATGTATAACATTCCATTTCTTGTACCATGACTTTGCATAGGCTGCCCCCATGCCTGTAATACTTTCCTTCTTTCATCCATGACCCTTTGCCATACCCTATGACTCTTCAAGACTCAGTTGAAATGCTACCTCCAAAGTGACACCTAATCCTTTTTTAATTCCTACAATTATTGGTACTCTGTCTTTCTCTAGCAAGAGATATGAGTGTTCACCCCTATATTCACCACATGATGGATTTATCTCTTTTTCCTATCAAACATAACCTTGATAGTATCTATTAGGCCACCTCTCAAATGCAAAGCTGAAATAAATTATACTAACAAGACTGACAACTTAGACTTACCCAGGATTATTCTTCAGTGAATCCTGTAACAGAAGGCAGTCTACCTCATTTGATGCAATGGTATGATTTATAACCATGAAAGCAATATAGTTTTGCTAATTTATCAAGTCATAACAGCGTAAGGACTCTAGAAATAACCTAATTCAACCCCCTTATTTTACTGTTGAGGAACTGACAACCAGATAGGTTAAGTTACTTTTCTGGATCATATGGGAAGCTAGAGAAAAGGCTGGGTCTAAAACCCAGGTGTCACTCACTGCGATCCACAATGCCATGTCCAGTCTTTATCATGAACAGGCAAATAGCATACCCATGTCTGTCCTGGCATGCTTCACACATAACAGGAAACCTTCTGCTGTGACCCTAATGGAGAAAATTAAATTAGCTACTAATTGGTTAATTGGCAGCCGGCTCTATAGAGCAGTGAGGAACAAATTAAGTCAAAGCAGAAGTGCACATTTGTTAGGCCAGAATCCTCTTTTGTTAAGGCCCTGTGGGCTTGCTGACTGTGCTCTGCGGGGAAGGGGCTTGGCAAAGACTCCACATACTGAGGAAAGCTTTGCCATGGAGTTGGGTGACCACAGGGGAGAGTTTCAACATTACTATATACTAATATGATTACTGTATTATTGCCATCTTCATCATCATTGACAGGCAAATGTTGAGTACCTATGATGTTCAAGGTATTCTGCTGGATCTTGAGGATACAATAAGTTATGGGACATAGGACCTGTCCTCCAGGGGATTTAAATCTAGCGTGCTAGGGTTTGCATGTTATCCTTTTCATTCAGTTGTATCTGGAGACTCTGTAAGACAGTTTTATGTTTAGCCACATGGGAGGCAGGAGAGGCTGATTAGGCAGAGATCATTCCCGTCTTTGGAAAAGAGTGTTGGACTTGGAATCTCATGCTCTCAAAAGGTGGACCCTAGATCAATTATTTACTGAGTGATCATGGGCAAGGATTTTTTTTTTTACGGGAGGACCCCCCGCCCCTACTCTGAAGCTCATTGTCTTTATCTATAAAACAGGGCTAGCTTACACTCTTAACTTCAGAGTTTCAGTGAAGAAAACGCAAACTTTAAAGTACTATAGACATGCAAGCTAATATTATTATAAAAAGTCATCACATGTTGAGTTAATGTGGAAATAGTAGGCAGAGGGCAAGCCTTGGGGTCAAGCTATAGGGTTAAGTCCTGAAAATTGCTAGTTCTGCGACAATATGATCTCCTTAAGGGCCCAATGTTTAGCATAGTGCTTGACACATAGTAGGGGCTTAATAAATATTTATTCACTGACTGAATAAGATATACCACTTAATCTTTAAGTCCCCCAGAAAGCTCTTTGAGACTAAATCATATAGATGAGTTGTAAATATTGCACCATTGGAAGAGTTTCTGCACTGAGATTTCCTCATATTAATGAAATAACTGATATGGATCCACTCAAATTTTAAAGTGACATAATATTTGTAATTCAATTAGCACAGTGTCCAACACATAGAAGGTGCTTAAAATGTTTGTTCCTCACCTATCAGACAGCTTAATATGACAGAAAAGAAAAATAATAAATGTTTGGAAGGATGTGACAAAAGTGGGACACTAATGCACTGTTGGGGGAGTTGTGAACCGATCCAATCATTCTGGGGAGCAATTTGGAAGTACACTCAAAGGGCTATCAAACTGTGCATACCCTTTGATTCACCAATACCTCTGTATTCCCAAGAGATTTTAAAAGTAGGGGATAGGGGAAGAACCTATTTGTACAAAAATATTTATCTGGGACAACTGGTTAACTGTGTGGCGGAAATTAGGCATAGACCCATGCCTAACACTGTACACAAGAATAAAGTCTAGATGGGTACATGATTTAGGTATAAAGATTGATACCATGAATAAACTGGAGAAGCAAGGAATAGT
>CM053769.1:194578193-194706078 GCA_028658325.1 Potorous gilbertii
CTAAAACTTTGAGTTCCAACTTCTCCCCATGCCTCCCTCCCCACCCACTCCCTTTGGGAAGGCAGACAATTCAATATAGGCCATATCTGTGTAGTTTTGCAAATGACTTCCATAACAGTTGTGTTGTGTAAGACTAGCTATATTTCCCTCCATCCTATCCTGCCCCCCATTGTTGCTATTCTCTCTTTTTATCCTGTCCCTCCCTGAGTGTTGACTTCAAATTGCTCCCTCTTCCCATTACCCTCCCTTCCATCATCGCCCCCCCATTCTGCTTATCAGATGGGATCATATCTGAAAAGAAATCAATGTAAATGGTGAGAGAGAAATGTAGTGGGAGAAAAGAGGGTGAAATGGAATGGGGTAAATTATCTCTCATAGAAGAGGCAAGCAGGAGACTTTTTAGTGGAGAGAAAAAGAGGAGAGCTGAGCAAGAAAAAAAAACATGAAGTTTACTCTCATCATGTTCGACTGATGGAAGGAATAAAATGCACATGCATTTTGGTATGAAGACCTATCTTACAATACAGGAAAGTGGAGGAGAAGGAGATAAGCAGGGTGGGGGGATGATGGAAGGGAGGGCAAGTTAAATAAATAAATTTATATTGAAATAAAAAAATAAGTTTGTGATAAAACGAATTAAACAGATTTATGAATCACTTTTCAATCAAACACTTATTAAAGGCCTACTATGTGCAGTATACTAGTTGATGGGGATACGATTAATCAGTGCCAGGCACTGAGGACACAAAGGAAGGCAAAAACATGATCTCTGCCCTCAAGGAGCATATAACATGTATACACGCAAGTACATGGCATATACAAAGTAATACAAAATAATTTCAAGAGGAAAAAGAATTCATGCTAATAACTTGGAATCAGAGGGGTAATAATATTAGCTAACATTTAAGTAGCTCCTTAAAGATTTACAAAGCACATATAAATGCACACATACTATACATATATGTACATGTGTGTCTGTACATGTATACATATATGTGTGTGTATATACATATATATGTATATATATACATATATATATATATATATGAATAAAAATCTCATTTGGTCTAATTTGTTTACAACCATGATCAAGAAGGACCTTCTATAGGAGGTGGTGTTTAAGTTGGGCCTACTATGTGCAAGGTTCTATGCCAGGTCCTAGAGGGAGCTACAAAAACAACAAAGTAGCCTAAAAACCTGAGAATACTATAAGTAAGCTAACAGGAAATAGAATCACAGGATCTCAGTGCTGGAAAGGTCCTTAGAGGCTTTCAACTTCAATTCTGTACTTGAATGAGAATTCTTTTCCCTCTACAATATACTTAGTAGGAAGAGATCTAGCTTTGCATGAAGCTCTCCAGTGAGGGGGAACAAAATACTTCCCAGGGAAACCCACTCGTTTTGTTATTGCCATTCTTTTAAATAATTCTTATTCTATGTGGCTTCGGATTATATAGAAATAGTTTATGTCGTACTTGGTAATGATCACAATTTACACTAAATGAGAAAGGCAGTTGTCTCAAAGTACATATATGCATGTGCCTAAGTCATCTCTGACTCTGTTACCCCATTTGGAGGTTTTTTGGCAAAGATGCTGAAGCAGTTTGCTATTTCCTTCTCATTTTACAGACAGGGAAATGTATCTATCTATCTATCTATGTAAATACATATATATATATATATATATAATATGAAATCTCATTTGATCTAATTTGGTCAGAATCATGATCAAGAAAGACCTTCTGTAGGAGGTGGTGTTTAAATTGGGCCTACTATGTGACTTGCCCAGGGTCACACAGCTAGTAAGTGTCCAAGGTCAAATTTGAACTCAGAGAGATGAGTTTTCCTGACTTTAGACTTGGTGCTCTATCCCCTGTGCCACCTAGCTACCCATGGTACTCTACCACCTGCTTCTTTAAGGCCTGCCTGGGTATGATAAAGGAATAATTAGCAATGCCAATCAAAATGGACTGTTTTCTTCTTGTGCTGCATAACTCCTGTGTCAAAGCACATTGATAGGTGCAGTGTAAACAAACAGGTAGACAGTAAAAGCCTGAGAGTGTGACTGATGCTGAAATGTGTACTGAGACCCCCCTGCAAGCATCCTCTAGAATAAATGACAGGCACAGATGAATAAATTCACTGTGAACACCTCTTAAAACTGTGGAGAAATGGATTAAAAAAAGGGAATGAAATCTAAGCCTTCACTCACACTATTGGGGTCTCTAAATAAAGGCCATTAACATTGCTACCTTTGGCTTGAAGGTGCTCCTGGACATAGCCATTGGCTCCAAAGTGCAATTTGATCTTTACTTCATTGTTTTTGGGATATATTTTCACCATGGGAGTGAGGGGGAGGCAGTACCCTGTCATTCCTGGAAAAATTTTGAGTGAATTTCTATGTTGGGAAATAATTTCTCTGCTTGATTGGAGATTGTGCTTTCCTGATCTTTTCCGGGGTTTGCTGTGGGATCATTACGGGAAAAAGGTCTGAATCCAAGGTTCCCGTTCCATCATAGTTCTGAGTCAGAGCCAGAACACAATACATCTACTGGGAGCTCTGAAAGGATGAATTCTTAACCATAGACATCATGACACAGTGAACAAAAAGCCAGTCAAACCTGGCTTCATGGGGTATTCAGGGAGGACTCTGGAGTGAGGGCTTGCTGAGCCCTTTCCAGAGATGCTAATCCCTCATTCACCTGTCACTCAACTCCTACCTGTGGCTCCAAGAAGCTGTAGGACGTGCAATGGCCACATGCCAGTAAAAGCACCTCAGCAGATGGCTAAACCAAGTTGAGGGTAACCAATGGGCCTCCAATTCAATGGTGAGTTAAGGATGTGAAGACATCCCCCTCATTGAATGGGTAGATGAGAACAATTTGTTCTGATGGCCATGAAGGTGGCTGAAGCAGGCACTGTGGAACACTTAGAGCTTGGGTCATCTACTGCATCCTGGGCTTTCCTCAGTCATCTTGAATTTTATCTTACTGCTGGATTTCAATGACAAAGAGAGAGAAAGACTGATGAGTTTGAGTAACTTTGCCTCACTTTCATCCAATTCAAGTCTAGACATAACTGGATGATGTTAATGGTTCTCTTAGAAAAAGAAGGATGAACAACCACTACCACCATCTCCTCTTGACCCTGACCAAGCCATTTAAACTCTCAGTGTTTTAGGTAACTCTCTAAGATGATGAATTACAGAGAAGAGCTAACTTCCATTGGTAGAGGGAATTTCCTCACCAAGGAGTTCCCTGTACCCATGAAATCACAAGTACATACCCTACTCTAATAATAATGTAACACCTAGGTAATACTTCAAGATTTACAAAGTACTTTACCTATGTTTTCTCATTTCATCCTTGTGATAGAGGTGCTACTATTCCCTGCATTTTACAGAAGAGGAAACTGAGACTGAGGAAAGTTAAGTGACTAGTGTCTGAAGCAGATTCAAATTCAGCTCCCGTGACTACATATTCAGTGCTCAATTCACAATACTACCTACCTTCCTTGAATGGTAAACCTGCATGTCCAGAATGTAGCTTGCGCTTTCTGCTTCAAATCCAAAATACTTCCATCAGGAAAGTCATTTGTACTTCCTCAGAGGTGCCTACCTCATTTTTCTTCTGAGCTAGTTATATGCATGCTGCATTAGGACTAACTCAGAACCAATGGGCTCTCCTTAGACCCTTCCTGCTCCCATCCAAAGAACATCTAAAGAACACCATTAATAAGCAGTTTATGCTTGTCCTTCCCTTTCTCCCATTTCCCTGTATGCAGTCTTGGTAGTAATGGAGACTCATTTACATAAAAACAGAGGTCATGGCCATACAGCCACCCCTCATGCTAAAGCATTTTCGAATACTAATATTTTTCACTTAATACAAAATTCCAGGTTCTAAAGGAGAGCTTAAGGTGACCCCAAATACCCCTCTAAGTTGCTTAACAATATACATGAAAACAAAACAGATTCTAGTTACTACATATTTTAATTTTTAAAATCTATATTAAGAAACAAAAAAAGTTAATATCTTTTATTTTTGTGTCACCTTCATTTCCTGACAAAATTCTCCATTCCTCATCCCTTATAACTAAGATTGAAAAAGAAAGAGGAGGTAAAAACACTTCAGCAAAGCCAGCCAACAGATCAACAGAGTCTAAGAGAGGCTTCATGATTAGAACACTGATCCTGGAGTCAGGAGGACCTCAGTTCAAATCCTATGTCATATACTAAGTCAGCCCCACTTGCCAACAAAAAAGAATATATGCAGTATTTTATATTAATGTTTTTATTCAGTCATTTCAATTGTGTCCATCTCATTGTGCCCTTATTTGGGAATCTTTCTGCAAAGATCCTGGAGTGCTTTGCCATTTGCTTCTCCAGTTCATTTTACAGAAAAGGAAACTAAGGCAGAGTTAAGTGACTTGTTCAGGGTCACACAGCTAGTAAGTGTCTGAGGCCAGATTTGAACTCGGGAAGATGAGATTTCTTCACTCTAGGCCTGGCACTCTATCCATCTAGCTGCCCACTTCATATCCATAGTCCTCCTAAACTGTATATAACTTCTTCAGAATCAAACTGGAATCATCATATTTATTCAGTGTTCAGTTTTCTGGGTTTGTTTTGCCAAAGAATCTAAACAGGCAAAAAATGCCAGGCTATCTACTGGAGAAGGATATTACATCATGTTGTGGTACCGGTGGTGTGAATATAAACCCTTGAGTCTAAAGCCATACCTGACAAAGGGTCCATTTCTCCCCTAAAGTTCGGTGCCTCCGGGATATCATAGATTTAGAGCTGATAGGGCCTCAGAGGTCATAGATCTTAGACCGTACACTGGGTGGAAATAACCTTGGAATCTATCAGATTTTACCATCTAGTCCAGTTCCATAAGTTTGTAGATAAAAAACAAAAACTGAGCACCAGAGAGGTGAAGAGCCTTGTCCAGGGTCCCCCCACTTAGTGAGCAGTTAGAGGCTCTCTCCTCAGGCACACCTTTGGTTGTTTCGGTTGTTATTGGCCAAAGTAGGCTGATGGACATGAACATTCCTTCCCCCTTCGGTAACTTCCACTGGCTTCCCTATTACCTCCAGGATCAAATATAAAATACTCCCTTTGGCTTTGAAAGTCCTTCATCATTTGACTCCTTCCTACCTTTCCAGTCTTCATACACTTTCCTTCTTTCTGTGTAGTCTCTGATCCAGGGACACAGGCTTCCTTGCTGTCCTTTTGTACAGGACACTGTCTAGACACTAAGGACTTTCATTGAAGTTTACTCCCTTCTTGATTCAGCCTCCTGACTTCCTTGAAGTCTCAGTTAAAATCCCACCTTCTGCAAGAAGTGACTTTTTAATGCTAGTTCTTTCTTTTTAAGGTGACCTCCAAGTTATTCTGTAAGTATCTTAGATGTACACAGTTGTTTGCATATTGTCTCCCTCACTAAACACTGAGATCCTTGAGGACAGGCATTGTTTTTGCCTTTCCTTTCCTTTTCTTTCCATTTCTTCTTTATATCCCCAGGGCTTAGCACAGTTCCTGACATATGTTGTTGTGGTTCAGTTGTGTCTGACTGTTTGTGACTCCATTTGGGATTTTCTTGACAGAGAGACTGGAGTGGTTTGCTATGTCCTTCTCTAGCTCATTTTACAGATGACAAACAGAGGCAGACAGGATTAAGTGACTTGTTCAAGGTCAATAGCTAGTAAGTGTCTGAGGCTGGATTTGAACTCAGGAAGATGAATCTTTCTGACTCCAGGCCAGGTACTCTATCAACTCCACTACCCAGCTGCCCTCCTGACCATATAGTAATCAATTACTAAACATTTGTTGACTGATTTCTTGGACTGTAGTTTTACTTAAAACTAAAATCAATGTTGTCATGTATTGTAAGGTTAATTATGAGAATTAAAGATCTTCCCCACAAATTAATGGGCCTGCCCATTAAGAGAAGTTTGTTTAGGGGAGATTTGTTTTGTAGGAAGGTCCACACCTCTGTTAATTTCTAATGACGCACTGGTTCTCAAGGGTTGTAATGCCTTTTAGCTCTGAAAAGTGTATATATACTCTGAGATGAGGTTTTACTTTGGGACTCACTCATTGGAAGTGTTTGTTTGGCCAGACAAGAGTCTGAGAAGCTGCTAAGGACCCTTCTCCCCTCCCCCCTTTAAATACCCAGATGTTGATGATTCTCTCTCTGGTAACTATATATAGATTGCGTATGGTCAGATGGTTGGAAGCCCTGTCAGTTGGTCTTTATTTCTGTTTGTATTTTCTGTTATGTTCAGGGTGCAGACTTTTCCTCTGAACTAAGTGAATGATATATGTGCTTGATTAAAATAGACTGTTGATCCCTCAAAAGTTGCTTTCCTTTTAGAAAAGCAGAACTAAGAACCTATACAGCAGATCCTCCTGTACATGTTGGGTTCCTTGCTGTTACATACATAACCAGGAAAACTGTCATGAGGACCTAAGACTGAACTATTTGGAATTGTCTAGCAATTTTTGTGTAACACTTCAGTCTTTGCTGTGCTTTATCTTTCCAGTTCTCCCTGGGACTCTCATGTCCAGTGAGTCTCCAGGGCAGCTGGGGAAGAAGAAAAGGACTCTCCTTTCTTCTTCCAATTATCCAGGCAGCACTAGGGACTTATGGGCCTTTTCATACCCAAGAAAGAAACATTATACTTAGCCTTCAAGGATAAGACATCTTCCATGTAGCAGGACTAAATAATGCCTCTGCTCTATCTTTTATACCAGAATTTAAGAGCACCAGGAGCAGCTGAGTTTATTAGGACCCATAAGAACTGTACTAAAAGCAGGACACTCAAAGCCATAAACCTGTACCATGAAGTTTGTAACAAATCCTAAAATGGTGATCTAGGACGGGAGCTCTTATCCTTGTCAGCAGAAACAAAATATATAAAACAAAAGAAAATGCAAACTTAAGCAGAAAAAGAGATGTGGAAAAGAATTGTAGGAAGAAAGGGAAACTCAATGCCAATAGTCCTAACAGTCATGATAAGAAATAGTGAAGATGAGAGATAGTGTGGCATAATGCATAAGGAGGTGTCAGAAATTACAGATAAAATCTCCATTCCCAAAGAGGGAGTTTCCATACTAGGCACTTCCTGCTCCAATTAAATCACGAATTTAAAAAAAATATATTCTATATGTAGTGAATGTTATGGATTAGAAAAGGAGGAGACTAGAGCCAGAGAGACTAGTTCTTGCAATAATCCAGGTAGGAGGCAATGAATCTTTAAGTAGCAAGGTGGCATGGTAGATAGAAGACCAATCTTGGAGTCTTAAGAAGATTAAGGTTCAAGTTTTATTTGTGACTTCTTAGCTATGTGACCAAGGGTAGGCCACTGAATCTCTTAATGCCCCAGGCCAGTTTCAAAGGCTCTAAGTTTTGTCCTAGTTCTTGATCTCTATCATTGGAAGAGTTTTGACCCCAATGAATTACTGATTCAGATAAAAAGCCATGACAACCATGATTGTGATGACAGTTATGATGATGATAAAGACGCCAGCGACAAAGAAAAATAAGCTAGGTTTAGATAAAGCCCTTCTAGAAGGGAGTCTGAGGAATCTTAACCCATCACATCCTCCCATTTACCACCTCTGTCAGATACATAATGATGCACTGATTATAGGAAAGGGACAGTGGGGAAAACAAGAGGCTGCCTGGAAGGAAGAAAGTCAAGGAGAAAAGAAAGGATTTATGGAGAATTCTTAAAGGTTCTCTATGGAAAGGGAAGGTCCTAACAACTAATATCTTTTATTTAGCTGCCTTAAATTTATTCTATTTACATATATATACATGTACATATATGTGTATGTATGTACATATATATGTGTTTTTGTGTGTATATATAAACACACACACAGTTTGCTTGATTGTAAACTCTTTGAGAACATAGATTGTTTAACTTTTTTTCTTTCCTTCCCCAACACCTAGACTAGTACATGTTTAATAAATGCTTGTGGGTTAAGTGGTTTAAAAGGGCTTTTTAGATAGGTGTTGGCTGTGAATAGGCATCTTCCCATTTGGTCTTTTAGAAGCTGGTTGGATGGCAGACCTGGAGAATTGGGGGCCAACCTAAGGACATGGCTTAGTACAAAACCGAATGCTGACCCTCAGGTTCATTCTGGTAAAGAGGGTCAGAACTATCAACCCCCCCTTCCAAAATAAAAGGGAGAAATAGAGATGGTTGAGAGAGCCAGTAGTAGCCCAGAGACTTTGAATATACTTAGATGTATGGCCAGGGCTGGGGAATATATAGCTAGGAAAAGTAGCTTAGAAGTCAACATTTATCCCCCTGAAAACTGAGTTATTTATTTTCCATCCAGACTCTTCCTCAGCAACTATCCTTCTCTTACATCTCCCTCTCCCCCCTCCATATAAACCTATTCCTCCTATTTTTTCCTGGGTAGAGACAGGACTTTTCCTTTTCTCCCACCTGCTTTCTGTTTCCTTTCCACACAAAATGAACCATGATAGCTGAAAGATCTTTTGTTACCCACATTCCTGGGACTGAAAGACTTGATTCCTGTAGGTTGAATCAGAATAAAAAGTACTGGACTCTGAACTGAGGCTTGCCAGTGTGGCACTGACCGTCTTGTTACACTACCCTTGTCCCTGAGCTCACAGCAGCACACCTCCACCCTTGTCTGGTTTTCTGGAGTTCCCTTCCCAATATTTCTCCCTTTTTCTTCTCATTTGGCCTGGAGCCTTGGTTTATTTCTTTGGCTTTTTCTCTGATCCAGAGTGGGTTAAATTTTTTTATTGATTTATTTTTCTTTTTTTTTCTTTTCAGGGGGGAAGAAGAAGGAAAATAAATTATACATCTCCCGAGATACGATCTGTAGTTAATTCTTAATTAGGACTGACAGATGCTTCCCCCATAATCCTATTCCCAACATGTTCTGTTTGCTTTGTTTGGTGCTGGAAGATATATTGTGACACAGTAATGACCTTTCTAAGCTTGTCCTGGAAGTGTTATTGGCATTCTAATGATTTATTGCGTGTTCCAGTTGATTACAGGGCCATTTGTCAACATTTTATTTCTCTCTCCATAAACCTGTCTCCTGCGTCACAGCCATTCACTAGCATGAAATTTAAACAAATACAGTATATAGCTCTTATTCAACTTCTGTTTTCACTTGGAGGCTCTGGAGCAAACCCATTCTGGCCGCAAACAGGGCTTTTATCACGGCTGCTGCCATGACTCTCATAAGGGCAGGATTAGGGCTTGGTCCCATGGAGCTAGAGATGATTTCCTTCGGTATTGATTTGAAATACCTAGAGTTGGCTTTTGTGTTGGGTTGTTTTGTTTTTAAACTGAATCAAATTGGTTCCTCCAATACATATGAAGACCTTGATGTGGGTTTTCTGCATTGGCCAGTTGATGCCATTTAGAATACGGAGTGAAAGCTGTGCTGGAGGAGGGGAAATCAGGAGTCGTGTGGAAACTCGATTCTACAGAGATTGCTTCTTAACCACACATATTGTCATCAGGGCTTGTTGTGATAGGAAAAAGCCTTCTTCTTGGTGAGATGGAAAGCATCTTGGCTTTGGAGTCAGTGTGCCTGGCTTCAATCACTACCAGCTCTGCCATCTGTCTGACCCTGGGCAAGTGACTTCATTTCTCTGGGCTGCAGTCTCCACTTCTGAAGATGAATGGGTTGTATTAAATGACCTTTCTAAGCCCTAACTCAATGAGTCTATGGTTCTTCCAATCCTACTGTCCCTACTGAGGGAACTATGGGAGCAACAGGGTAGATTCTGACCTATAGTATTTGTGCAGTGAGACTTCTATCCAATCATAGCACCTCTTTATGTTTTGATGGTATTTTGATTTTCTAATTTAAAAAAATCTTGTTTATTAAATGGGCTTGATAAACCCTGGCTTATTCCTGTTTCACAGAGATGCTGTGAAGATGAAAAAAAATATTCTGAAGACTCATTTTGAAGGTCTTTTTAAGAATATATAAATGTTGGGGTGTGCTGGTAAGTGTTTAACAACTGGCTCCCAGGGGGCAGGGGGAAAGATTGTACACATAGCAGACTTTTGAGTGTAATTTGTATTATTAGCATTTTTCTCCATCAATTTTTTAAAATCTAGAAATCAACAAAACAATAAATTAAGCCTCGATTTGTACTGTTTGCTGATTTCCGCTGTGTAAATGTTCACACTGAAAATTTAACCACAGACTCTAAAAAGCTGATGGGAGCTGGTTCATGTGTATACCTCCGCTCAATGCATCTGGGATTATTACTTTTTTATTGCTAGTCAACAGCCTTTATTGAACTATGTGTTGTTCTCTACAAGGCATGTGCAACTATTATATAAAAGAAGTAGAACATAAAATCCCTGACTCCAGGGAGCTTCCAGGTCAGTTTGAGAAGCAGAGAGTGCACACACACACATACACACTTATAACACAACATAACACTAGCACTATAATTTCTATGTATTTTGGCCATGATCTAGGATAGGGTTGTTGTTGTTCAGTCATTTCAGTTATTTTCAGCTCTTTGTGGGTTTTCTTGGCAAAGTTATTGGAGTGGTTTGACATTTCCTTCTCTAGTAGACTAGGGCAAACAGAGGTTAAGTTACTTGCCCAGGATCACACAGCTTATAAGTGTCTGATCTCAGGTCTTCCTAGTTCCAAGCCCAGTGCTCTATCCACTCAGCCACCTAGGATAGGGGGACTTTTATTTTTTTTTGAGATGAAAGAATAGTTTGCCTTCCATTATCCCACTAGCTATTGAACACAACATTTGTTCTCTCAGAGTGTGAGTGTGAGGAAAACAGTTGCTTTTGAGATCTGGGAACCAAAAGAGAACTGTTAGCCCATCTTCAGTAGACTAGAACCATAAGCAACAATTAATATCACTGAAATACCTGGATGATTGAGGTAAGTCTATTGGTTTATAAACACTCACATGGTGGTAGATGGTTAAGAAAGAATTAAAGCTGAACTCCAGGAAGGAGATAGTAAGACAGTAGCTGGTGGCTTTCAATGACTTTTAGTTTTGGGTCCAAACATATTGTATATAAAGACTGTGGAAACTTGAAGACAGGCTTGAGGAACTGTTGTTACTAATATTTTAGAAATAGTAAAGAATGGGGGACATGGAGAAGACTGAAAACAAATGCTGTTGTTTAAGGGGGTTCCTTGAACTTGTCTTTTTGAGTTGCCATATTTTCCAGAAACACTGGACCCAGAGCATGCAGGAGGCCCTGAATGTGTCAAGGACAGTGTCCTCTTCCCCCACTAACATAGTTGGTTGTTTGTATCTTAAACTGGATTCCCTGTGTGTCCTTGGGAGTTAAGATGGCACCAGTCAGTCTGCACCAGACTGAGACACTGCTTATACAGCTGGGAGCCATGTAGATAAGGAATCCCTCCTATCTTCATATTTTAGCAGCTCCTATAGGAAAAGAATGAGGCTTTTGCCATTGCCTTGTTCTTCCTCTTTGGGAGGGGTTTTTCCATCTTTATGGCACCTTTCCCCTTCCCATGCCATACTCCTTCAGGTAGAGATTTGTTATCTCCTCCTTCTTTTATACTGCTGTCATAAAAATTCAGACTTCTGTATGGATTGTGAACTTGTTACATTCCACATGCATGTTCATTTCTCTCATAATAAATATAGTTTTCACCTAAATTTCATGAAGTGATTGCCTGTTAATACCATCTTAATTTTCAAATTAGGGGAAAAAACCAAAGAGGAAAGAATAGCCAAAATGAAAGCATGGTTTAAAAAAGTGCAAATGCAGCAGATAGAGTAAGGATTAACAGGGAATAACACCATCAGATATGGAAATTAAGAATTAATCGGTAACTTTGGAGAGAATAGTTTCAGTTGAGTGATGAGGTGGGATGCCAGATTGTATAAGGCTAAGGAGTGAGTAAGGAAAGGAACATAGTAATTGTAGACAACTTTTTCAAAGAGCTTGACTAAGAAAAGGAACTGGGATATAAGACTTTAGCTTATAAATAAAAACATAGCAAATCTAGATTTAGCAATATATTTAGGAAAGTACTTCAGTGGTATGTTTGTGAGCAAAATGAAGAAATAGTGACTAGATATGTGGTTCCCAACCTGTAGGTAGGCGATCCCTAAATCATGTAATATTATTACAAGAGATCTGGGAACCTATAGACTCACTAATCCAACTATATACAACATGATGCCTTAGGGGAAATAAATGAACAGTCCTCTACACTAAATAAAGTCTCTTCCATATAGATATATCATTATGTTTCAAATGTATGCAAATGCTGTTGTGATAAGTAAGATAAAGGATCATTTAAAAGTATCCCTCAATTAACTCTTTGTCATCATATATTCTCCTTCAGTAGGCACCAAGTGGTATTGTAGATAGAGAACTGGGTCTGACTTATGGAAGAACAGAGTTCAAATCATCCGCAAACACTTATTGACTGTGCAATCTCGGCTTAGTCACTTAACTCATGAGTTTCCTCATTTGTACCATGTGGAATACTAATAGCACTTTCCTCTCAAGGCTGTTGTGAAAATAAAATGAGATAATATTTTTAAAGTACTTTGTAAATGTAAAGGTGCTATATAAATGCTAGCTATTATTTTTGAGTATCTTTGACATTTTTGATAGTAAAAAGAAATTCTTTATATTTAAAAAGGCTGGGGACTTATTTGATGCTACAATTCGGTAGACTGATACCGGCTGCAATGATTTATACCTAGGATATTGATTAAATTGATCAGTGTCAACCTGAAGGGAAGTTTTTAGTGGTAGTCTTTTTCATCATTTTTATTAAAGTCTTACATAAGGACAAGAACAAAATGCTTATTAAATTTGTAGATAACAAAATGTAAGGAGAAATACATTGTATGGCAGAACTTGCATCTAAAAAGATCTTGTTAAGATAGAATGAAATGGGGGTAGCTAGGTGGAGCAATGGATAGAGCACCGGCCCTGGAGTCAGGAGGACTTGAATTCAAATATGGCTTCAGATACTTCTTAGCTGTGTCTTCTTAGGCAAGTCACTTAAACCTGATTTTCCTTCCCCCTCCCCCCTAAAAAAAGAATGACATGCTGAATCTATGTTTTAATACTGAAGGGATCCATGATGTCTTTGGTGAGAATATTCCCTGCATTGGTACAAATTGAGACTTTTTCTTTATAAATGCTCTTTGGTAGTT
Organism: Potorous gilbertii; assembly: GCA_028658325.1. Taxonomy (NCBI): domain Eukaryota; kingdom Metazoa; phylum Chordata; class Mammalia; order Diprotodontia; family Potoroidae; genus Potorous; species Potorous gilbertii. The sequence continues at coordinate 194,591,393 of CM053769.1, forward strand.
GGCTGTGGCCAAAAAGAAATCCATTTACTCGAAGTCAGTCTAGTGATGAGTCTCTCTAAACTCAGCTAGTCTGAGGTTCATATAGTAGATATTGAAGTTTCTTACCAGGCTCTACTCACAGACTTTACAGCTTGGTAAGACATTCCAAAGGTTGGGTTCTGCTAACATGGTCTTTAAGAAACCAAAATCACCTTCATTCCATGATGAAACATTGGAAGAGGAAGATAGTAGAGACAAATTTTAACAAGATGAAATTTAATGGAGATAACTATCAAGTCTTGAGACAATTAAAAAAAATTCTTTATCAATACACGATAGAGGAGTAGAAGGAAGAGGGAAGTGATTGGTGGTGGGTGGATGGGAACCTAGCTCAACAGCATTAATATACAAAAGATTTAGGGCTTTTCATATATTTCCTATATGAAATGAGGAGATTTAGACCTATAAGGTCCCTTTCAGCTCTAAATTTATGATTCTATGATAGTCCAAATGCCTTCTTCATTGTCTATACCCCATCTATGCTATTATATTCTGTTTACCACTGAAGTTGGAACACAACTAGAGCAGGTCACCCAAGATGGCCAGGTATCTCAAAATCTCTTTCCTAGAAAAAAAATGAAGATTCATGGGAAGTATGATCTCTGCCTTCAAACTCTGAAGAGCTGTTATCAGTAAGAGGGATTATGTAGTTTCTGTATCTCTCCAGAAGGCAGAAAGGTTTTTAAGGAAAGAAAAAAAACCTTTCTAACAATTAGAGCTGTTCAACAGGGAATCAGGCTGCCTTGTAAAAGAGTTTGTTCCCTGTCACCAGTGATGTTCAAGTAGTATCTGGATGACCAGTCCGTCAAGGGTGCTATAAAGGAGATCTATGCCAGCAAGAAGGTGAGTAATGAGGGAGAGGAGGGTTTGGTTTTGATGATTGTACATAGCAGAGCCTCCGGGCATTAGATAGAACAGATAAGAACCAGAAATGGCAGAGCAATTTGCAATGGGAAGCAAATGAGTGTTTTTCCTCATGCCCCTCTGGCATGGCACACTGTCTCAGCTCTGTAAAGTGGACAAAGGTGGGTGGGGAATCAGGCTGGCTGAGCTTTTCTTTTTAGGGAGACAGCTGTGTCTCTTCAATATTAGTGTTTTTTCCTCAAAAGCTGGGAAAATTTAATTTTTGTCCAGCCTGGTTTTCATTTTTGATTTTTAAAAATACAACTCTGAAAAATAAGCTTTTGAAAGCTTCTTGTGTTTTAAATGAAGCTACTTGACTTAACCTTAAAATCCAAATCACTCTGGCTTTTGCTGAATGGTTATTTAAAACATCAACTCAAGACTTTGTGGCTGCTCATTGTTTAAATTTTGATGTCTTGAAATGCATGTAAATATTTATTGTTTTTTATTCTGGTCAGAAACTCTGAGGGTCTTCTCTTCCCAGATATCTTTGTGATGATGAATTGAACCATCTTTTGTCTCAACTCTTACCTAGCAGTCCATTGAAAGGGGGTGGCTTCAGATATACAGACCTGGGAAAGATCTTAATTTAGGAAGGCCAAGATCACCCACTGAATCATGGACCATCACCAGTCATCTTGACCTTTGTCTTACCGTTGGACTCTGATGACTCTGGAGGAGAAAGTGAGGCTGATGACTTTGCCCCACTCATATCCAATTCATGTGCAAGTCAAGACATCACCTTAATGATATCATTGGTCCTCTTGGAGAATGAGAGATGAATAACTGCAGCATATATGCTCTGAAGATGGAGAGAAGTAAGATCTGAAATGTATGAGGAAGTGTACAGAGTGATGGAGTACAAGCCCAAGCTGAGACTTTTGTCCCTTAGACTGGGAGGGTTTTAGTCCCATTTGTTTGAAGGCCCCCCACCAAAACCTGGCCTTAGTGGGGAGATGGTGGGGTAGGGGGTGCTCCTTGGATTCCCCTTATTTGATTTAGCATTCTTTTGATATACCTACCTTTGATCCTATTATCTGCCACTAGCCTGGATTGTGGATTGTCTGGACTTCTGGTCACTCCCATCAAGATCTTCCCTGGGTTTGATCTACATTCCAGGATGACCTCCTCTATGAAGACCATCTCTGGGATCTGAGCCTGCTTGGCGACACCTGGATTTGTCCCTCGCTATTTAAGTTCCATCCCATCTTCATGAAGGTGCTCAGATTCAATCCAGCTCAGACTCTGTGTAGATGAGATTCTATCTGGTCCGCTTGTCAATACAAGTGTCACAAAAGGTTAGGCTCCTGAAGAGTCAACCCAATATGGTGAATCTTTAATAAATTTTGTTTTTCTTTGGCTTTAAGACGTCTTGTGTCAAATTCATTCGAGCAGGATCTGGTGTGTCAGTATTTTGGTGTTCCCAGCACCCCAAACCTCAAAAGTACTATAAGGGGTTAAACATCACTGGACTCTGGAAGTTGGGAGATGAGGATTCTAATCATAATTCTGCCATTTACTTCCCATGTGACTTAAGAGAAATCCTTTTCCCTCTCTGGATCTCAGCCTCTTCATCCTGTAAAATGAGAATATTGGAGAAGTTGCTCCCTAAGCCTCTCTCAGCTCTGAAGTTGAATGCATCTCTGAGCTGACAAGCATTTATTAAGCATCTAAATATATCAGGCACTGCGCTAAGCCCTAAGGATACAAAGAAAGACAAAAACTCACATAATAAAACAAAAAACCCAGTTCATGTTCTCTAGGAGCTCATAATCTAATGGGAATAACTATTCTAAAGCAAGAAACTATGTATAAAAATAAACATGTCGATGAACTGTAGCTAATTTTAGAGAGATGGCACTAGCAAGATTGGGAAAGACTTCTTGAAGAAGGTGGGACATTAGCTGAGACTTGAGGAAAACCAGGGAAACCAGAAGGTAGAGATGAGGAAGGAAAGTAGTCGGGTTATGGGACTGGGGGAATGACAGTGAAAATGTTGTCACTAGGGAGAAAGAGTATCTTATTGGAAAAATAGCAAAGAGAGTTTAGTATTGCTGGGTTGCTTGGATATATTGAGGGGGGTAAGAAAACTGGAATATGGTAGGATGGAGCCAGGTTACAAAGGGTTTTAAAAGCCAAACAGAGTATTTAATATTTGATGCTATGGGTAAGACAGAGCCACTGAAATTTATTAATTTGGAGTGGGGGTAGGGTGGGGAATGACATACTCAGATCTAAGCTTTAGGAAGATCAATTTGATAGATGAGTGTAAGATGAACTGGAACTATACCATTTCAAGGAAGGCTTTCCTGGCTGTCTGGAGGCAATAACATCAGTTAAGCCATTATTTCATTGGTGACATCTGTGTACTGAGACTTGCACTTTATTAAAGGCATGGTGACATTTGAGTATGTATACCTATACAAACATCTATACATTGTATTTGAAAGGATGTCAACAGAGCAATTACTGGGTGGAGGAAAGGATTAAAACTGACCCTACTCTTGGTAGAAAAGGGTAGAGTGAGCAAGAGAAGAGTCCCTAGAAACCTTGGAGGCTGAGGAGCGCCCAACTCTGGGTGCTAAGCTGCATGTAACATATGGTTTAATTTCCTCTCAAATTAGACACTTGATAAAAAAAGTTATTATATCTGTCAAATTGCCAGGGCATTTTATGGGTATGATAAACTAAGAACCACTGCTTTACAAACCTTGATGGGATGTTTCAGTACCTGGAAAACAATTTTATAGCCGCCCAGGCTACTAACAAATTGCAAATACTGATTAAGCCATAAAGTTACAACAACATTAAAAAATAATGAGAGGTTATTGCACGCAGGGAAGGCTCTTAAGCAACAGCCACAGCTGCATGTATCCCAGCAAGAGGGGTTTGCATGCTCCTAGGGAACAGCTGGGAGGAGCCAGATTCATTCCCTCTGGGGCCAGGGCCTTGCATTGGAGGACACCTGTTTATGTATGACATCTCCTTAAGAGTGTAAAGGAACATGGAGAATAGTAATCCATCTTTGGGGAGGAAGGGCATAGAATTATATGAAAAGGAGTTTGAAGGGTCCTTGGGGGTCATCTGGTTCAACACATATCTGAGTAATATACTCTTCTACAACTTAGCCTAAACATACCACAATGACATTTCTTTGAGGACCAAGAAGAAGTTATAGGTAGATGCAGGGATCACGATGCCCAGAGCAATGCAACTCTATGCTCTTTAGGAGTAAGTACAGGAATATCCACTTTTCTCTTCTCCATTCTCTACTTCCTCTACTCAGTTTTGGTCCCTATACTGAGTTCTCTAGCAAGGGTAGAAGGGAAGCTGAAACCATCATGACCACCCACCTCCATCGTTAATGAGTGCCTGCCACAAGCAGACCCTAAATTACCAGGTGCTATGAGGGAGACACAGAGGCATAAGATACAGTGGTCATTTTCCATCAAGGTTTCTATCATTTTATCCTCAGAGACCATATTAGTGAAAATGAAGCCCCAAAGAGAAGTTTCTATCAATGGTTCCTCCACCTTTTGAAGGATTTCATTAAGCGAAGTCAATAAATGATCCACTGCCTTGCTTTGATGAGAGAGACAAAGAGAGAGAGAAAAAGAGAGTAAGGGAGGGAAGGCGAGAGAGGACAGAGAGAAAGGGAAAGGAGAAAAAGAAACAGAGAGGGCAGGAAGGAGGGAAAGAAGCAGAAAGGCAGAGGCAGAGAGATGGACAGAGAAGAGCTCCATTGGGTACCCAGAAAATTGAAGTTTCCCATCAGTGCCATATCATGACTCCATAGTAAGATAGGTGATTTATTTTCTGAACTCCCTTTCCACTTTCTTTTTTCTATCTAGTTAAGTACCACTGGGGGCATAATTCCAAATTGCTTTCCAGAATTGCTGACCTAATTCACAGATCCACCAATATTGTTGCAATGTGTCTATTTTTCCTACAATTTCTCTAAACATCACATCCAAACATTCTCCAAATTCAGAGTTACTGTAATTTGCATTTCTGTAATTATTAGTGATGGGTAGCATTTAAAAAAATATGGCTACTGATAGCTTGGATCTCTTGTTGCAAAACTATTTGTTCATATCCTTTGCCATTTATCAAGTGGAGAATGGCTCATCATCTTAGTCAACTGTTTATTTCCCAAACCTACTTTCCTCTTCAAAAACCACTGTCTTTAACAGGCAGCAGTGATTAAAACAAAACAAAACAAAAACCCCGCCTCTTCTTCTCAGGTCTTGATTTCTTGTCTAAGACTTAATAAACCTTAGTCACTTTTCAGAATGACTAATTCTTCTATGCTATCATTTTCTCCCACATGAATCACTAGAAGTGGTTAGTAGACACAGGGTTCATTTAATTTTGGGAGGTTTTTCATCTTGTTTCATCTTATGTCTTAGTAATATAGCTGGCCTCTTAATTATTATTAACAGGTCAATCAATAACTTTCTCCATATTGCTCAGAAAAGATTCACCAACCACTACATTGTTTCTTCTTCTCTTTCACATTCGATGTAGATGGTCTCTCATTATCATTTTTTATAGAATCTTCTGCATGATTTTCTAGAGAATATCTGTTTCTTTCTCAAAAGGTTTAGCTCCATCCTCTTCAGGAAAAATCTCCCATTTTGATTCTGTTGCTCACAGACCTCTTCATTTTATTTTCCTGGGCCACATTCTTCAATCACCCAAACTCTTGACTTAGGTTAAAATTTTCCTTTTTCTCTTAAGATCTTTTTTGTTGTTGTTTTCACAAGAAGTCTTTTTTTCTTTAAAAGGAAGGAAAAAGTTATCTGGAGCATGAAAAGGAAGTCTTGAAATAACTTCACCTTTTCTTCTCAAAGGGAGACTAGTTTGCACTGTGAACATAAATAATTACTTGTCCATTGAAGACAGACATTTCACATTCTATACAGTTCCTACAGCATCCTTTCTGATCTCCTTACTTTCTGCAAATGATATAATCAGTCCAGTAACTCTTTTGGTTGAACTCCCAGGGTCAATGATAGATTAGGATACTTAGGATAGAATCACTTAATTGGTATCTCTTTGTCATAAGCTCCACCCTTCAGACCACATCTTACTGCCCCATAGGGTCATAGTTTGAATGATCAGGATGACTATGTATCTTCTCTATCAAGCATCTGTAAGAAATGGTTCATATTTTAAAAGTCCAGTTGGCTCATAGAGACATCCTTATATGAGGGTCAACTGATACTCATTCTTGTCTTATTCCTGATACTTAATTCCTGTGCAGACTGAGGACAAAATTACTGGCTTGTAGTTTGAATTGTGGGCAGCTAGGTGGCACCATGGATAGAGTGTTGAACCTAGACTCAGGAAGACTCATCTTCCTGGGCGAGTCACTTACCCTGTTTGTCATAGTTCCTCATTTGTAAAATGAGCTGGAATGGCAAACCATTCCAGTATCTCTGCCAAGAAAATCCCAGATGGGGTCACACAGAGTCAGACATAAAACTAAACTGTCTACTTTCCAATGAATTTCTTCCTTTGGTATGATGGGAAGGTAGAAGGTGGGGCTGTGCCATGACCTTGCATTGTAATCACAGGGGAAGGCTCCTGTGAATTAGGGAACCACAGATGCCACTCATGTTCTACCCTTTGTTCAGTAATGAAAGTCTGCAGACAAACATTTTGAATAAGACTTGCCTGATGCCCTTTAGGAGAGAGTCTACCCAGTTGGGTTCCAAGGATCTGGAGCTGTTGGGATCCAGGGTAGCGTAAAGGAAAGTGGGAGCAGTGTGTGGTGGGAGAACTGTGTTCCTCTGCTGCCAAAGAAGACCATGCCATCAGAGAAATGATGACATGACTTGCACTTGACTTTGTTTTGAGTAAGGGAGAGCTGTACAGGTCACCAGTCTCATTTCTCCTCCAGAGCCATTTGAATTCAGTGACCAGATAGTCATCAGGATGACTGGAGATGACCCAGGATGCACCAATGGGAGAATATAAGCACACACAAGGAGTAAGTGCTGGGAGAAGGAGTTCACTCAAACTGTGATAATGCTAGGGTAGAAACAATCCAGCAGCCATTTGGGCTAATCGGTCAAAGCCCCATCATGGCCCAGCTGGGTTCAGACACAAACAAAGTAACTTTTTCCAAGCTAGCAAGAGTGGAAATAAGATGTGTCAGCAAGACAAAACTTTTCCTTGAGGCACCATTGTAGCATCTATTAAAAGTGAAGTCATGAGACTGTGTGTGACCATGGGGAGTCTGTGGTTAAGGAAGGGGTAATATTAGCACCATCACACTGGGCCATAATGGAAAATGTCACCATTTTCAATTCCCATGAAATAGCCACCTGTGAAGTGTTTTCTGATATTGCCATTCTTTTACTTTAATCCAGCTCATTCTTCCTTTCAGAAGCTTTGGAGGGAGAGACAGGAGTTACAACTGAGGGGTCAGAATGGAGTACAAATCTTGGATCTTGACCACCATGTTCTAGAACCCAAGGTATTCAGTGCTGTCAGACAAGGGTCAAAATCAAAGAATTTACTCTCACCCTCCTCCCCAAATGTTATCTCATAAATCCAGCTTATTTTTCATCTCTTGTCCTATAGCATGTGTGTGGAAGTGTATAACCATTGAACAATTGATTCAGCTCAGAGGTGGATGTGATGGATATAGGACAAACACCTCTGAGTGAGCAGTGGCATTCTCAGGAGAACCTAGCAGATGGACTTTGTGGACTATTCTCCCCCTTTTAACATCATGGCTACTCTTTGCAGCCTTGGTCACGGTGACTGTGCACAATAATTCTCATGCATGTTCATGTTATATGATTCAGACTATGAGCTCCTAGGAGACCCGGGCTCTGTCTGAAGAGTTCTTTTTCTTCGGTGCCTAAATGCAAGACTGAATGCAGTCAGGAACCTGGAATAAAGATTCTGGGCGGTTGTAATGATCACAGGTTCTTGACTTTGATTCCGTTCAAGTCAGAGAAGTTTGTTGTGCGTTTCTTTTGCTCCTTTCCTCTTTTCTTTCTTTCTTTGCCCTCCCTCTCAGTCACTCCCTTTTGTCCTTTCCTCCTCTATCTTTCCCTCTCCTCTCCTTTCCTCGTTGTCAAGGAAGAGAATAAAATGATATGAAATGAATTGAAGCAGTCAAGGCCACGAAACTAGCCAGTGGCAGAAATAGAGAGGAGGTGGTAGGACTGGTTGGTGGCTTTCCAGCTTAGAACGCCCCACCCTGGTTTGTACCACAGCTACCTTCTTTTGTGGGAAGCCCTGTGGAAGTCTATGGCTTCTTAGAAGACCAGGTATTGTTTGGGTCCTAATTGGCTCAGAGTGAATGTAAATAGCAATTGTTTCTGTTTTGGCTAGAAACCCTGAAGAAGCCATTCATTCTCGTCTCATTGTTTTCCCAGCCTTAATCACTGAATGGGCATTGCTTCTGTCAGACTGAGTCCTGGTGAAGACCTTAGCTTAAAAGGTGAAGGTCTCGCTCTACATCCAGGGCCATATCCGGTTGTCTTGATCTATATACGGCCACTGGACCCAGATGACTCCAGAGGAGAAAGGAAAACTGGTGACTTTGCCCAACCCTCTCTCACTTAAATCTAATTCACTTACATGTCAAGGCATCACCTCCCTGATGTTATGGTCTTCTTTGAGAATGAAGGACAAGCAACAGCAGTCAGACTGTAGTAGGGAAGATGAGGGAAAAGAGGCAAAGACAACATCATGTGATTTCCATGCTCATGGCAGGGCCCACTTCTTGGGCATGGGGGTATGGGTTTAGCTAAGGCAGGTCTAGGCTGAATTTGGGACCCTAATCATTGTTGCCCAGCTCTTCCAGTAGTGAGATCATATGATCACAGTATCATAAACTGCATGCTCATAGATATGGAACTTGAAAGGATGCAGAGATTCCTTCATTTTGGAGGTGAGGAAACTGAAGGAAAGGTGGTTAAGTGACTTTCCCAAAGTAGCACAGATAGTAAGCAAGCATCAGTGAGATCTGAACCAGGTCCTTTGACCCAAGAGCCAAGTGGCTAGGTATGAAATCTAGCCAAGAATAGATAGCTTTCTCTCCATGGTTGCTCTTTTCCTCCTGGGGCTATTTTTTTTTTTTTTAGCAAGCTTACATCACTGTGAACTTCTCTTTTCCACTTGTCACTTTGTGAATTATATTTCTGCTTCCATAACTATTTACTGACAATTAAATAAAAAATATTGGAATCAAAGGAAATTCATATATTTGCAAAGCATTTCTGAAACTGTTTTCATTAACTCCCCTTCATGTACTTTAGCTCAGACTCACTTTTCTACAAATACCATACTTTCCCATAGCTGTGCCTTTTCTCAAGTCCTTCCTTGTGTACCGTATAAGGAAAGTGAGAAGTGAGCCCCATGCATACTGAGGTTCACATACTGTGAGGGCCATCCTTGTGTGGATTGAAGGGAGGCAGAATAGACATCTCTAGGCTCTTCTCCCCCCATCTTTTTCCAAGAGAAACTTTCATCCCATCCAGAGTGGGAAGCAGACGGTCAGGGCCAGAGGCTTCACTGATATCCTCAGAGAGGGGATACTGAACTAGAAGTAAATGTATCTGCTCCCTTAAATATTATTAATCAGGGGGCATGATTTGGTTCAATACAACTTCTGATCACTTTGTCATATTTTTTTGTGGGAAGGAAGATGCTAACCTCTATATACAAGGCTTTATACCATTCTTATCAAACAATACCAGTTCCACAATGAATATACATAGTGATTAGCAAAGAAACGCGTTTATCCAAATTACAACAAAATAGAAATCAGAGAAAGTATACATAGGACAGATATCACACAACATCTTGAGAGTTAGCCTCTTCCATCTTCTTTCTTGAAGCTGGAGGGCAGAAGTGTCCAAAACAACTCAAGTCAATGTTTGATGATTCTCAAAGGGGGTTGGCCTTGAAGAGATCTCCCTCTCACCAACTTCACCCTTCTTCTTATGCATATCAACCAATATTGAGAGAGTCCCATGCCAGTGGGTGTTGGGATAGTGGTTACAATGGAATAAATCTTCATGCATCATCTGTATATTTTGAAATTTTATCTACCTTTCTAACTGAACTGAAGTGCTACAACTTCCAGAAAACTTTCCCTTCTCCTCCAATCAGAAATATATCTTTCCTTTTTAATTTTTTTGAACTCACATAGAAAGTATATGGTACTGCCCTTATGCACCTATCCTGTTCTCTTCTGTTATCACTACTGCATATTTATTATGAGGACCATATGCTTGCATATGTCTATCCCTCTGACAAATTATGGGTTCTACTATGACTAGGAGTCATGCGTTCTTTGTGTATCTCTCCAAATACTCCACCACAACACTTGATGCATAGTATGTGTTTGTTAAGTGGCTAGTGATCGAACGATTCTTTAAGATTTGGCCCACTGAAGAGCTAATATAAGGAGCCAAATCTAATGAGATAAGGATAAAGGTAGCAGGGTCATGTAGTTGTTGTTCAGTTGTTTCAGTCATGTCTGACTCTTCATAATCATGCTTCAGATTTTCTTGTCAAAGATACTGGAATATTTTGCCATTTCCTGCTCCAACTCATTTTATAGATGAAGAACTGAGGCAAACAGGGTTAAGGGACTTGCCCAGGGTCACACAGCTAGTAAGTGTCTGAGGCCAGATTTGAACTCAGGAAGAGGAGATCCTATTTTTCCTTCAGGCCTGTAGCTGCTCATATATAACTATATATCATGTACATATACATGTATGCATGTATTTATGAATATGTGCATGTATATGTGTATGTACATATATATTAGCTATTATGTCTTATCACCATCATCACTAATAATAAATATACCAGTTATTATTCTAATAATGGAAGTTGTTTAGGACATCTCTAATTGATTGATTTCTCCCTCCTCTTGGCCCAGTTTATGAAATCACAGAGACATAAGGTATAACAAAGACATTAGGTATTAGTAGCATAAACAAAGTGCATACATTTCTGTTTTATTGCTTCTTTATAAAGTATGAAGAATCTTTCCCTGATATAATTGGAGAGATAGTTTTCAATTGGCCAGCAAAGTATTAGCTATTCCCCTTATGGTCTTTAAAAAGCACCTGTCCTAACTCCAGGGAGAATTGAGGCAGGAGAGCTTTGTTCTGTATTACCTCTGGAAATCTAGAGGAGAGATAGTTCTGGAGGAAAAACCTAGATTTTGAGAGACTATCACTCTTTGACTTTCTCATTTGAATTTCCACTAGAGCATTATAGCACAAGTGATATCCCTCTATGCCACCACACACAATTATTCATGGTGATTTGCATCAGATTTACCGGTCCCACAGATATGCCACATCTAGAAGGTAGTGGAGAATCACTGGCGGTAGATCTGAGGAAGAGAGCCCCCTGGCAGCTGAGAAGTGAGCCAGTCATGAACTCAAAGTAAACTGGCCCAAGTGGTCAGAAGTTGAACTTTGGAAAGGAGCAAGCTCAAGGAGCTTAACTGAACCACATGCATAGCAGACCCCAAACCCAGAGGGAGAACTACGTGAGAATATCACAAGAAGAAAAAGGACATAGGCCCATGTGTGACTCACTGTCAATATACATGGGCCACTTTTCCCATTGATGCTACAGGTGTTTGTGGGAAAGTACATTTCAGTTTTATGGAGGGATGTTTTCTAGCTACTGTTTTACCAAAACATCTCAATAAATGCCTTTGCTTTGAGCTTATCGCCTTTTTGTTGTCATTCAGTCATGTTTAACTATGACCCCATTTGGGGTTTTCTTTGGCAAATATGCTGGAGTAGTTTGCTATTTCCTTCTGCAGTTCATTTTACAGATGAGAAAACTGAGGCAAACAGAGTGAAGTGACTTGCCCAGGGTCACACCCTATTGAGTGTCTAAGGCTGGATTTAAACTCAGGTCTTCCTGATTCTGAGCATGGCACTCTAGTCAATGTGTCACTCAGCTACCCTCGTTATATCAACTGACTGTCTATTAAAGGTAAGCAGGCCAGTATGGACTTGGGAGATACAGTTTTAGGAATGTAGCCACAAAGAGTGTCTTTGAACCCAAAATAGCGGCCCTTCCTTGGGAGGACTTGAATATGAGTTGGGGATAGAGAGGGTGCTTTATTATCACTCCTACTGTTGTTATTGATTATTAATTAGTTACAAATATAGAGTGCAATCTGCCTATAGGGGGCAGCATAAGTAGAATTTCTTCATTTAGTGGGCATAAAGTATTGCCAGGGAGAAGACTGGGTAGGGTCTCATTAAAAAGAAGGTGTAGGATTATTTACAACACTTCATGAGTTTGACTGCTTTTTAGTGTTATCATTTCCAGGACTGTGTAAGCAGTAGTATTCTATTCTCTTTATTCTACTTTCTTCTTAATGAATCCTTTGTAAAAGTCTTCTCATATTTCTATGAATTCTTCATGTTTCATTTTTTATGGAGTGATAAGATTTGTTTAAATTCACATACCATAATGTGTTCATTCAATCCTCACTTAATGGGCATCCAATTTGTTTCCAAATTTTTTCTCCTATAAAGAATATGATCACTATTATTTTCTTTTTAAAAATTAATTAATTTATTTTTAGTTTTCAACATTCCTTTCCAAAAGATTTTGAGTTACAAATTTTCTCCCCATCTCTCCCCTCTGCGCACCTCAAGATATTGTGCATTCTGATTACCCCAAACTGCCCTCTCTTCTATCACACCCCCCCTTCCCTTATGCTCATCTCCTCTATTTTCTTGTAGAGAAAGATAGATTTCTATACCCCATTAGCTGTATTTCTTATTTCCCAGTTGCATGAAAAAACAATTTTTAACTTTAATTTTTGAAACTTTGAGTTCCAACTTCTCTCTCTTCCTCCCTCCCCATCCATCTTCACTGACAAGGCAAGAAATTCAATATAGGTTATACAAGTGTAGTTATGCAAAAGACTTCCATAAAAGTCATATTGTGAAAGACTAACTATATTTCACTCCATCCTATCCTGCCCCCCATTTATTCTATTCTCTATTTTGACCTTAAACTTCCCCAAAAGTGTTTACTTCTAATTATCCTATCCTTCCATTTGCCCTCCCTTCTATCATATCCCCACTCCACTTCTCCCTTTCTCCTTTATTTTTCTGTAATGTAAGATAGATTTTCATGTCAAATTGAGTGTGCATGTTATTTCCTTAAGTCAAATGTGATGAGAATAAGCTTCACTTTTTCCCTCTCCCCTTTTCCCCTCCACAGAAAAAGTTTCTCTTGCCTTTTTGATGAGAGATAATTTGCCCCATTCCATTTCTCCCTTTCTTCTCCCAATACATTCCTCTCTCAGCCCTTAATTTTATTTTTTTAAATATTGTCCCATCCTATTCAACTCACCCTGTGCCTTCTGTCTATATGTATATAATCCCTCCAACTACCCAAACACTGAGAAAAGTCTCAAGAGTTACAAATATTATCTCTCCAGGTAGGAATGTAAATAGTTCAACTTTAGTAAGTCCCTTATGATTTTTATTCCTTGTTTACCTTTTCATGTTTCTCTTCATTCTTGTGTTTGAAAGTCAAATTTTCTATTCAGCTCTGGTCCTTTCATCAGGAATGCTTAAAAGTCCTCTATTTCATTGAGTGACCTTTTTTTGGCCCTGAAGTATTATACTCAGTTTTGCTGGGTAGGTGATTCTTGGCTTTACTCAGCTCCTTTGACTTCTAGAATATCATATTTCAAGCCCTTCAGTCCCTTAATGTAGAAGGTGCTAGATCTTGTGTTATCTTGATTGTATTTCCACAATACTAGAATTGTATCTTTCAGGCTGTTTGCAATATTTTCTCCTTGACCTGGGAACTCCGGAATTTGGCTACAATATTCCTAGGAGTTTTCCTTTTGGATCTCTTTCAGGAAGTGATTGGTGGATTCTTTCAATATTTATTTTACCCGCTGGTTCTAGAATATTAGGGCAGTTTTCCTTGATAATTTCATGAACAATGATGTCTAGGCTCTTCTTTTATCATGACTTTCAGGTACTCCCTTAATTTTTAAATTGTCACTCCTGGATCTATTTTCCAGGTCAGTTGTTTTTCCAGTGAGATATTTCACATTGTCTGCTATTTTTTCATTCCTTTGGTTTTGCTTTATAATTTCTTGATTTTTCATAAAGTCATTAGCTTCCATGTGCTTCATTTTAATCTTTAAGGAATTATTTTCTTCGGTGAGATTTTGGACCTCCTTTTCCATCTGGCCAATTCTGCTTTTAGGATATTCTTCTTTTCATTGGCTTTTTGGATCTATTTTGCCATTTGGGTTAGTCTATTTTTTAAAGTGTTATTTTCTTCAGGATTTTTTTGGGTCTCCTTTAGCAAATAGTTGACTCGTTTTTCATGATTTTCTTGCATCACTTTAATTTCTTTTCCCAATTTTTGCTCTATTTCTCTTACTTGATTTTCAAAATCCTTTTTGAGCTCTTCCATGGCCTGAGACTAATTCATATTTTTCTTGGAGACTTTGGATGGAGAAACTTTGACTTTATTTTTTTTTGTTTGCATGCTTTGATCTTCCTTGTCACCAAAGTAAGATTCTATAGTCTGATTCTTTTTCTGGTTTTCACTCATTTCCCCAGCCATTTATTTGACTTTTGATCTCTTTGTCAAGGTAGTTCTCTGCTGCCATTGGGGGTGAGGTGGTTTACTGTCAGTCCTTCAATCCCCTAACAATGTGTGGGCCTAGAGCTCCAGAGACAGTAGCTCCAGCTTCCCCTGCTGCTGCAGTGACTGCTGCAAGTTCCTCTGCCCCCCTACCTCCTCTGCCACCCTGGGGCTGGGGCCTGATCACTCCACTCTCCTGCATTGATCCCATAGGATTTTCTCACTGACCTCCCAATTTAATCTCAGCATTTTGGGGTCATGAAGTCTGGAAACCACTACAGGTGTGAGAGATTCAGTCTCCCCAAGGCCTGCTCAGGTCCCCTTTGTGCACTCTTGGCCCACACTGGACTGTGCTCTGCTCCCACTGTGGCATGATGGACACTGCCCAGTGACTTTCCAGGCTGTCTTGGGCTGGAGGTTTGCTTCACTCCATCATTCTGTGGGTTCTGCTGCTCCAGAATTTATTTAGAGCTATTTTTTACAGATATTTGCCTGGGCTTGGCGGGAGTGCTCTAGAAGGTCCATGCTGTTACTCCACCATCTTGGCCCTGCCCAATTATTGTTATTTTCTTATAGATGAGGTCTTCTTCTTTTTTTTTTTTGTTTTGATCTGTCATGGACCTTCTTGTGATACATATTCTATAGTGGGATTATTGAGTCAAAAGGTATCAATAATTTAGTGACTCTACTCTCTTAGTTCCAAATTGTTGTCCAAACAATCATAGCTCTAACAACAGCATGTTAGTGTTCCTGACTTCCCAGAGTTCACTTGACAATGCTTGCATTTTTTATCATCTTTGACATTTTAATGGATGTGAGTTGAAAATTGTTTCAATTTACATTTCTCTTATTATTAGTAATTTGAAGAAATCTTACATATTATTGTTAATAATTCCACTTCCGAAAACTATTTGGTCATATCCTTGGAGTTTGTTAGTTAATGCAAAATGATTCATATCCATTTTAAGGCCTCTTGCTTTGTAGAGGAATCTGTACCAATAAGAGCCCTGATGTGATATTGCTACCCCATCATACGTAGCTCCTAAGCATAATGGGAAATGTAGTTCAGCAAATCTTTCAATTAGTGATATGCACTTGCTTTCAAAAGCACTGTGGGAAATGACATCTTAGAGTCTATTCCTACCTGCTGGCCATTTGGTATCTCTCATCCTTATGTGAGCAGTTAGTTCTTCAATAGGAGTACCAGTTCAGGAAACACCAGTCCTGCACTCTCTCTTTCTCTCTCTGCATATGTATGTATACATATGCATATACATACATATACACATACAGAGCCTATATATACATACATGTGTGCATACATGTATGTATGTGCATATATACATACATACACATATTAGTGATCTGTCTACTGGCAGTTTTAGGGTGGGGAAAAAGGTTGATAATCTTGTTAGGACTATTGGGAACAATGTCTTCATGACTACAGATGTACAATTTTAATTATTTTCTAATTGTAATAAGACTATGGGCCCTGGTGTTCTATCATTGGAATCTTTAGAATCATTGTTACTATCATCTTTAGAATCTCTGACATCAAGGCATTGAGTCTCTAGATTTCCCTTTAAAATGCCTACCCCTCAGCAGCAGACTCACATCCTAGGGTTTTTATAACCACTCCTATAGCGAGTCCCAGTGGGAATGATACTCACAGTAGGTAGGGTCTAGTGGGGAGGGAGGAGAGTAATGTTCTGCAGTATAGAGTACTGATTGGGGACTGAATACCCCCTGCAAATTTCAGCAATCAAAGGAATTGGGCT
The DNA here is from genome assembly GCA_028658325.1 of Potorous gilbertii. Taxonomy (NCBI): domain Eukaryota; kingdom Metazoa; phylum Chordata; class Mammalia; order Diprotodontia; family Potoroidae; genus Potorous; species Potorous gilbertii. Next base: position 194,607,748 of record CM053769.1, read on the forward strand.
GAAAGGGCATAAGGATCATCTCTCATCCAGTAGGCAAGTTAATTCCCCCTGCCTCCTAAAGCTAGGTAGGACCTCACATAAAGAAGATGTGTTATCAAAGACAATCCTTCTTTATGCCAGGGACTCTCCCTACCATACTCACATATACCTGAATTTGCTGAGAAGAGGGAAAGATTTAAAAGAAAGAGTCCAGCTCTCAAGAATCCAGCTGTGGCTGGACTTGTGACCCAACTTCAGCACTCCATTATTCCTTTGGTTCCTTCAATTCCCCACTATCTCAGGCAGCTTGGCAGCAAGGTCTGGCATGCAACTCCCCAGGGAGCACACATGCCAATAGACACACAGGGAAAGACACCTACCGACACTTAAACCTTTAAGCTGCATTGCTCTGCAGAAATTTTCCACCTGTTTCCTTTCTCCCTCCTATTAGAGTCTATAAAAGCAGTATGATGAGGGTCAGACTCCAAGATGTCAGCAGTGAAAGCTTTGCTTCTCTCTAATCCTATCTACTACCTGCAGGCAGCCCCATGTGGGAGAGTCTGATGTACTTGAGCTATTGACCACAGCTTCTGCCTTGCCATTCTGACGACTCAGCTGTCCTGCTTTCCTTGTCCTCAGACTGCATGTTTTTGCCTAGGGATTGTCCATGGATAATACAATTTTTAAAAATTAATGGTATATTTCACGCTGAAATTCAGTCAGGAACATTGACAGGGAAATGTGTACACATATATAACCTTCTATACACACACATCTATATACATATACATATATTACATATACACATTGGTTTTTGTCACTCACCTCTACTTAGTGAGGGAGGTATATGTGAGGTTCCTATATTGTTAATTGAAAGGGATATAAGAAAGTTCCTCAGACTGCAGCATGTGAGAAAGTCTACACTTTTAATGGCTATTGTGAGACTGCAAACAACAGAAATGGTAAAAATATCTCTGGATGCTTTCAGAGAGCAAAGTTGAAGGAAGTAGTGTGGATATAACCCAAGAGGGTGAAGAGAGCTGGAGGAGAATAGTGACTGAAGAAGTCTCTTATAGATGACTTGAGAGTGGGCTGCATTTGAGAATTTACTTAACACTTGTAATTTAAGGGCAGCTAGGTAAGGCAGTGGATGGAATGTCTAGCTTGGAGTTAGGAAGACTCATCTTTCTGAGTTCAAATCTGATCTCAGATACATACTGGCTATGTGACCATAGGCAAGTCACTTAATCTTGAATGCCTCTGTTTCTTCATCTGTAAAATGAGCTGGAGAAGGAAATAGCAAATCGCTCCAGTATCTTTGCCAAGAAAACACCAAATGGGGTCCCAAAGAGTTGGACACAGCTGAACAACAACACTTGTATTTATATAATATCTTAAGGCAGGAGTTCTTTACCTGGAATCTATGGAAGAGGTTTATGGATAGGTTTCAGGAATTCTATGAACTTGGATTGGAGAAAATTACATCTTTGTTTCAATATAATTGGCTTCTTTTGTAATCCTAGATTTTACTTTATACATTTAAAACATAATTTTAAGAAGGGGTCTGTAGGCTTCATCAGACACTATCAGAGGATTCTACCATACAAAAAAATGCTTAGAACTCCTGCTTTAAGAGATTTGCTAAGTGCTTCCCCCACAACTTACATTTTTACCACTTTATAAGGTGCATTTTACCTCTGAGAGGTTTAGTGATTGGCCCAACATGAGATTTGAACCCTAGAGTCCTGACTCCAGGTCTAAGACTCTTTCTAGAGATCTAAGACTACTTTTTCTCTGGTACATGGAGAGTTGTCCACACCCATTTCCAGACACATGATCTACAAAACATTTTCTTGAAGTTGGCAAGCAAGGGATACTATTGTACCTACTCTATTGAAAAAGAGAGTGAGACCCATAGGTTCCTGAGGACTTACCTAAGCTCACGGGGCAGCTAGGTTGTACAATGGATAGAGCACCAGTGCAGGAGTCAGGAGGACCTGAGCTCAAATCTCACCTCAGACACTTGACTCTCACTAGCTGATGACCTTGGGCAAGTCACTTAACCCCAATTGCCTCATCCTGGGTCATCTCCTGTCATCCTGATGAATATCTGGTCACTGGATTCAGATGGCTCTGGAGGAGAAGTGAGGCTGGTGACTTGCACAGCCCTCCCTCACTCAAAACAAAGTCAAGTGCGAGTCATGTTATCATTTCTCTGATGGCATGGTCTTCTTCAGCAACAAAGGATGAACACACCTAAACTCACACAGTGAATCAGAGGTGGATCAGTCCACTCTAGGCCCTCCACCCTCCTCTCTGTGTAGAGTTGCTCCTTGGATTAAAGGTATTTGCTTTCTCCCTTCTCCATTCCCGTGATACTGTAGTTATATAAAACCTTGGCTACCTGAGCAGAGTGAGAGGGTTAACATCCTGAAAGAGACCTGAGATGGGAGGGCCCTTACTGCATCCTTCACCTCACATCTGATGAGCATTTGGCTTGCACAGGGCTTGCAGATCCCTGAGGGTGGCAGGTGCTACAGATTAACATAATATCAACTCTTTTGTCAGGCAGAGTGCTTGCTCCTGGTGGGTTGCCTGGCTCCCTAAAGTTTAGAAATATGCAAAAATGACTCACTGGGGTCTTTACACCTGGCCGAACCTCTTAATGACATTACTTTCCCTCGCCTTGGGTTTGCCCATCAGCCCATGTTCTGCAGCACGAGCTCTTCTACCTGTTCTTTCCTTTCTACCTCCCCGCCCTCCCCTTCTCACAACAGCTCCTTCCTCAAAGTCTCTCATGCAGCAAGCAAGCCATTTTTCTGTGGTTGTCATTGGCTGCTTCTCCTCACTGCTACAGGGATGTGGAGTCGAACTAATGATGCAGCAATTAAAAGCGATTAGGGTTATTGCTAATAAAGAGACTTCATAAAGTTGATTAAATGTATTCATTAATGAAAGTGTTGAAGGGGGTTAGAGGAAGAGAGGAAAAGAAAAAGAAGAAAGCTCACCCAATAAACACATGTACTGAAATCTGAGAGTGACCAAGACCTAAGTGCTTGGCAGTGAGATCAGGCATCCATGGCAGCCAGAGCCGGGTGAGATTGCCACAAAATTGCTTTCCTGGGCACATAATTCGGTTCTGCTCAAGCCTAAGTGGTAATAGGACAGAGGACAAAAAATGCTGAAGCAAAAAAATAAAAGGACCCAAGTATCTCCTGGAATTTCCCTGGGCTGAGATGAATTTTGGTCTTCCCCTTTCCTTTAGCTGGATGGTGTGGGTCATTATTAACATGAAGAAATCTCTTTCACCTCCCTTCCTCTGCCAACTCTGGTTCATGGGAATAAGATAGAGCTGTAAGGGGAGACAACGTGTTAATGTTCCTTTGATCATCTCCTTGCTGGCTGAGGATAATATTGCCACATTAATCATGACCCTCTCTGCTTGTTCTTTTGGCGCAAGACTTGGAAGCAGGCAGCACGTGATGGGAGATAGTGGGATAGGGCAGCTTCCCCACCATCAGATCCAGGGTTTCCAAAGAGAGAGTCTCTTTAGCCTATCTAATTCATTCAACAAATATTTAATAAGTGCATACTTAAGAGCATTGAAGTAGGTGTCAAGGTAGATTTTCAATGTCTACTTAAGACATGGTCCTTGCCTGCATGGAGTTTCTAGTCTACTTGGTGCATAAGGCATAAAAAGATAACTATCACATGTGTACCCATGCACACACGTGCGTGCACGTGTGCACACACACACACGCTAAGCAGTAGCAAACCAATACTACATAAGGTTAGAGAGAAGCTGTTACTTGGGGGAGAAAGCTTCATGTGAGAAGTGATATTGGAATCACATATTTGGATAGCTAAATACTCAATGACTAATATAATCGACAAATTCAATAGTGAGGAATTCAATCTTTGGCTAGAGCAGTTTGGTGTGAGTAGAGGCTTCTTGTATTAAAGTAGAAGGAGATACATCAACTACCTTCCAATCCATTTGCTTCAGGGATATAGTAAAATTTCATTCAATTTAACAAATTAAGCCTATGTTTAAAGCAATGTTCCAGGCACTGGGGATTTGAAGGTAGATAGGACAGATTTTATTCTCAAGGAATTCATAGTTTACTGCAGAGAGTTATTCACAAATGAAACTCAAAGAATTTTTTTTGAGTCCTCTTTAAACTAGTCCAATCCATTCTTGAATCATGAATTCCTCCAGAATAAACATTTCCACTCCCCCACCTCCCTTTCCCCTCAGTTTTGGCTTAAATACTTGTCTGGGATGGGGAGCTCACTACCACTCTGGGCAGTCCATTCTACTGTTGTTGAGATAAGAGTGTTAGGAATTGTTTCCTTTACAATGAGTTGAAATCTGCCCTCCCCTAAGCCCTTTAACTTCTGCGCTTTCCAATCTGCTTTTTGGGATTAAATAGAACAAATGTATGTGATCCCTATTCCACATAACAACTATTCTAGCACAACAAGATCCTTCCTTCTGAAACTTGCCGTAAGAGCACTAGCCAGAAGATTCAAGGTGTTCCTAGTTTTATATGCTGTCTCTGGGTGGACAGAAGAAAAGAGAGGCTGGTGCCCTCTTCAAGGTTTTGGTAATTGCTGCTGCCTTTCTGCCCCATAGCTTACGGGCTCAAGTTTCCCAGTTGAGGACCACCATGTGCAGATGACTGTGCTAGAGGACGTGGACCTAGATGGATTTAATAATGATCCTTACTTTCAAGGGAGTGAAAACTTGGGAGAAACCAGACAGACACACAAATGATCATAGTGAAAAACAAGACATAAAAGTAATGGCGAAGCGCTGACAAAAGACTTTGTGAGTCCCAAGAAAGACTGTTGTTAATTTGCGGTTCTACTTCAAACGCTATGAAATGTTGATAGGAATGTGATGGAGGGAACCCTTGCTTCAGAATTTATGCTGTATCCTAAGCAAACCGGAGAATTGAAAGGAATTTAACAAACGTTTCCTCAACTCCTTTTATTGTGAGGAAAAAATTTAGAATACATTTTATGAACATTATCAATTTAATCTAGCAAAAGCCATTTACTTACAAACAAGTGGTACTGTATAGCAATGATTCTTATCTTTTCATTCTAGCAGGCTCTCTAGGGACCTCAACTAGGCAACACATTGTTACTCCTGCTCCAGTTACATTAGGTACTTAAAGGTAATAAAACTGTATTTCTTTTAATACAATCTATAATACAATGCTTTCTATTAATTTTAGACTCCTCCTGTTCTCTTCCTTATCCCCTTTAACCTCTCCATGCCAGTCCACCCTCCACCTGCACCCCCACACCTCATGGTGTGGGGTTGCTCTATTAGCTTTAAAATGTGGTCCATTCGCATTGTGTACATCATTACCTAGTGATCTTACTCTACTGGGGCACTCCTGGAAGAACTAGACATAGTAGCCATCTCTACCATGAAACATGGAAATGGTTTGAAAAGATTTACAAGACCACAATGTAACTGAGAAAGTGAGGAGAGAGTCAGCTTGAAGCTGAAGCTTTGACTTGTAAACACTGATCATCTATCATCTCAGCCTATCCCACTCCCCTCCCTCCATGAGACAGGCAGTCTATCTTTCAGTCAATGAAGAGTGCTTACAGAACACACACACTTGGTATAGAATTCTGTGCTACTGTCTTCACTGCTATGGGAAGTAACAGAAATATCCTGGAGCCTAACAGCTATACTTAAATATTAAGGTTTGGTAAGAATTATAGGCCACCCCCCAATACAGATCACTCCTTTTGTGTGAGATCATTTTTGTAAGGATAAAAAGTGTTGGTGTACACTGAAGAAATTACACAAAATAATATATAAGCTACATATTTACTATGAAATTTTCTCTCTTTCCTTGGCTTCAGTGATGTCACACTCCCTAATTTTTTGAAATTTGAATTACTTCTTATGTGTTTCCCTTTCCCTTTCTTTTTCCTGAAATCTTAAAGTGGATATTTCCTCAAGTTTCATCTTCAGCCACCTTCTTTTCTCTCAATGCACTTTCTCTTGGCAATCTTATCTATTCCCAAAGTTATTATGTCTATGCATCTATGACTTTGGACAAATCCCTTATCCTCTATCTGCCTCAGTTTCCCCTCCTGTAAAATGAGGTTAAATATAAACACAGCTCTATCTCTCTCTCAGGGTTACTATGAGGACTAAATTTAAAATGAATCTCTCTCTAGTGTAGGTTAGGGCTAGCTTTCAACTCTATCGCTCTAATACTCCCTTTCCCCTGCTCCCCAATCCAAAGACACCTCATATATTCCTACCTTTGTAGCTTGGCTTATTATAGCTGACTTATTATATTCATATTCTGCATGATGTCCTTCCCCACCCTCTCTATCTTCATGAATTCTAGCCATTCTTCCAAATTCTACTCAGGTACTGTCTCCTCCACAAAGCTTCCCTTGATATCCCTAGTCTATGTTAATTGGTGCTGCTCTGAATATCTATCGGATTTATTATATAGAATATTTGTTTGGTTCTTGTAAGACAATGCCTCATCTCTTTAGATCATCCTGCCTTTTCTCCTGCAGATATGTGCCTTTATTTCCTAATTATATAATACATTTTTTTTTGAAGACAGGATGGTATATTGGAGAGAGCACAGACTTTAAAGTCAGAGACTTGGGTTCAAAGCCATGCTGTGCTACTTCCTATCTGTGTGATCTTGGATATGTTACTTTATCTCCGGACTTCATTTTCCTCATTGGTAAAAAGGATAGCTTTGGACTAGATGACCTTTGAAGTCCTTTCAAGATCTGATTTCTGGAACAGAGATTACTTGGGGGTCAGAGTCAAAACTAATCAGGGCAACTGGGATTTTGACTCATAGTGCCAGATTTTAGAAGCGCTGACATCACTTGTATTCCTTCAGTAATGTAGAAACAGCTCAACTGAGCTCCTAGTTAAGCAAGAACAGTTAGTAAGAAAATAAGAAACTACTAGATGGTGCAGTAGCGATCACACCAGTCTAAGTGGACTCTTCCCTAGCTGTTGTAACCTCATTCTTGTCCCCTGTGCAAACAGCACGTTTTCATGATGTATTTTTAGGCTGCTTGTTCCAGGTACAAAATTTTGTAGTTACAACTCTGGGGACTTGAACTCAGCTCTTCAGACTCCAAATGCAATGTTCTCTCCAAGACCCCCATCAGACTTCCACTCACACTCTGTTGGAGCTAGGACAAGTACTCATCCTCACTTTCCTGCCTGTAAAAGGAGAATGGGAATACTTGTATGACCTTCCTTGCTGGAGAGCTCTGAGGATAGTCCTTTATAAGCCATGAACTGCTGAGGAAATGAAATTTGTTCATATTATTTCTTCCTGTCTCCCACAGCTTTTTGCCAAGTGCCTTCCTCATAGTAGGCTTTAAAAAAAAGTCATTGATTGATTGATTAACTTCTGAATGGAGTCTGACTAATGTCCAGGCACCAGCTGCTCTCCTAGTAGAAGGACAGGGAATGGAGAGTGTTTTAGGCTTTCTCCCTCAGGGGAAGCCTCCAGCCAGGACCTAGTGATAATATCTAGAGCCTGATGTTCTAGGATGAGTTTGCTCTAAAAGCATTTCCTTATGCATACGTGGAGTGCTGGCATTTTGCTCAATATAGAGAAGCCAGGGAGGCGTTATTTGTCTATGGAGGCTTGGCACCTCCGGCAATTATGTCTGCAGTCTGGAAAACAACAGCAGCCAGCCTGCAGTGGGGAAAGAGAGAGGGAGAGAGCGAGAGAAAGGGAAAAAAAATTCTATCATGTCAGAATAATGAGATCTGTGATTTCAGCACTTACTGGGTCAAAGACACACACAATGTGTTATCTGTAATGCTTTCCTTCTGACATTTGGGGAAATTGCATTTATGCAGAGGACATAGGATACTGGAACTCGGTACTTCACTGATGCCACTCAGTCTTGACAGGCCATAGTCCTCCCTCCCCACCCCCCACAAGCCATGCTTGTGCCTGCATGGACCTGGAAGCCTACAGGCTGGCCCCAGTGGCATTTTCCTGAGGTGTGCTGAGGCATGACCAAGCCTGGGTGGAAGTGTGTGTGGTGGAGGAGGAGAGGGGCAAAAATCCCTTGTACTTATGAATGTGTTTTTGCTGTTTTAAATAAAAATACAAACAAAAACAAACCAACCGGTAACCAATACATGTGCACGCGCGCGCACACACACACACACACACACACACACACACACACAAATGAACATACAACAATGAGATGAGTAGGATCTGATTAGACTGGAGGGTAAAGAGGTAGATTCCCAGTAGGATCTTCTCTGCATTTGGGGGCTCTAGGAGGGCGTTATAAAGGGCCTTTTAACCATAGCTAGAGGCCCTCCTTTCCTAAATTTAAGTCAATTTGCTTGCTATGAGGTGAATGAATTAGAATTCTCTGCCAGGCAATCTCTTTGGGCAAGCCAGATTCCAATTTTGGACCCCCCACCTACCACCCTTTTCCATTTTTAAAAATGTTCACTCTTACCGTGAACTAATTCCTACTTACTAGTTCTTGGGAGCACTAGAGACAAGTAACCCTTTGATTTCTGAAGTTGCTCTAGACTCATGGAGTCTACTTCTTTTTGTTTCATGTTTTTCCCTTTCCTTCATCTCTCCTTCCCTCAGTTCCCTTTATCAGCAGGAGCAGTGATGAAGTGATTGATTATCTCAGATGTCTCATGAAGTTTTAAATTTCATCCTGCTGCATCACAGGCAGATTGAAAGCCAGGAAATTCCCTCCTTATCTCTGTCTCTCTCTCTCTCTTTCTCTCTGCCTCTCTCTGTCTCTCTCTCTCATACGAATGCCAACAGAGAACATACAGAGAGTAATGTGACTAACATGAAAAGTATACTGGACACATCCTAATCTCAGCTTTGCCACTAACTACTAGCTGTACAAGTTTGGTTAGGCTATGCCAATCCAAAGGCCTTTTCTCAGTCTTCATCCTCCTTGACCTCATTGTAATATCTGCCACTCTGAACCATGGCCTCTCCATGATAACCTCTCCTCCCTTGGCTTCAGTGATGTCACACTCCCTGGTTTCTTCTCTTACCTTTTGGGTTCCTTCGTATGTGCTTCTTGTTCCATTTCCTTTATCTATCTCTTAAATGGCAGATTTTCCCAAGTTTTGTCCTGAGCCACCTTCTTTTCTTTCTCAATACACTTTCCTTTGGCAATCTTATTCATTCCCAAGGTTATCACATCTATGCTGATAGCTGTGTGATCTGGCCAAGTCACTTAGCCTCTATCTGCCTCAGTTTCCAATGGGGTTAATAGTAGCACTTACCCCCCCTCCCCCTCCCAGGGCTGTTGTGAAAATCAAATGAGACTATTTGTAAACCTAAAGGACCATGTAAATGCTAGTTTATTATTATTAATTACCATTTCTCCAACCTTTGCCTCTCAAGCTTCAGACTCCTATTCCGACCTGCCAATTGGGTTTCACACCTCAAATCTGCTCTTCTGTATGACTTTATTATTGCCGTTAGATATGACCATCTCTCTTTTTCCCCTCTCTCCCCCTCCAAGAACCTTTTCCTGTACTTCTTACATTCAGTCAGTTGCCAAGGTCTGATGATTCTACATTCTCAAAATGTTTTCCATCATTCTCTCCTATTCACATCCATGCTACCATACTAGTACAATTCCTTTTTACCACCTGCCTTTGCTATCACAGGAATTGGTCTCCTCACCTCCATTTTCTCCCCTGTTTAATCCATTTGTCATCTCTCTAGGCTTCATTCAGTTTTTTCACTTGTAAAATAAGAGGAGTTGTCCTAGCTAGTCTCTAAGGTCTCTCTCAGTTCTAATTCTATGAGCCTAGAAGCTCTCTGGGCATCCTTTTTGTAAAAGGAGAACTATGGATCCAGTAATCTCTAAGGTCCTTTCCAAGTTAAAGAAATTCAATGTCCACATGCATCCCCCTTCCCCTCTGAGAGAAATGATTATTAATAACCAATGATTTGGTTTCCCTTTTTTTCCTAAAATCTTGATTTTAAAAGTTCAGTCCCTTGAAGACATTTCTGAGAGTGAGATTGTTCAGACCCCACCCAGACAGGGTAGCTATTGTGTTCTGCTCAGGCTTGGGTGGGACAGAAATTCATTGAATTGATTGTCTAAGGCTGGGATTGCCTTAAGAAGGAAATGACTTAAAGTTCAGGTCCAGTCCCTCATTGTAATATTCATTCTCTCATTAATTGTGAACCAATCAGGGTTGATTCCCACACTGGTGGAACACCTGCACTTAGAAGGGTATGTAAACTCTGAGCCCAGCCACCATAATTGTCTTTGGTCTAAGAGATGACCAAATGACCATCCTTTCATTAATAAATGTGCTGACATTATTAATAAAATGATTAAATTACCCAGAGCTTATGTCTCTCGTGCCTTTTTAATTGCCACACGTCCCTATTCTAGGCCACCATTATTTATAGTGGTACAGTCTTTTCCCTGAATGTTCTGTTTCTCTAGATTTCCCTTCCTCCCATCAATTCCAGAGCTGGTTGACTCCCTTTTTCTTTTAGTTATATCAATGACAATGTTTTTCAAAGGTTTGTTGAATAGGAATGGCAGAATATCGTTTAGAATCACTGATCATTAGATTCAGAAGAGGCAGCTCAGATCAAATGGTCCAACTACTTCGTTTTGCAGAGAAAGAAGCTGAGAAGTCCACCGAGGGAAAGGGACTTGTCCAACATTGCATGTTGCATTAATGGCAGAAGCTTGAAGCTGGGTCTCCTGACTGCCTTTCCAATGTCCTTTCTGTCTTACTGAGAGATTATGGAATGAACCATTTTGCATTTTCCTTGGTGAAGAAAGCAGTATTATTGTTGTTTAGTCATGCCGACTCTTGGCAGAAGTACTGGAGTGGTTTGCCATTTCTTTCTCTAGTTCATTTCACAGATAAGGAAACTGAGGCAAACAGAGCTAAGTGACTTTCACTGGGTTACACAGATAGTAAGTGTCTGAGGTCAAATTTGAACTCAGAAACATCAGTCTTTCTGACTCTAAGCCTATCCACTCTACCACTTAGCTCCCTGAAGAAAGTGTAACTTACTATTACCTAGTTACCAAAGAAAGGCAACATGTTGTCCCATGGGGGAAATGTTGATACATGATGTCCTCTTGCTTTTTTTAAGGACTTCTTTCAATTCCCACAGCCCTTTGAGGAATCAGCTCTATGATAAGGACATCAGGGTCATGGTCTTTGACCTCAATGGATTTAGAGGCTAGAGAGAAGATACACAGGAAATGGAATAAAATCTAAGCCAGAATCAGGTATGAGATATAATTGAGTATTATCATGTGTAGTATAAACAGTAAGGATTTGGATAATCAGGGAAGGCAAGACTTATAAGAAAGGAATAAGACCTGAATTGGATATTCTTTTGTCCCTCTTCTCCAGGCCCCTTATAGCTGATCCTTTGGAGTTAAAGGAAGTAACATAATATAGTAGAGAGAATATTGTATTTGGAGGCAGAGGACTGGGTTTCAGGTTCTAGTCTAGTTTGTGACTTTAGTCTGGTCTTAAGGTTCCTCATCTGTAAAATGAGGAGATCAGACCAGATAATCACTAAGATTTCTTCTAGGTCTAACATATATTCTGAGATAGTTTTCAGCTCTGGCATTCTGTGTCTTAAGGGTCCTTCTAGTCCCCAAGAACAATGATCCTGGAAACTTGTCCTTAGCATGGTGCCTGATACACAGTAGGCAATTCATAAATATTTATTGATTGATTGACATGACCTTTCCTCCAAAGACCTGCTGGATCAGCAGAAAGTCAGGAATCCTATCATTGGTTCTGCATCTTTTTTTTTTTTGGTAAATAATAATAAACTGTATGAGGGCAAGGAATACCTGCTCCCAAGTAACCACATTCGGGGATGAGAATGTAAGGAGAACTTAGTACAATGAATGCAAGAGGATATTTGATGATGATGACAAATGCCATCCCGTAGAACATTGCTCAGCAGAGCTTTTACCATAGGGAGGAAGGGGACCCCTGCTGATTGTGCAAACTTTGGAGACAAGGGAAGGCTAAGTCTTTCTTGCTTCCCAAATCAGCTCCAAGAGGGCTTGGTTGATGATGATGAAATTGACTTGTGGTGATGTAAAATGTGTAGCCCCATCCGGTGGCTGATCTTTTCGGGCAATTATTTGGAAGTAATGAAAGCGAATGCATGACATTTAAAAAGAAACTCCTCCGTCAGCAGGAAAGCTGCCACATTCCTCTTATGCCTCTGAGAATACGCTTAGCTTGAAATAATGTTCATTTTAGCCGAGTTGTAAATTACAAGTGTGTTAGGGTCCTGGGGGATTTATTACCTTTTGGAGGGAGGTTATGGGGCCGTGTGCATTGGCTGCTGCATCTGGTACGTGTTACAAAGTGGCTGCGTAGCAAAGTTTGGAATCGAGTATCTTTTCTTTCTTGATTTCGCTCTCCTTTCTCCCCCCGCCCCAATCCCCCTTTTACAGCTTGTCTCTAGTGATTTCATTGCCACAGAAACTTCAGCAATAAAGAGCACAGTGTCGCAATCTGTTTTCCCAATCGCTGCTTGGAATCGATCCGACATCATTAATGAAAAATGACAATAGGCCCAGTCATGTGCAGTCTGGACTTGTGCCCTGGCTCCCTTGGGTGAGGGGAGAAGAAGAGGGCTGGGTAGCACCCAGGACTCCAGGTCTTCCCTTGGAATGTAGTAACGTGATCATCTCATTCATGAGCGCTGTATTCTGCCACGAAGAACGAGTTCCCTGGCCAATAGAAAGAGGCAGGCAGCAGCAAGGGCTGTACTGCGTGGGTGAAGAGATTGACACTCGTATGAGCCCTCTGTATGCCCAGGCATGTGGGGTTGTACTTGCCCTTTTCTTGGCAGAAACAGAGATATTTGAGGATCCCAAGATGGAGGGAAATATAGAGATCATCTGGTTAAACCTCCTCATTTATAAATAAAGAAAGTTAAGTCTCAGAGATGTCCTAGGATCATAGATTCAGAGCTGGGAGTCAGTATAGTCCATCCCCCTTATTTTACAGATAGGGTGACCCCAACGTGATCTGAACATGCAATCTTCTGAGGCTGGTGACCTGCACAACCCTCCCTCACTCAAAACAAAGTCAAGTACAAGTCATGTCATCATTTCTCTGATGTCATGGTCTTTGAGAGCAAAGGGACCAACACAGCCTGTGAGTAGACCTAGCTGCTTGAATGGGTAACTCAGCTCAGATCTCTCCTGTCTGTCTCCCCCTCCCCTTCCTTCTCCTCTCCAAAGGAAGGTAAATTTGGATGGCCAGAGGATGCCCAGTTAACTTGGGGTTTACTAGATTTCTTTCTCTCGTCTCCTCCCCTCCTCTCCCCTTTCCTTTCCCCAAACCATAAACCTAATGCACTCTGAAGCCCGTAAATTGGACAACAATAGGTCCCTGTCCAAGCTCCACTTAAGGGCTGTGTTCTGAACCCTTCTGGCTTAAGAGTGATTATCATTAGTAACTGTTGCTCTTTCCCTTCCAGCTTGATTTGATCATTTTTCTCATTAAAGGGGCCATCCCCTGACTACTTCTTAAACAGGCCTGTTCACTGAATGGGTATTACCTTACCCTAAGTGAATAGACCTTAGACTAAAGGGTTCAAGGTCTCTCATTGCATCCTGGGCTACCTCTAATTATTTTGATGAATATCTGGTCACTGGATCCAGATGGCTGTGGAGGAGAAGTGAGGCTGGTGACTTGCACAGCCCTCCCTCACTCAAAAAAGTCAAGTGCAAGTCATATCATCATTTCTCTGATGCCATGGTCTTCTTCGAGAACAAAGACAAACACAACAGGTAGGGAAAATGAGGCCCAAATAAATTGATGTATCCAAGGACAAGGTCATACAGCTACTAAGTGGCCAAGCTGTTTTTCAAACCTAGGTCCTTTACTTCCAGCTCCTTTGTTCCTATTACTTTACCATGTCATCCCTTGAACAAAATCATAAAAATTATATATTATTATAATTATATGCTAATATATAAATTATATTAATATATGATTGCATATAACAGTATATACTATCTACCAATATATTTAGTATATACACCTTATATACTAGTTATATATGCTATATAATATACTATTACATATTCTATACTACACAATTACTATATATAATATATAATAGTGTATATAAATAAAATAAAATATGATATATATTACATATGTACATATAATATTTGAAACTAGTTCTTCTATTTCCAAGTCCCTTACATTCAGTACTGTGCTGGTATATGTTTAACAACTGGCTCTCCAGAAGAAAAAATATATATACATACTTTTAAAATTCAGTCTGTGTTATTAACATTTGCTCTATCACTCTCTTAAGGTTCTAGACCTCGTAGGGGTGGGGAACCTGCAGCTTTGAGACCACATGTGGCCCCCTGGGTCCTCAAGTGGGGCCCTTTGAATCCAAACTTCACAGAAAAAATCCTGTTAATGAAAGGATTTGTTCTGTAAAACTTGAACTCAAAGGACTGCACCCAAGGACTTAGAAGGTTACGTGTGACCTCTAGGCCACAGGTTCCCAACCGTGCTCTAGATAATCCACAATATAAATAGTCAGATATGTAGATAGATAGATAAAGAAAAAACAAAAACAAATAAATCGAGCTCTGATCTGTAGTATTGGCTGATTTCTGAGGTGTAAATGCTCCCACAGCAAATTTGACAATTAGGAGTTTAGAGGAGTTGGATCCAGCACTCCTCTGATTATATGGCAACCTTTCACTCTGGAACCGTAATCTTATTGTCATCGCTTTCTTCATGCAGGGCACCATTAGGCATTTTTCATGATACTGCTAGTTCAAATCTTTATAATATGATAGAAAGATTTTGTAAGCACTTTGGGAATCAGTGAGTTATTGAAATGAGAATAAAAAATGGTAACATATGATCATTTAGGAGGCCCTCCATTCCAGAAGAGTTTCCAGGCTTCTTCTCCTTTAAGAAACTGGTGGCCCCAGTACATAGTAGTAGAAAAAGTAATGAACTTGGAGCCAGGGGAAAAGACTTTGGTCCCATCATGGCCATTAACCAGCAACATGACCGGATTCTGTCATGGCCATTAACCAAGGATGAGACTTTCAGTGAGACACATAAACTCTTTAGGTTTCAGCATCCTCACTGGTAAAATGAAATGAGTCTTCACAGGTGATCTCTAGCATCTCTTCCTACCACTAAAATGCTGATTTTTCTCACTGATATGACAGTGGGCTCTTTGGGGCCTGCTATAATCTCTCTCTCAGCAGACTTAGCATTTTCCAGTGAGGAGAGACCTCAGAGATCATGTAATCTGCCCCCCTCCATTTTCAGAAAAGGAAATTGGAGTGTGGAGAGATTGTGACTCAGTTTCCTCATCTGGAAAATAAGGAGGTTGGACCTAGTTAATCTCTCGGTTCCCTTCCAGGTCTATCATTCTATTACTTTGGGAGATGGGGGTGGTACAGTGGGAAGAAGGCTAGATTTGCAGCCAAAAGCCTGGGTTCCCATCCTCCCTTTGATAATTATTTCTGCTGTGATTTGGGGCAACTTATTTAACCTCTCTTGGTTTTGTTAAAACTCTCTGGGACTTGGTAAAATGAGGGGTTGAACTGGATGACCTTTTGAGATCCCTTCTATCTCTAAGGGTGTATTTCCAAATTGAATGCCTCTATGAGGTGCAGAAGTCTCTTCTCCCCTATGTAAGAACACTTGAATGTAATAAAACTCCACTTCATGTCTGTGGCCCAAGAGCATATCTTTTAGCAGTCCTACAGAAGATTTTCTAGCTTTTCCTGCAGTTACTGATGCTGGGCCCGAAGGGATTTGCCATAGCCTCTCAGGCTCCATCTGAAGCCAGTTCTCAGGGGAAAGGAGACAAGAGGCCTTGCTAACTTCACCTCTGCTGTGTCATTGAGAATCTCCCAAATCTTGCTGTGTTGCCTCTCCAGTCACATCCGGAGCTGTGTGCGGGGCCAAATTGAGTTGTAGATGTGAATTATTTAGAGGTACCAGTGGAATATGGTTGTATCCGTAACACAGACTCTCAGTTTGTGGCCTTGGGGCGGTCTCCCTTGTATACTCCATCACTATTTTCTCTCATGAATAATGGAGGAGCAGAATTACTCTCCGTGTAGAGGATTCATACCCTGAGAAAACAAGGTTGCTCTGAAATTAATTTTCTGTACTAAAAGAGTGACAGAAAATCAATTAATCGCATATTATTCTATATGGAGGCAAAGTAAAAGGAACAGTGCAAATGGTTGTAGCTGAATAGAAAGAAGCAAATGCCCACAGAGGCCAAGAACTTTGGAGGGTGCTCAGCTCAAGTCGCAATAATGGAAGATAATATACTGCTACATAAAGGGACATGGGGAGGTGATAATCTCTGCAGGGCAACCAGTGGAATCCTTGTTCTCTCCCTTCACTCTCCCTGGCTGCAAAGCTAATACCAACTTGTCCCCCTGTTATTTGAGGTGGGGGTGATGAATGAGGTTAGCACTTTGCTTCAATGCATTTAATAAGCTTTACAAACCTTAAAAGTCTGATCTTAATGTTCATTATCAATTAATCAATCCACATTTATTAAGCACCTCCTATGTGTTAGGCACTGTGCTAAATGCTGGGGATACAGAAAGAGGCAAGAGACAGTCCCTGCCCACAAGGGGCTTATAATCTGTGTGTTCATCCTTCATTGCTGAAGAAGACCATGCCATCAGAGAAGTGATGACTTAACTTGCAATTGACTTTGTTTTAAGTGAGGGAGGGCTGTGCAGGTCACCAGCCTCACTTCTCCTCCAGAGCTAGCTGAATCCAGTGACCAGATATTCATCAGGATGACTGAAGATGACCTAGGATGAGGCAATTGGGGTTAAGTGACTTGCCCAAGGTCACACAGCTAGTGAGTGTCAAGTGTCTGAGATGAGATTTTTGAACTCAGGTCCTCCTGACTTCTGCACTGGTGCTCTATCCACTGCACCATCTAGCTGCCTGCTTATAATTTAATGGGGAAAAGAACATGAAAACAAATGGATATAAAACAAGTTATATACCAGATAAGTAGGAAATGATAAATGTTGGGAGGGCACTGGAATCAAGAGGGGTTAAAGAAAGCTTTTTGTGGAAGGTGGGATTGTAGTTAGGAATAAAGCCATGAGGGTTGGTCATCTGATTGGAGGAGGGACAATAGAGCAGAAATACAACCAGAGAAAATTCCTGGCACTGAGAAGAGTGTCTTGTTCAGGAAGCCAGGAGGCCAGTGTCACTAGTTAATGTTGGGGAATAAAGTGTAAGAAGACTGGAAAGGTAAGAGGGTTATGAAGGACTTTGAATGCCAAATAGAACATTTTATATTTGCTTCTGGAGGCAATAAGAAGACACACTGGAGTTTATTGATTAGGAGAGTGACATAAAGTTGGACCTGTGCTTTAGGAAAATCACTTTACTGGTAGAATGGAGGATGGATTAGAGTAGGAAGAGACCTGAGGCAGGCAGAACCACTTGAAGACTGTTGCCATTGTCCAGGTGTGAGGTGATGAGGGCTTGCACAAGACTGATGGCAGTGTGAGAAGAGAGAAGGGGGCATAAGCAAGAGATGTTGCAAAGGAACATCTGAATGGGCTGAGCTTAAAGTCCTTTCCTCCCTCTCTCCCTCCCTCCCTCCCTCCCTCCCTCTCTCTTTTCCTTCCTTCCTTCCTTCCTTCCTTCCTTCCTTCCTTCCTTCCTTCCTTCCTTCCTCCCCTCTGGAAGAGAAACTATTTCATTATCAATTGAGATTGTTTATGATTACCAAATGAGATAATGTAAGTAAAGTACCTTGCTTTACATCTCATCTCATTACTTGACCAATTTTGCTATTATTTTGTTTTTCTAAGCAACATGCCCCCAGTCCCCATGAGAAGTAATTGTATTAGCTGTGGTACTCTTACCCTAGGGCTGTCTCAGTTGTTGAGAGGATAAGTAAAAACTCATTTACTCCACTTTTATCTAACCAAAATCCAGACCAAATTAGGCTTCACATCCCACCTGGGCCATCTTGCCATTTGCCTTGTCCTTACACTAATTCTACCCCTACTTCTTACTAAATTAATACTACCCTACCATGCCTTATGGATCAACTTAGTATTTCTCTGACTCCCTAGACTAGAGTGTCTTTCCTTGGTTACCTAATCCACCAAATGTGTGGTCTCCCTCTATTTCAATGTAAGTTCCTAGAGAGTAGGAACTTTCTTGCCTTTGTGTTTTTGATCACAGAACAAGTACAAAGCTAGACATATTCTCTCAGCTGTTACTCAAAAGGGGATCTGAGTTGGTCCTACTCTCTGTTTCACTTAACTCTCCTGGTATGAACCCAATAGTTCTAACAGACAAAGATTCCATTGAAGCTAGACTTCATGATTGATTCCTCAAGTTGATGAAACCATTAATAACTCTAGCCTATGTCTTTTTTAAGTAATCAGTTGGATTAAGCTTTTTATCAGGATTCACTGAATTACTTTGGGAGTTGCTGTAATTGCCATATTTTTTAAGCTATTAAACTACATTAAGACTTTTGGGGTGTATAAGATTGAATTACAAAGAGCTAGTGCAAAATAGAATGATAGAATTAGAACTGATGGAAGGGTCAGGAAGATGGATGGACAAGAATTACACAGCATGATGTGTAATTAGGGTAGTTTAGCATCTACACCCCTGGAAGAAATGACATTAATGAGATTATTGGTTCATTGACATTAGGAACAATAATACTATAATAGCACTGCATTTGAAGTCAGATGAGGAAACTGAGGCCCAGAGAGATTCACTGACTTGTCTTTATGTATGAATCCCATTGTGCTCTTTATAGTCTAATGAAACCGATTTTCTTCCATATATACCACACTCTAGCTTTTATCTTCCTTCTCTATACCTTTTTTGGAGGCTACACTCCATGCTTGGAATATATTTCCTTGTGAACTCCATCTCTTACATGCCCTGGTTACCTTCAGTTAAGTCAGTTCAAGTGCTACCTTCTACGCAGAGCCTGACCTGATTCCTCTCAGGAGGGACCTCATCCCTCCTAAATGACTTTGAGATCTATACCTATATACACATACACTTATATTTGTATTATATATAATATATTTATATTATATAATTATTATATTATATATGCACACCATCTATACATGTATACATATATGTATATATTTCAGAGGCAGTGTGGATAGAAAACTGTCCTTAGAGCCAGAAAGAGTTGGTTTCAAGTTCTGCCTTGGACACACATACTGTGTGAATGACTTCTTGGTACATTTGCTACCTTGGTAGAGGGAAATATTTTCTACTAATGAAATCACAGGCTTAGCATCTATTTGTGTATATCCATATGCATGCATGCACATTTTATCATTTCCTTGATTAAATAGAATCTGTTTTGAGGTCAGGGACTGTTTCATTTTTGCTTTTGTACTTCCAGTGCCAGGCACATAGTAATACTCAGTGAATGCTTGGTTGCTTAAAGTCACACAGATACTTGTTGGCAGACTTGGGATTTGAACCTCTAACTCCATAGGATTCAGTCCACTGCATTTTGTTACCTTTCATTTCCTCACCAACTCTAAGGAGGAGGGAGAAGTTTCTGAAGCTTGGTCAATGTTCTGTCATCAAATCTTACTTTGTATCGAATTTATGAGTTGAAGTTGATGGTGATTTTGAAAGACTTCCTTGCTGTCTTTAACTTCATGTTTGATGCTTTGCCACATCCGCCTTCTCCATTATAATCAAACAAATCACTTGGTTTATCGGTCGCCCGCATCCTGCCATGCAGACCTATCATGTCCTAGCTGCTGACATGCAGACAGATGTCCTATGTTCTGGTATTCTGATACATGGCCACATCAAACCCTGGGCATCTTGATTGGCAGGTGTGTTGCCCTCCTAATATGGGCTGCTATGACACTGAGTGCCCCAGCTATAGTCTACCTGACTGATGTGTGTGCCTATTGAAATCCTGTGACAGGAAAGGGTAACCCTATCATTTTGTAGTTATAACCAGGCACAGACTGGCCCTGCAACCCCAATAAATTATATGATTTATAAAAACAGGTTTTGTGAATTGAATTATGTTCAATGCTTGAGGAAAGTTTAGCTCCATTAAAGACTTCTACGGCTTCATCCTAGAGTGGAAGTTGGTGTCCTTGGGTCCTGGGGACTATTCCAGTAGATAACAGCCTCTGGAAGGTCCTACCAAGTGGGAAACTTTTTGGATCAGTGGTGGACAAGGACCAGCCAGCTAAATTCAGCTAGGTTCATTCCCCAGAGCTGTGTCACTGCGTGATGAGCTGTTGTTGGTCTTAGAAACTCATGAATGCAAATTCTAAGGTATAGAGGAAGGTTTATGATCTGTATTGATGGATTTTAAAAATAAATCTGGAGGAAGGAAAACTTATTGGGGAATATCACCTGAAAAAGAAAGTAATTTTTATATGTGTGCATTTTTAATAATCTTCCTTAATGTATCTTTGGCTTATTATTTATTGAACCATGAAGGGGGCCATGTCTACGTTGCTTTTTTGCTATCTGCTACTGATAAACAACAAGTATTTATATAGCACTTTATAAATGTTATTTCTTTTTATCCTCACAAAAGTCATAGGGGGTACTATTATTGACCCATTTTACAGATGAGGAAACAGACTGAAGAAGGTTAAGTGATTCACTCAGGCTCATTCAGCTAGCAAGTGCTATATTCTGCACTCCATCTACAAGGCCACTTAGCTGTAGTGTTTCCTGAGACAACAAGTTCTTGTGTTCTTGGATTCATTCATAGGCTACTACTTTTGCTTGCTTCCTACTCTGATGCTAAGTGAAGAGAAGGAAATACCTCAGAGGTCACTTTCAGATTTGTGCTAACCAACACATCCTGGGGATGAATTTCCTCATAGGCAAATTACCAAAGAGATTTATGTAACCCTGCGTGAAATTTTTAGCTTACTCCTATAATTTCTCAGGCTCATAAAGACAAGTGAAGTCTCCCTAGAGATCTTCATTACCCCTGCAGAACACACAAATAGGACTCCACTCCTCCAGATAATTATGGGGAGCCACACAAAGCAGACAGTGGAAAGGAGAATAGATCCCATTATCACTAAGGATATATCTTAGCCTGCCATTCATGGCATGTATGCTAAAGGCAAGAGCAATCACAGAAATGAAGATGATGATGATTAAGATGATGATGATAACAGATGTATTAAATGCCTTCTATGGATCGGGGGCACAGTGCTAAGTGTTTCACAAATCATGAACTGAATTGCATTCCACGCTCTAGGAAAGCTTAGGTCCATTAAAGACTCTGTGGCTTCATCCTGATTCTGGGTTGTCCCTGGTTTTCTGAGAGCTATTCCAGTAGATAATAGACTCTGGAAGAAGTTTTGGACCAGTGATGAATAAGGATCAAACTCTTTTGATCCACACAACAACCTGTAATGTTAATTATGAAATTTAAAGATGTTTCCCACCCATTAATGGGCCTTCCCATTAAGAGAGTTTGATTAGGGGAGATTTGTTTTGTAGGAAGGCCCATACCTTTTGTTAATTTCTAATGAGGCACTGCTTCTTGAGGGTTGTGATGCCCTCTAGCTCTGAAAAGTATATAAATACTCTGAGATGAGGTTTTACTTTGGGGCTTACTCATTGAAAGTGTTCCTCTGATTAGATAAGACTCTGGATAGCTGTTAAGGAGCTCTCCTTGCTTTGAAAACAGATGTTGGTGCTTCTCTCTCTGGTAATTATACATGTATGGTCAGACAGTTGGATGTGTCTGTTGATCTGTGAGGTATGTATGGCTTATGGTCAGATAGTTGGAAGCACTGTCTGTTTTTTTGTTTTTCTGTATTTTCTTTGAAGTTCAGGGTGCAGACATTTCCCCTTGAACTAAGTGGATTATATATGTGCTTGATTAAAGTAGATTATTGATCCCTCAAACTTTACTTTCCTTTTAGAAAAGCAGATCTAAGAACCTGTGTAGCAGGCCCTCCTGTGTATGTTGGGGTCCTTGCTGTTACACAACTTTCGGAGATAGGTGATAGTATTATCCCATGTTATAGATGAGAAAACTGAAGCAAACAGAGATTACGTAACTTGCCTAGGGTTACACAATTAGCACCTATCTGAGACAGGACCTGAACTTAAGTCTTCCTAGCTTCAGACCCAGGGATCTATTCACCATACCACCATGTTGCTTTAAGCCTTCTGGCATTTCTAGAAGCAACATGGCTGTTTTTGATAATTGTCAGTAAAGATGAATTTCTGGTAGTTTTTGTTTACTTGTTTGTTTGTTTGTTTTGTAGAGGCAAATGAGGTTAAGTGACTTGCCTAGGATTACACAACTGGTAAATGTCAAGTGTCTGAGGCTGAATTGGAACTCAGGCCCTCCTGACTCCCTATCCACTGCTCCACCTAGCTGCTCCATCTAGTATTTTTTGATGTGTGATTATAATTACCTCCTTTAGGGCAAAGCAACTGTCAGCTATGCCTATTTACTGCTCTTGAAGACCGCTCTTTTGTTGAGTTGGCTATGCCTATGGTCTCCATCAGTATATATATTCATTTATGTTTATTGACCCTGCTTGGGGCAGCTAGGTGGTGCAGTGGATAGAGCACCAGTGCAGGTGTCAGGAGGACCTGAGCTCAAATCTCACCTCAGATACTTGACACACACTAGCTGTATGACCTTGGGCAAGTCACTTAACCCCAATTGCCTCATCTGGGTCATCTCCAGGCATCCTGATGAGTATCTGATCACTGGATTCAGAGGGCTCTGGAGAAGTGAGGTTGATGATGTGCACAGCCCTCCCTCACTCAAAACAAAGTCAAGTGCAAGCCATGTCATCATTTCTCTGATGGCATGGTCTTCTTCAGCAACAAAGGATGAACCCACACTGACCCCCTAGGTCACCATCAGACACACATGCAGAGTGACATGGGATGGCAGGTTTGCAAGGAGCCCAAAATCTCTGGTGGGGAGGGTAGGAGATGGCAATAACAACAATGAGAATGTGAAACCAAACCTTGTGTCATGCACCAGGGCCATTAGATCACTTCTAGAAACTCTCTCCTTGAGTACCTCGGGCAGGTTGACCTGCCTCCATTCTCAGGAATACCTAAGTAGACTCTTACCTATTCTTGACTAGCTACCTCCTCCTGTCCTCCACATACATTCATCCTAGTGAGTGCCAGGGGCTAATCAGAGAAGCCAAAGCACTTGGCTGGAGTGATTTACTGTGTGCCAAGCAAACCCCCAAAGTTAAGGCAGCAAGATGGTTTGAAACAGGCATCCTCTGACTGGAAGCCCAATGATGACTGGTAAGATGAATAGTGCTACGTGGGGGGAGGAGGGGAGAAGAGATTTCTCACAGCTTGGAGTCAGCCACTTTGCCTTTGCTGCATGTGCTGTTTTTAACCACCCAGCCCCCTTCCCTCCTAAGTCCCAGCCCTCTCCTGTAAATTGCCAGATGTGGAGAAAAAAAGATTCATTCCAGAGGGTGCAGTTCAGATACTGAGCCCTCAATCTGCAGATGTTTATTGACTTATAAATCCAGTCTCTTTAGCAGCTCATTAGAAAGGTATAGCTCTGTGACGATTGCCTGGTTCTCTCTCTGCCTCTTTTTCTGTCTCTCTCTGTTTCTTTCTCTTCTCCCTCTCTTCCTCTTCATCTCTTTTCCTCTTTCTCTTTCTGTTTATTTCTCTGTCACTGCCTCTGTTTCTCTTTTTCTCCCTTCTGTATTCCCCCGTGAGTGTCTGCCTATCTCTCTTTCTCTGTGCTGTGTCCATAGAATGCCTTGAGGGTTTTGGTCACAATTCCTGGGGCCTATGAAATGCCCACTCAAGTTCTTTTCATTAAATGACGGGGCCAGAGACAAGGAAGAGAGGATTATGGATTACTCTATCACAGAACCCTCTTTGATTTGTTTTTTTCCCCCTTGGCTTTTTGCCCTACTTAGTCTTTCATGTGTGGGGACTGCTTATAGTAGTAGGGAGGGATGAGCTCCCTCAGGCTGCTGATTGATAAAATGACTACAGCCAGAGTGAGGGCCTCTCTATTATTAACTAATCCTGGTGGGAACATTGGGAAGGGGAACTCCTGGTACTGAGCATCCCAGCCAAATAACTAGGTGTCAAGACTGTTCACTAAGCTCAGCTTATGCCTCAGTTTGTCATTGAGGATGAGATGGGTGAAACAGTCTGCTGCTATGGGCTTTAAATGAGAATTTTTTGATAGCATAGAGTCTACAGGAGACATTGTCACTCTGCTTAGCTCAGTCTGTCTAATCACCTGTCAAGACCCAGCTGCTGTGCACCATGAGGTGAAAGGGTTAATCTGGCCTCCAACCTCCTGAGAGGCAGTCACAAAACAGTTGAGTCTTGACTTGAGGACTTGACATAGATTTTTAGGGTGATTGAGTTTTGTGCATGGCAGGGAGGGCAGGGTGTGAAACACTGAACTCATGGGGAGTTTTCTAGCTCCCTTGTGTTCAGAAGATTCTGGCCAAGGGCAGGGAAGCCAGGGTGGAGATACTCAGGCATCTCATCTAGAGTTAGACAATGAAAATAACAAAGTACCTGAAATGGAGTTCATGTAAACATAAGCATGGTACTGACACGAAAACCAGGATACATTATAGGGAAGATCAGAAATGGAAGGTGGCCTGGGATAGAGTTACAGGAGATTCTAGACAGACCAGAACTAGAGGGGTGGGTCCCTGCTGAGAGGAGTGGTCTGGTGCCAAAGAAGGGAAATTTGTAGCTTCATTGGTCTGGGTGCCCTGGGATGGCAGCCCTACCCATTCAAATGCCTCAAAGGATCCATGACTATTCAAGCCTGATGCCTGACATGATTCAGTTTTTCTAATTTTTTTTTTTTGGCATGGGGAAGATACTATCTTTCTGATTTAGTGGGCTTGGCAAAAGATAACAGAGAGGGTATTACAACCGGGCTATGTATACACATACATGGGAACACCCTGTGATTGTATTTTTCTTTTTTTTTAATTATGTACACTTTCTTTTTAAATTAATTAATTTTTTTAAAATTTATGGAATAAAGCAAACATTTCCATAACATAGCACAATAAAAAAGATGATTGTGCATGAAACCACAAATCATGATGTTCAACTTACTCTTTCTATTATTTTCCCAGTCAGAAGCTTCTCTGGACAGATAACTTGACAACATGTACAACTTATTTCTTGAAGATCCTCTGCAGACTTACAGTTCACTCACAGACTGGTTTCTAGTTGTGAAGAGGGTATATCCTGTCCACATAGCATCTTAAATGGAACACACACCCTTTTAAAATAGAGATACAGTTTGGTTTCTGCACAGTTAACTATTGATTTTCAAGTCTAGTTGGCACCCTGCTTTTGGTGATGTGGGATGGAGGGACCCCTACCCAATTCAGAGAAGTCAAAGATGTATTTGACAGTATTCTATCAGTTATGATGACACTTTTAATTGGCGATTTGGAACTTGAAATTCCCCACAGATCCTATGGAGCTCAGAAATTCATCCTTACACTTCAGGGCTGGTAGGTAAATGAAAATACCGAGGGGGTGGATTTAGATTGTCTCTAGTATAGCCACAAAATTTGGTCTCAGTAGCCAATTAAAATTATTGTTGAAGACCACAGGAAACTATCAGAGAATACCTGTATCTGCTCTGAAGTGGGTAGAAAGAGAGCCCCTCCCTCACATATCCCCAACTTGTATTTGTTACCTTGGTTCCTCCCCTCAAAATGGGGAGAATGTTCCTTTTCCCCTTCTTGTAAACTTTTTCTGTGTTATTGTGAAAAATAAGGGATATTCCTGAAGGGCTAAGTCTTTGCGTAAATGAAGAAGCCCGTGGCAGGGGTCATCCTAAGTGGCATTGACTGGCCAACAGCTTGCACCTGATTTCAGTCTATTACATGGCATCTACCACCAAGCCATAATATCAACTACCATTTTCAAGCCCTTTAAAGTTTACGATTCAAGAGGCAGAATGGAATGGTAAAGAACTGACTTTGGAGTCAGGAGAATCCAGATTCAAGTCACCTAACCTCTCAGAGCTGCAGGCAGCTGTCTGAGACTTGCAAAAAAGGTGCTAGCTACTCTAGTGGAAGAGAGAATTCCTCACCTGCAGCCCCCATGCCGATGGAATTGTAGTTGTAGGCCCCACTCTTCCACCTAAAAAAAGTTTATAAAACTTTCCTTGACAGCAGCCCACAAGGTGGCCAATGAAATATCATCTCCATTTTACAGATTAGGAAACTGAGACTTGAGAGAGGTTAAATGACGTTTTTAGAAAATCTTGAAGCCAAGACTCGAACTGATGTTTCTTGACTTCAAGAGTATCATTCTTTCTCCTAGGCTGTACTGTCTATGCTAGACCTAAGGATAAAGAACCCCCAAAATGAATATTCATGTGAGAAGGTAGGGCAAAAGAGCAAGCAGCTAATCAGAGTGGTGTGCTACCCAGTATAAAAGATGCCTTGGTGAGAACAAACGTGAGCAACTCTCAGTGTTTCCTCTATAGGCTACTTGGTTTTGTCTCACTTTTCCTATCTAAGGTCCAGCATCCTGCTGTGATTGCTGTTCAGTTATTTCACACTTCCTTCATGATCCAATTTGGGGTTTTCTAGGCAAAGATACTGGAGAGGTTAGACATTTCCTTCTCCAGTTCATTTTACAGATGAGGAAACTGAGGCAAATAGGGTTAAGCAACTTGCCCAGGGTCACATAGCTAGTTAAGTGTCTGAGGCCAAATTTGAACTCAGGTCTTCTTGATTCCAGGCAGGGTACTCTATCACCATGCCACTTAGTTGCCATATCCTGCTTATTCTACTGTTTTCACCACATTGCCGTTTGCCTGGCTCTAGAATGAGACATATTCCTGTCTTTTTGACTACAGTGAAAACTTGACTTTGCTTCTCATTCATTCTTCTTTCTGCCTGCATTGCTATGAGAATAAAGTGAGACTTTTGTTGGCGCTGTCTATCTTTTGTATGTATGTAATTGTTTGCCCAGTGTCTCCCCAACTGCAATGTGAGCTCCTTGAGGACTGGGACCATGTAGAGGCAGTTAGATGAAGCAGTGGATAGAAGGCTGGAACAGAAGTCAGAAAGACCTGAATTCAAATCCAGCAGCAGATACTTACTAGCAATGTGACACTGGGCAAATGACTTAACCCTTGTTTGCCTCAGTTTCCTCAATTGTAAAATGAGGATAATACTAGCTCCCAAGATTGTCTCGAGGATCAAATGACAAAACATTTGTAGAGTGTGTACCATAGTGCTTGGCACACAGAAGGTACTTAATAAATCCTCATTTCCTTTCTTCCTTTTGCTTTTGCTTTTCTTTTTGTGCCAATGTTTAGTACATGTACTTTGTGACACAGTAGGTGTTTAATGAATGTTTGTTGCCTGAATGACTCAAGGTGGTATCAGAGAGCATCAGTGAAGCTGAAGCAGCAACGAATCTGCCCTGAGGAGATTCCATGTTTCATGCCTTTTGAATGTGGCTTCCCTGAAGTTGACTTAACAATGACCTTAGCACCTCTGTCCAGGAGCACTGCAGCCAAACCTGCTCATTTCATTTCAACAGGTATTCACTAAAGTCTTACTGTGTGCAAGATATGGTGCCAGATGCTTCAGAAACAAAGCTAAAACATGACCTAGCTACTGCTTTAAGAATCTTACATTGTCCTGATGGTGGTGGGGCAGAGAGGGAAAGAAGTGTCATGAATATAGAGAAACATCAGATCTGTTAGGGGGTGAAGGGGAAAAAGGAAAGTTCAAGGCCAATTACTCTGGGAAGATTTGAGAAGGGAGGGAGAGAACTTTTTCCCAGGGGTGGGGTAGGGAGAGGAAGAGAGGATCAGAGACAGTTTCCTTGAGGATCCTTAGCTGAGTCCTGAAGAAAGAGAAGACTTCAGAAAGTTAGAGATGAGTTGGGAGTAAAACAAAGGCATAGTAGTTGTCCTGAACAAATTTACAGAAGTAGGAAACATTGCCAAACATGGAGACTAGCTGGTAGTCCAGTTTGGGTGTGTGATGTGGGGATGGAGATAGCAGGGATAGTGGATAGAGAGAGCAGTAGAGCCAAGAAGATGGGTTCAAGTAACTCCTAATATTTACTGGTTATGGGACCCTCAGCAAGTCGTTTACAAGGGATCTAGGCAACTCTTCAAGACTATAAGTTGTAGTGAAGGTGTTCACCTGCTATGATAGAAGGAGTTTCATCATCTGGCACAGAGGTGGAGAACCTGAAGCTTCGAGGTGACAAGTGGTCTTCTAGGTCCTCAGGTGTGGTCTTTTGACTAAGTTTTACAGAACAAATCCTTTTATTACGGGAATTTGTTCTGTGAAGTTTGGATTCAAAGTGCCACATTTGAGGACCAAGAGGACCACATGTGTCCTTGAGGCCCCAGGTTCCCTACTCTTGATTTGGGAGATCCTTACATCAGTGAAATCATAAGTACAATGTCTATCCTGCAGTTTATATTTTATTTATGGGGAGCTAGGTGGCTTTGTACATGTAATACTACAATTGGAGTCAGGAAGAACTATGTTCAAACTCAGCTTCAGATACTTCCTAATTGTTCAGTCCTAGGCACATCAGTTAACTTCTCTGTGACTCAGTTGCCTCATCTACAAAAAGGAGATAACAGTAACACCTTCCCTCCTGGTTGTTTGTTGTTTGTTATTGTTTCTCCTTCATTCTGGAAGAAGACCAATGATGTCAGGAGGTTGATGTCTTAACTTACAAGTGAATTGGATTTAAGTGAGGCAGAACTGTGCAGTCATCAGCCTCACTCTCTCCTCCAGATTCATAGGAGTCCAGTGGGAAGACATAGGTCAGGACGACTGGAGATGGATGCAATGGGAGACCTTAGTCATCTGGCTGTTGTGAGAATTAAGTGAAATAATATTCATAAAGTGCTTTGCAGACCATAAAATGCTATATAAATGCTGTTATTATTATTTATTATCCTATAAGCAACTGTGCTTATGGGAAAGCAGAGAGTGAAAGCAGTTGGTGCTCTGTGGAATAGCAGACTTTGTTTTTGAGGACAGAGCTAAGGTGGAGCCAAACAAGATTTGTGGGCATGACTGGGAAGCTGAGAATCAGCAAGGAGGGCTCTTGGGCATGTCCCTCAAGTTCAGCCCCTTTGAGTTCTTTTGGCTATTCTTTTGAGTGTGGCATTGATGAAACTGAGGTTCCTGTGTGTAATTTTCTGGGTCTGTGCTCTCTGTTTTTAGGGAGCTGAAATATCTCTCTTCACCTGAGGGAGTGAGATTCTAAGGTAAAAAAAGACTCTCCCTCCTCCTCACCCTCCCCCCATCATTTGCCTCTCCTTTCCTGAGATGTTATGGAGCTGTTGCTGCCTAATGCTAAGGGCATGATGTGGGAGTGGCTGTGGAATCTTTGGGATCAGAAGTCAAAGGTAATATGCTCCTTTTGGGCAGAATTGCTATTATTTTGTGATATGTGCCAGGAATGAATTGATTATACTCTTCCAACTTAAGTAAATGAAATCTTGGCAGGGATGAGTTAGCCAAAGAGTAGTTTTGACAGTGTCTACTCTTTTTCTTTTCTTTTTTTCCAAATTTATTAATATATTTGTTTTAAATTTCCAACAATCACTTCCAAAAGTTCCAGATTTCCTACCCCTTTCCTCCCCTCTCTCTCCCCAAGATGGTTTACAATCTTACATGGGCTCTATACATACATTCCTATTAAACCCATTTTCACATTAGTCATGTTGCATAGGAGAATTAAAATGAATGGAAGAAACCATGAGAAAAAAATAGAACAAAACAAAACGTAACAAAACAAAAGAGAAAACAGTTTGCTTCATTCTGCTTTGTGACTCCATAGTTCTTTCTCTGAATGTGGATGGCATGTTGCTTCAAGAGTCCTTTGGCAATGTTTTAGGTCCTTGTATTGCTGTGAAGGGCTTAGTCTATCAGAAACAGTCCTTGCACATTGTAGCTGTTACTGTGTATAATGTTCTCCTGGCTCTGCTCACTTCACTCAGCATCAGTTCGTATAAGTCTTTCCAGGTTTCTCTGAAGTCTGCCTGCTCTTCATTTCTTATTAGCACAATAGTGTTCCATTGCATTCATATACCACAGCTTGCTCAGTTATTCCCCAATTGATGGCCGTCCCCTCAAATTCTTGTTCTTGGCCACCACAAAAAGAATTGCTATAAATATTTTTGTACACGTGGGTCCTTTTCCCATTTTTATGATCTCTTTGGAATACAACCCTGGAAGTGGTATTGCTGGGTCAAAAGATATGCATATTTTTATAGTCCTTTGGATATAGTTCCAAATTGCTTTCCAGAATGGTTGAATCAGCTCACAGTTCCACCAACAAAGAATAAGTGTTCCACGTCTCCCATATCTTCTACAACATTTATCATTTTCCTGTTTTGTCATGTTAGTCAATCTGATAGATATGATATGGTGCCTCAGAGTTATTTTGATCTGTGTCTCTCTAATCAATAGTGATTTAGAGTATTTTTTCATAAGACTATAGATAGCTTTAATTTCTTTCTCTGAAAACCGCCTGTTCTTATCCTTTGACCATTTATCAGTTGGGGGATGGCTTGTATTCTTGTATATTTGACTCAGTTCTCTATATATTTTAAAAATGAGGACTTTATCACAGATACTGGTTGGAAAAATTCTTTCCCAGTTTTCTGCCTCCCTCCTAATTTTGGTTGCATTGGTTTTGTTTGTGCAAAAACTTCAATTTGATATAACCAAAGTTATCCATTTTGCGTTTCATGATGTTTTCTATATCTTGTTTGGTCATAAATTCTTCCATTCTCCATAAATCTGACAAATAAACTATTCCTTGTTCCCCTAGTTTGCTTATAGTTATCAGCCTTTATACCTAGATCATATATCCATTTGGACTTTATTCTGGTACATGGTATCAGGCATTGGTCTATGCCCTGTTTCTGCCACACTATTTTCCAGTTTTCCCAGTAGTTTTTGTCAAACAGTGAGTTCTTACCACCAAAGCTGGGGTGGTAGTAGACTGTTACAGTCATTGACTACTGTGTCTTGTGTACCTAATGTGCACCTATTCCAATGATCCACCCTTCTATTTGTTAGCTAGTACCAAGTGGTTTTGATGCTAGTTGCTTTATAATATAATTTAAGATCTGGTATGGCTAGGTTACCTTCTCTAGCATTTCATTTCACTAATTCCCTTGATATTCTGGACCCTTTTTTCTTCCAGATGAATTTTGATATTATTTTTTTCTAGCTCTGTAAAATAAGTTTTTGTTAGTTTAACTGGTATGGCACTGAATAAGTAAATTAATTTAGACAGGATTGTCATTTTTATTATATTAGCTCGGCCTACCCACGAGCAAGAGATATTTTTCCAATTATTTAGATCTGACTTTATTTGTGTGAAAAGTGTTGTAATTGTGTTCATATAGTCCCTGGGTTGGTTTTGGCATGTAGGCTCCCAAATATTTTATAGTGTCTACAGTAACTTTAATTGGAATTTCTATCTTTTACTGTTGGGCTTTGTTAGTAATACATAGAAATGCAGATGATTTATGTGGAGATGATTTATGTGCAGATGGTTTATATATTTACCTTGCAACTTTGTTGAAGTTGTTTATTATTTCAAGTAGCTTTTTACTTGATTCTCTAGTTTTCTCTATATCATCATATCATCTACAAAGAGTGATAACTTAGTTTCTGCTTTGTCTAATCTAATTCCTTCTATTTCTTTTTCTTTATCTTCTGACACCTGCTTTTTTCAGAACAGGGTCTTATTCTAACCTTCATCTTTCTTTGATTTTCTTTGCCCCAAAAATATTCACTGCCTGGACTTTGGTCACTAACTGTTGGTTTACCCTTGAAGATTATGCCTGCGCCTACTTATCTCCCTTCTGAAAGGACCCTTGACTTCCTGTATGCTGGTCTTGTTGCCCAGTAGAAATTGAACTTGGTGCATAATCAGAAGGTGTAGGCTTCTGATACACACTAGCTGTGCGTCTGTTGGCAAATCACCTTAATTTTCTTGAACCTCAGTTTGTTCATCTATAAAATGGGATCATAATACTCAAGCAAACTACTTCACATGGTAATTAATCATCAGGCAACAAGTTTCTAAACCTACTGTAAGTCCTACAGAAGTATGACGAAGTGTGTTGCAGTGGGACTAGTGTTGAATTTGGATTCAGGGTTTTAAATGAAGGTTCAAATCCTGCCTATGCCACCTACTATGTGACTCTGGGCAAAACATTTGAATTCTTTGGGCTTCAAATTCCTCATCGATAAAATCAAGAGTTTGGAATATATTAGGGCTTCTTAAATTTTTTTTCCATTTGTGACCTCATTTCATATTTTGCAGTACTAGGTGTTATGTAGCCCAAGGGCATGCACAGTGCAAAGTGCACATGCTTTGTGTTCAGAACCAAGGCTACAGTGAAGTTGTATGGTGCAACACAGGCGAGCACTGTTAGAAACACCTCAGATTCATTACAAATTTGATTTTTAATTAACTTTTGGTCACTTTACATTTAGAAATCTTTTACTGTTGCCAAATTTTTTTCAATTTCATGTGGAGTCCTGAACCATAGTCTAAGAAGTGCTGAACTAGATGCCCTCTAGATCTTCTTCTACTTCTCAATCCCTCTCTGTATTTTGATAGGTTTTGAAATGTAGGAGGACTTAGCACAATTCAAAACCCTCATTTTACAGATGAGGAAACTAATGACCAGAGAAGTTAATGCCTACTCAAGACTACCTAGGGAGTATGTAGCAGATTTACCATCTGAAATCCAGCATTGTTTATACTAGAGTATCCTACTTCATTAGAATTCCCTTTCACTGGAACATTTCTGACTTGAATCTAGGCAGTTGCTTTGGTCTTCCTGGTTTTTCTACAGGTGACCTGCCCCAGTGCTACCTGGCCTTTCCCTTCATTGTCTGCACTAGCTTGTTTCCCAATCTCCAGTCCTGCACTGTTGTTGTTGTTGTTGAGTCATTTTCCAACTATGTTTGACTCTTCGTGACCCCATTTGGGGTTTTCTTGGCAAAGATATTGCAGTAGTTTGCTTTTTCCTTCCAAAGCTCATTTTACAGATGAGGAAACTGAGGCAAACAGGGTTAAGTGACTTGCCCAGGGTCATACAGCTAATAAGTGTCTGAGGCTGGACTTGAACTCAGGTCTTCCTGATCCCAGGCCAGGTGCTCTATCCACCATGCCAACTAGTAGTTCCACATTACCAACTGCCTACTGGCTATTTCTAGCCAGATGCTTCATGGGAATCCTATGAGTTGGTCTTGTGAGGTTGAACACATCTCCAAAATAGAACTCATAGTCTTTCCCTCTCAAAACTCAAACATCTTCCAAATTTCCTTATTTCTGTTGAGTTCATCACTCCTTTCCAGTCATCCAGGTTTACAAGCTGAGTCATCATCAACTCTCTAGCCACTCTCATACCACATATTCAGTCAATTATGGAGCCTTGTCAGTTCCACCTTCATGGCATCTTTCACAGTTGGTCTACTTTTCCGCACTCACATTAGCTTCTCTCCTGAATCATTGCACTAGATCACTAACTAATCTCTCTGCCTCAACTCTACCCCCTGTCCAGTCTGTTCTCTCTACAGGCACTGAAAATGATTGCCTAAAAACAAAGTTTTGACCATGTCATTCTGCTCAGTAAGCGTCAGTGCTCCGTTACCTTGAGTATTAAATACAAGCACCTCTGTTTAAAGCTCTTTATAACCTGGCTCAAACTCACTCTTTACACACTCTACAATCCAGCCAAAAAGACTTCCTTGCTGTTTCTCAAACACAACATTTTTCTCCTATCTTTGTCTTTGAACAGTTGGTCTAATTTGACTTGATCGATCTCCCTCCTTATTTCCATCACATTGAATCTCATCGAATCTCAGTTTTTTTCCTTGAAATCTCACTCTAAATCTGAGTCTTCCCCCCAATTGCTCATGTTTGCCTCCAAATTACATTACTACTTATTTTATATGTGTTGTTTGTCCCTATAGGATGTGAACTCTTTGGGGATAGGGCTATTTCATTTCTGTCTTTGTATTTTCAGTGCCTAGGACATATTAGGTCCTTAAAAATGCTTGTGGATCAATTTCCCAACTCCACCAAGCCGTGAGCTGATTCCACCTGCTTTGGGTAGGATACAATTCAACCAAGGACATACATCCTGAAAATGACTGACTGCCCATCACTCTTCCCTGACCCAGACCCTGGCCCTTCAAAAGCCAGAAGAGATAAGGCAATGGCCATCTTGGGTATAAAAAAACTGCTGGGCCTGACCTAAGGGGAACTGTTTATTATGATTCTAGTAAGTGAAATCCATTCAGTCTGGCAGAAACACAGCAACAGTTGAGATTTGTCATCTGTTTATGGGGGAGGATGGGAGGCATTCAACTTACTTCTTTGCCAATTTAAGGTTATTATTCCCTCTGCACCTGCCTGGGGCAGTCTCTGTCATTATATCCATTTTCTAGGGAAACCTGTTGAACTTTTCCATGCTTTTTGTGTGGTTTGGCAAAGGGATGGTATCTCTGGCACACGATGAGGTGTTTTCACCTACATGGTCAGGCAAGGAATCTAAAGGAATAGTCAACTCCCAGAGAAAGGGTCACTATTAACATGGGTGGCTCCCAGTAAGTCTTGGGGATGGATACTTTTCTCAGTCTGCTGATCAATAACTTTGGAGAACCAGGAATTTGCAGTTGAACTTTGAGTTGAAGAAGTAGTTGGGGCTGGTGATTAGGAAGAGGAAAGCAAAGGAATGGTGAAAGAAGGAGCCCCAGAAGTTAGGAGTGTATGTATGTGTGTGTGTGTGTGTGTGTGTGTGTGTGTGTGTGTGTGTGTGTGACGGGGTGTATCTGCCCATTATAAAAGCACAGGGACCTCCTCCTTCACTTGCTTCTCTTTTTTGGTCATAGGATGATACATACAGGATGAGAAGAGACCTTAGAAATAACTCAATCTAACATTCTCATTTTACAGTTGAGGAAACTGAGGTCCAGAGAGGTTAAAGGTCTAGCTTGAGGTTACACAGTTAGCAAGTAGTAGAGATGGAATCTGAATGCAGTCCATGACTCTGGGTCCAGTTTCTTGATTATTGCTGTATTATTTAACACTTTGAAACTTCTATAATCATCTCATCAATGTGGACATGGCCTCCAGTGGTGCAGAGCATAACCCATCTGCTACTGCTAGTGCCATGGACATGTGCCCATGCCCTTCTGGAAGGTCTCAACGACAATTCTAATCAGTGCCCTGGAAATCTTCCTTTATTGCAGAGATTCTTTGCCTGGGGTCACTGAATTTACTTACATATATATGCACATGTATAATATCTGCAATGCATTTGCATATACACTCAATACCAGTATGCATGTGATGAACATGCATGCATATATACACACTTGAGAAGTATGCATACCACAAGTGTGCAGATGTGACATATATGCACACATGCATCATACAATGCTCACGTGGGTACATATGCACAGAAAACCATGTGTATATGCCAACATGCCAAATGCAATTATGCACACATGTACACATGATGAGTACACAGACATACACCCACATGTGTGCATAGGACTACATACATAGACATATACAGTGTACACTCATATCTGTGCATGTCTAGAAACAACACATGCCCAATTTGTATACATTTGTGCATAATAGGCAGCATGTATATACATGCACACAATGCATAATCCACATATTAATGCTTATATACAACGCATGCTCACATATGTATATATACATGCACATGCACACATACATATGTGTAAGCAATCTCTAGTATGTAGTTGCACCAAGTGCATGTATATGACAAGTATGTATTCATATTCATATGTAAATACACATGTTTTATGTGATCCATAGAATTGGTTTCCTTTGGAACCTTATGTATCTTTATATATTTAAAATATAAATCTGTGAAGGGGTCTCTAGCATTTCCCAGACTGCTGAAGAATTTGTGACACAAAAAGGTTAAGGAACTCTGTTTTATTTTTACTTTTATTGTAGGGCAACTGAGTTGGAAGAATTCATCGTGTAAAGAAAGGAAGCCCTTGGACCAATCCCTCTGGTCCTAGCTGTTCTGGCTAAAAGAAGGCCTGAAGGCGCACCTACATTCAAAGCTCAGAGCAAGTCTTTCTAGGCTCAGCAATGGTGAGGAAGACAAGGGCTTCAAGGTTGGGAGACTAGGCAATAGATGAAAAGGAAAATGGAGCCAGCAGTGAAACAGACAACAGCTGCTGCGGGGATGCTGAGAATTTCCAGAGCCAAACTAGGAATGAAGGCTTGGTATAAACAAGAATAAAAGTCTTCCAGTGTCATGAGATGTGAAGGTGCTAGAAAAAAGAGGAAGCCACAGGAAGCTGCTGGCCCCCTGCCATAGACACACCAGAAACTAAGAAAGGAGGTGACTTGAAGGCAGAAACTCTGGACCTGTACCAGGACCCACAATTCCACTAACATTACTGGAGTCTTTCTAAGTGCAGTACTCCTAATTTCTGGTGAGTGTGTAAACCTTGAAGAGAAAGAAGGAAAACGGAGTTTATTGGCTGGGGATGATGTGTGTCTAAAACTAGGGTTTTGATAAATGGATTTAGGTATGTGTTCCTTCTCTGTTTCTTCTACGAGCAGTGGAATCAGAGTTCATATTCAGGCTTTTTCCATTTACTTGCCTTGGGGATCTCAATATATTTGGGCCTTAGTCTCTTCATCTATTAAATGAAATAGTTTGATTAGATGACCTTTAGTCTCCTTTGCAGTCCTAAATCTATGATCCCATTATTTTTAATAAACATGTTTTTTGTTAATGTTTTAAGAACCTTGTTCTTTTAGAGGTTGTGGAGACACCTTTATTTTATTTATTTTCGATACTACTACTACTTTCCTTCCCTGACAATTGAAAAGCAAACATAATTTCTACATTGATCATGTAACAACAAAACAAAACAAAACAAAATGTGTTTTCAGTCTTCAGCCTGAGTTTATCTACTATTTATTAATAGGTGGATTATATGTCTCATCACAGATCCTTTAGAATTGTAGTTGGTCATGGCATTGATCAGAGTTTCTCAATTGTTCGCAGCTGTTTTCATATTGTTGTTAATGTAAAAAAAACATTTTCCTGGTTCTACTCCTTTATCAGTTCATACAAATCTTCCTGCTTTTCTCTGAAATTGCCCCTTTTACTCCTTCACTATTTCTTAGCACAATTGTATTCTATTACATTAATATAATCATAATTTGTTCCACCACTCCTCACTTTACAGGTCCCCTCTTAGTATTCAGTTCTTTGTCCCCATACAAAGAGGAGCTATACATATTTATGTACATAAAGGTCTTTTTCTTCTTTCTTTGATTTCTTCTAGTTATAGACCTGGTAGTGAGAATAATGGGTCAGAGGTTACGCACAGTTGTTGTAACTTTTTGCACATACTTCCAAGTTGCTTTTCAGAATGGCTGTACCATTTCACACCTTCACCAAAAATTCATTAATGTACCTATTTTCTGTGGGGACACTGTAGAAACATGAGCCTGATTTTGCTATTTCCATATGAGATTTCTGGGCAGGAGCAATAAGTTAAAGAGGTTATTATCACAAAAATTTACCTAAAATTGAATCCATCCCATTAGAGAAGAAGCATGTAAAGACCCTATAACATATATGGACTGAATCTATGATTTCTTTGGTCTAGGGAATTCAAATTCCTAATCCCAGTCCAAGTTGAAGCTTTCTTTGACTTGCCAGTATGTGACAGATGTGGGACTTTGATTCAGGTCTTCTTGCTTCTGAGGCTGGTTTTCTCTCCACCACACCACACTGCCTTTCACATAGGTTAGATTGTGGTGGTTGTTGTGGTTACTAAGGCATGCAGCTTTGGCCAGGCCTCAGTTCAGAATCAGTCAGTCTTAACTAAACATGTAACTTCAACTTCTTCTTTAAGCCATCTTAACAAATATTAAATAAGAGGAATCAATAAAATTGTGTATAAAATAAGAGAAAGAGTGCTAGATACTCAGAAAACTTGGGTTGAAAGCTAGCTCTTCTGCTTGCTAGATGCGACTTCTCAGCATCATTTTCCTCATTCGTAAAAAGAAAGTTGGTTCAGATGGCACTTCTTAGTTCTACCTCTATTATCCTGTGATATTAAATCAAACCACATTCCTGTTCCTTCTCTTATCCCTTCTCCTCTGACTTATGCATCCCTTCTCTGTCTTGAATGATTTTTTAACTTTTTACTTGGCAGTGCCAGCAATCACTACAGCCTTTGCTCCTCCTGTAGCCCAAGGGGAAAGCCAGCAGCCCTTGGATGGGCAAACCACTCAGAATGGTTTTTGTCTGTTTCTGGAAACCTCCTCGACTTCACACCTCGATCTGGGAAGCGGTGAGGGTCACAGAACACTTTTCTCTTTGAATCAATTATTCGTTCAGGTACCTTTCTCCAGACCCATAGCTGCATGGATTCTGCTGAAGGAGAAAGGAATGAATGTATCATCACCAAAATAAGACTTCATTTCAGGCTACCACCTCACATGGACAAGACTCAGTGGGATAAGTGTTTCTCCCTCTGTGGTGTTTCCCCAAGGATGTGCTGGTAAAACACAACCATTAAAAAAAATGTATGTGTGACACCCTTTTAATCTTATCATCTCCATTTTCCCAATCATTTTAACTGTAATCTTCATTATTAGAATCTTTTCTATCACTCTATTAAGTCTAGAAAATCAACAAAACAATAAATCAAACTCTGATTGCTAGCATTTGCCAATTTCCAAGGCATAAATCCTCACACTGAAAATTTAACAGTTGGTTGAGCTGGGGTTTGAGATGGCTCCAGGAACCCCTATGTTTCCCTTAACTTCTGATGTGATCATTGGATTTAGATGGCTAAGGAGGAGAAGTGAGGCTGGTGACCTGCACAGCCCTCCCTCCCTCAAAACAAAATCAAACGCATGTCATGTCATCATTTCTTAGATGGCATGGTCTTCTTCAGCAACAAAGGACGAACACACACATATGCTTGTAGTTAGACCTGTCTTTCACCCTGAACCTCTTTTTTTTTCTCCTCTACTTGAATGAAATTTGACTGATATGAAGCAATCTTGGGCATGAAACACTTGATATCCTTGCCAAGTGAAGACACCAGAGCAGTCAAGGACAACCATAGTTGAGATGGTAGACATTTATATATATAGAAGAAATCGGAATCTCACAAACAATGAGAAGCATCTCAAAATTCTTAGTTTGAGATCCAACTAAATCATATCATCCTAAGAGCATTTATAGATGAATGTGAAAGGACACTAAAGAGATGGAAAAGTGAACAGATTTGCCAGTATTTTTATGACATTATTCTACTGTTCCCTTGTCATTATCAGTTAACGTTGGAACTTTGTCATTTGGATGTTAAGACCCAAGTACTTGATATATTATGTAAAGAAATACAGGTATGCCTTGTTTTACTGAAATTCTTATTGTGCTTTTCAAAAATTTACCATTATTATTACAAATTGAAGGTTTGTGGCATCCCTGTATTCTGTATTTTTATTGCTGCCATTTTTTTCCAACAGCATGTGCTCACATAGTATATTTGCCACATTTTGGCTATTCTCACAATATTTACAACTTTTGCATTATTTTTATTTCTTTCATAGTGATCTATGATCTTTGATAGTACTACTGTAATTGTTTAGGGGTGCCAGGAACTATGCCCAAATAAGATAGTGAACTTAATAAATGTTGTATATGTTCTGATTGCTCCATCTACCAGTTGTTCCCCATCTCTCTTCCTCTCCTTCAGCCTTCCTATTCCTTGAGACACAGCAATGTTGAAATGAGGCCAATTAATAACCCTACAGTGGCCTCTAAGTGTTCAAGTGAAAAGAAGAGTCAATAGATGGGACAAACTTTGTTGTCTTATTTAAGAACCTGCCATAGCCACCATAACTTTTACCAACCACTGCCCTTAGCAATCAGAAGCAAACCCTATGGAGACAAGACCCTCAATCAACAAAAACATTCCAACTCACTGAAGGATCATGTGATGGTTAGCATTTTTTAGCAATAAAATATTTTTAATTAAGGTATGTACATTGTTTTTTTTAAAACATAATACTATTGCATACTTAATAGACCATAGTATAGTCTAAACATAACTTTTATGTGCACTGGGAAACCAAAAAATTCATGTGCCTCCCTTTATCACTAAGAGATGATGGTTTCTCTCTTACATTAATGATCAGCTATTGAATCGGACCAGGATTCTTTTAATCTTCTTATTTTCTCATTCAGAAATCAACCCCTTGTAGGTCATTTAGCCTGCATCTGAAGGACATTTCTGAGAATGAGCTCAGATTAACTTTCTCCTCAGTCTTGTTCAGATCTCACCCAAGGGGGAAATCCATTCAGGCTTGGGTGCAGGATAAACTCTTTGTCTAGACTGCCTGGGTCTGGGGATGGTCTCGGAATAAAAGTGACATAATCAATATCATGTCCCCCAACCCCTCAATAGAACAGGTCCATCTCTCATTATAATATTCATTCTTCTCATTAATTGTTAACCAATCAGAGTTGATTGTTGCCTGTCAGGAACACTCACTCTTTCAAGGTGATATAAGCATCAAGGAGTTACTGTGATCTATCTTTGGTTCATGAGAGATGGCCAAAAGACCAACTGTTTTATTAATTATACACTGGCCATAATTAATAAAATGATTAATTACCCAGAAATTATGTCTCAAATTTTTCATTTCTCACACTGTAATATTTGCTTTATTATGGTGGTCTGGAACTAAACCTACAATATCTCTGAGTATGCCTGTGTAAAATATCACCAAAAAAAAAAAGATGAAGTAAGGAAGAGGATGAGGGCCTAAGCACTTACTCTCAGAAGAAATCTGTTCCTGAGGAAAAACAATTTGAAATCACTAAGGGATTGTTTTTTCAGGAAACCTCTAAGAGTCAAGTCAACCAGCATTTATTAAGTTTCTTAAACATTGTGCTAGATACTGGGGATACAAAGAAAGGCAAATATAGTCTCTGCCCACAAGGCGCTTACCATCTAAAGTGAGAAGACCCCTGTAGAGGGGACTATACCAAATGATTATATAAACTTAGGAATGGAAATACCAAAAAAAGTTATGTGTGGTGTGGTGTGTGTGTGTGTGTGTGTGTGTGTGTGTGTGTGTGCGCGCGCATATGTATGTATGGGGGACTCTAAAGAGCAGACTCTACCAAAATCATGGGCAAAAATAATACCCATAAATATTTACTGAAAGGACAGCTATTAAATCTGACCCATGAGCCTACTTTCTCTTCTCTATAAAAACTTTGTGAGAATGATATAGTCAGAGAATCTGGGTTCAAATTCCACTTTTACTACTTGCTACCTCTGTGACTTTGAGTAAGTCCCTTGAAGTCTTTGGGTTTTGGTTTCCCTGGTCAATAAAACAAGGCAGTTGGATTAAATGACCTCTAAGTTTTCTTCCAGGGTAGCTTGGTGGCACACTGAATAGAGTTCTGGGTCTGAAGTCAGAACATTCATCTGCTTGATTTCCAATCTGGCCTCAGACACTTACTAGCTGTGTGATCCTGGGCAAGTCCCTTAACTCTGTTTGCTGGTTTCCTCATCTATAAAATGAGCGAGAGAAGGAAATATTAAACTATGTCAGTATCTTTGCCAAGAAAACCCCAAATGGGGTGTCAAAGAGTTGGACACAACCGAAAATGACTGTACAACAACAAGGTCCCTTCCAATACTAAATCTGTGTTTTTTTTAAATCAAAGATATCTGATGAAAATGTGAGAATAGACAGACTTGTATGAATGATTTTTATATAGCAGGTGATATTGTCATAGTCACAGAAAGGTTTAGATTACACAATATCCTTCAATGTTTATCATTTGTGATTTATAAAACAGCATTTGACTTACTAGAGAAAATTTGAATTCAGCCTTAAACAAAATACTGTCTAGAGGAGAGTCTTGTATTTGTTTTCAAAAGATCTTCTGCCTCTGACACTAGCTATGTGACCTTGGGCCAATCACAGACTTTCTCTGGGTCTCAGCTTCCTTGCCCACAAAGTAAGGGTGTTGGATTAATTGACCTCTAAATTTTTTTTTCCTAGCTAAGCCTATGAACCTATGATCTCAATTAGGGCTCTCCTCTGACAAGGCATCTCTCATCCATATGTTAAGAGCATACAAGATTCCTTGTTAAATATAATCATGGAGATTACTCTGTTCAGTGACTCACTGATTATTAATGTCAAGTGAGGCAGAAAACCAAGAGACATATGCTTGCCAAGGGATTTCTTTACTGCCATGAAGAATGTCTTGCGAAGAGTTCAAATGGATGAAGGATTCCCTATAAAATGGTCTAAGACCTTCCAGATGTTCATTTATAGATCACGTAATACTCATCACATCAAGTCCCCAAATACTACAGGTCTACCTCTAGAAGGTCCATGACTATTCAATGGATCAGCCTAACAGTCCATAAAGGAAAACAAAAGATAAGAAAACTATTTATTACTCAGATTAAAACACGCTTGTGAATGGTCAGTCTCTGGAGTTAGTATATCAATATGCCCATTTGTGTTGGTTTTATTGTATCAATACACACCTTTATATTGGTTTTAGTGTTTCAATACATCTATCAATGCTGATGGAGTAGGAGAGAAAGGAACAAACGTTAAATACTCACTGTGTGTCCAGGCATTGTGCTAAGTACTTTGTTATCTCATTTGATCCTTGTAACAACACTGTATAATGATCCCCATTTTTTCAGTTGAAGAAATCCAGGCAGACAGAAGTTAAGTGACTTTCCCAAGGTCACACAGTCAGCAAGTATCTTAAGCCACATTTGAACCTTCCAGACTCCAAGTCCAGCATTTTCCCCTTTTCTTCAGCTAACTAATAGGCAGAGTTAAGCTTGACGTTGAACAACAGGAAGGCAGTGGGCTATATAACATTTGTGCTCTCCATCATGCCAAGGGGTTCCTTGACATGACTTCCCCCTCCGTTTTTGGCCCTAATCTTCCCTTAGTGATGCTTTGTGACCCTAAAACATGAAGCACCATAGTCTCCACAGAATCAAAATTATAGGAGATATGAATGACAATGAAGAA
Source organism: Potorous gilbertii (assembly GCA_028658325.1). Lineage (NCBI taxonomy): Eukaryota > Metazoa > Chordata > Mammalia > Diprotodontia > Potoroidae > Potorous > Potorous gilbertii. Next base: position 194,650,967 of record CM053769.1, read on the forward strand.
ACATATGCATAATGGATATTATTGACTGATCCAAATCACTAGGGATGACTTGCATGCAGGCAGTAGCCTTCAGGATATCATTTGGGAAAAGTGTGATCAGAAAAGGAGAAGGACCTGTCAAAAATCAAGGTCAAAGGGTAATATAGGGACTGTCTGAGTGCTCAGTCAGCATTCGTAGATTGTTAGGCTTCCAATGTTCAGCTTTATGAGAGGATGTGGGAAAGAATTATGCAAGATAAGAGAGCATGGACAAATTGAGATACATACCTTTGATGTCAGTACCTACATCCATGAAATTCCATGGAATGTCAGCCCCTCACAGGCTCAGTTTTCTTAGTTCCTTTTGATTTAAGCTGATGACCTCATCAGGGTAAGGAACTCATAGTGAGAAAACTCCTTTCCCCAATGCATTCATCTTGGATTAGTAGTAGTTCTTCTGCAACTTGTCTTTCTCCTGGTATTCTATCTCCTTCTATTATTTCTCTTCCTAGTTAGTTGTCTTTGTGGACTTCTGGCATTAACCTCAGGAGGGCTTTGTTTTAACTATCTGAAACTTCTTTTGGAAACCATATCCTTCCCCATCCCGGGAATCTGCCAGCAGCCAGCTGTTCTATTCTTATGCCTCATTTCCACTGCCCACTATAGAGTTCAGTTCCTACTTCTCATTGCTGTAAACTACATGTCTCAAGATACCTAAGCAGACAGTTGAGTTAGCTACCTAACCCGGCTAAGGGCCTACCTTCAGACTTCTTCCATTCTGCTTACCCAGAACCACTTCTTTGCTCCCAGCCGAGTTACGACATTGAAGCTTTTTGGAGGGCTGCTGATGAAGTTGGAGTTTCTCACACATATGAATATAGCATGAGTGTCTCTGTGTTTTACTCTGTGTTTTTCTGTTTGAGAACAGTGTGTTTAGCATCCAAGCTGCACAAATGTTTTTTAAAAGTGAGAGAAACATGGCTGGCTTTGCCAAGCCCCAAAGCACCACACTCAGAAATGTAAACTGTTTGGTAACAGGACAGTTTCCATGTTCCATACACATCAAGGAAGGCCCAAGGGCCCAGGAAATAGCTTTAAGACTACAGCTAACTGAGTATTTCTGTGGTACATCTCTCACCTCCGTGTACACAATTAGAGTTATGTAAATGAACATACATAAGCCAGTGTATGTTATTATGAAATGTGGGTGAGTAGAAGGATGTTTCTGTTGCCGGGTAATTCAATATTCATTGCTTAGCATTTTTCTTGTTCTCTAGACCAATATTCTCCAAAGTGGGGGGACTGAGGTCTGATTTTGAGTGATGTATGATCAGCCAATCAGAGGACAGGAGGATCGGTTGCATCCCACTTCGTCTGCAAGAGTCAATTATGTGACTTGTCCTTGACATCACCAGACCAGACCTTTTACCCCAACCCTCCTTCACTGCGCAAATTTCCAACTTCACTTTTCTGAGGAAGGCCCAAGGCAGCAGCACATGTTAATTTATCTCTTTGTAAATTTGCATTTTCAAATGTTGAGTCTTAGTTAAAGTGGACTATACCTGTATACCACCTAGAGTACCTTTCTCTTTCATTGACCACACTGGTGACCATGTATTCTAGTGGCCCTGGAAGCCCTCAAGAATACCATTCTGTTCCTTACATCTAAGTTGTAACACGTTCCACCTGTGCTTCCACGTCTGAGGATTGGGGGTGGGATTCAAGACTTTTCTGATTACCCTTAAAAGGATTGAGTTATACTAGCAAATATTGATCAATTCCCACAATTCCTTGTGTATAGCGTGTACACACATAGTTTGCCCCTATCAGAATGCAATCTTATTAAGGGTGAGGATTGTCTTTTGCCACACATTGTATTCCCAGTGATTGGCACAGTTCTTGGCACATAGGAAGGACCCAATAAGTGTCTTACTAATTAATGTTGTTGTCTGAATCTACTGGCTGCTGATGCTAATGCAGTCCCAGCGTCACGAAGAAAGCTAAGACAAATCCTAGTGAGCTAGCAGTCTCTAATAGTGGCTTCTAAATCTTACTTTGGAGCTTCTTCCCCCAGTTTGCTTATCCTTTCGTGATTCCTTCTTTTATTTTCATTATTAATAATAACTTACATTTATATAGTCCTTTATAGTGCTTACAGTATCTCATGTGATTTTCACAATAATAGCATACATTTACATCATGCTTTAAGGGTTTGTAAAATACTTTCCTCACAACAACCTTTTGAAGTATGAAACACAAATTTTTTTTAAATCCCCATTTTAAAGTAGAAACTCAGGTTCAGTGAGATTAAGTGACTTGTTCAAAGCCAGCTGATTAAGGATAGCCCCTGACCTAGTATATAGATTTTTGAATCCTTCTCCTCCTCCTCCTCATCATCATAGCTGTTAGCATTTAGATAGTACCTACTATGTGCCAGGCACTATATGCTTGGCACTTCACAAAAATATCTCATTTGATCTTCACAATAACCCTGGAAGGTAGGGGTTATTGTTATCCCCATTTTACAAATGGGGAAACTGAGACAAACAGTGTCTTGTCCAAGATCCCACTGCTTATAAGTGTCAGGCTGGATTTCAGCTCAGGTATTCCCAACTCCGAGTTTAGGAACTTTTCAACTATTGACTTCACTTGTACAAGACAGGTAGGAAGGTGGTTCCTCTTGGTGACTTTGCAAAACCAGAATTTTTAAAAATCCCCTTGAACAAGGGCTCCAAATTTTCTCTGATACTAAACATGTAGGTACCTGATTTGTGTCCAACCAACTCTGTAAAGTAAGGTGGTTTTCTTACCTAATGGTAATCACTGGTACTCTAATGGCTACATGACTGGGTCATCTCAACTGGGATGAAGTGAATCTTTTAGTTGCATGTTTTTTCCCAGCCTTGCTATGGGATGAAAGAGCAGAGAAGGTCCAAAACAGAAGACTCTTTTTGTTTGCCATTGGTCTTCACCAGTTCTACAATTCAACTGATAAAAGATGACGATGGTGTCATGCATCTTGAGAACACAGGATCCTTCAACCAGAGTGAATTATCCAAAAGATTATGCTCAACCAGCTTTATTGATAAGGGGAAAAATCTCTATCATTCCAGTATTAGGACTCCCAGTACATTCAATCAATAAAACACCTACTATGTTCCAGGAACAGACTCTATAATATTAATGTCACATCTCTAAAGTCCTTGGTGGTTTGTGAGATCATACATTTAGAGCTAGAAGGAGCCTTAGAGGAAAGTAGGGCACAAAGAGATTAAAAACTTGTCCAAGACTACACAGCTAGTAAATATCTGAGGTAAGATTTGAACCCAAGCCTTACTGACTCCAAGTCTAGTGCCCTATCTAGTACTTAGTACAGTGACTACCATGTAGTGGGAGCTTAATCAGTGTTTTGTTTTTGATTGACTACCCTTTACACCACACTGTTTCTTATAACGAACTTTGCCCTGTATTCGTACTATTATAGCTACACCAATATTATTATCTGTATTTAATAGATTAGGAAACTAAATAGTAATGGGAAAACGATTTTACCCGTCCATCTGATTTGCAGAAATCCCCTTTATGTGTTGTGCTGTGTTAGAAGATGAGGTTCCGAAGAGTAGGACTGTAATGCTTTTCTATTTATATCCAGACTGCTTAACACAAAGTTTTTTATATAATAAGTGCTTAATAAATGCTTTCTGTTCATTCATTCATTCATTCATTCATTCAAGGCCCCATATCTAGTAAATGTTGAAAATAGGGCTTGGACCTGGGTCACCTAACACTGTCTTTCCATGACATCATGCTTTCCCTACAGCTTAAGAGTAGGGTCCAGCATTATCCAATTTCACAGAGACATGCAATTCTTCCTCTTAAGCTAGTCAGAGGGTTGGAGGTGGGAGTGGTCGGAGTGGAATGAAGCATGGTGGCACCGTCTCTCTTAGCTCTCTGGCTGAAATAGTTTCTACGTGCAAAGCAGTGCTCCAGAATCATTGCTGCAGTCTTCCAGCCTAACTCAGCTTAACCATGAGCATTTATATAGCGCTTTAATATTTGCCAAGTCCTTTATAAATGACTTTATTTTACCCTCACAAAAACTCTGGGAGATAGAGTTTATTGTTATGCTTATTTTACAGATGAGGAAACTGAGGCACATAGGTTAAGTGACATGTCTATGCTCACAAAGCTAGTAATTGCCTAAGGCTGAATTTGAGCTCTGGTCTTCCTGACTTCAGATATAGCATTCTTTCCAACATGTCTCCTAACTTCTCTTAGGTTAGACTCTGCCTAGTTTAATTTGAAAAATCTCTTCTGTTTTTCACTTTCTTGAGTCTTCCCTGCCTTCATTAAGGAGCCCCCTTATCTGGCCACATGCTAACTTTCTTCCCTTCTCTCATTTACCTCCCCTTCAAGACACCCTACATTCCAACTGAACTGTGCTTCTTACTTCTCTGTGATAACTTCCTGTATTCTCTTGGCTCCATACCTTTACTTACACAGTTCCCTATGCCTGGAATGACCTCTACTCCTTTCCTTGTATTACTCATTATTTAAAGTCCAAATCAAATGCCAACTCATCCAGGAAGACTTCTCCAATTCCACCCTCTCCCTTCCAGGAACTAATCATCCTGCTTTGGATCTCACACAGTATTTTGTTTTTTACAACTTTCTAATATACCTATTATATTTTAAAATAGATTATAGTTATCTCTGCGTTCCTTATTCCTCTCTTAGTCTGCTAAACTCCATGAGGGCAGGGATCCTGTTTTATCTAAATTTTATATCTCACTCAGTTTAGAGCATGGGGCTCTTCCTAGCATAGACATTCAAGTTGAATTGAGTTAATTTCGTTTTGCTCATATTTGGTCCCTTGGAGCTACATGAAGGTTAGTTTGCTTGTCTCCTCCTCTATTGCTCTGTTTCCTGTCACCCAGATTCCAGCTCATCACAGAATTAACATTTACAACACTTTGTGTTGGCGTTTAACATACATAAGAGCTTTTGTCCACAGAAAGAAGTACATTTATTATATGCATAGATTTGGAGATGAGAGTTATTCATCAATGCTGAAACAAGGCTCTATTTGAGGCAGGTTAGCCCTTATAGTACTCTCTGTTGTAGACAGATATCCCCTGTCCAAAATAGGAAGGCCCCAGTCTGTCTCTGACACTTGTTTATTAGGGTGACTAATTAATGCTTCATTAGCTATCATCTCTGCAAGTAGAGACCAGGGATAAGATTTATAAATGAAGTGGTCGTGTGAATACAATTACAAGCATTTACATGTTTTCCTCCAGTGGTTGCTGTCTGTCCCCTCCTTTTTTGTTCAGCATAGGAGAAATGATGTTGGCCCAGAATCTTCTGGGAGAGAACTCCAGGAATGAATGAATGAATGAAAAAGCATTTATTAAGTGCTTACTGTGTGCAAAGCACTGTGCTGGAGGTACAAATACAAATAAGCCATTCCATTTGTTCCTTCCAGGAGCTTATATTCCAATAGGAAATGACAATACATTACAGGACAGTAGTGGTGAAGGGGGGATATTTTGGACAGAAAAATCATAATGAATGGTGACTAAGGTAATGGAGAGATTGATTAATATGTCCTTTTAAGGAATGGTAGTACAAATCTGATTATTTTTTTCAGAACTATATTTGGAAAGGGAGTGGGGTATATGGTTATGGCATTATGGGTGGGGGTTGTGGGGAAGGAGGGGTTTCTCTGCTAAGAAAAGGAACTCTGATGAAATGAGGAAGGCTTAGTGAGTTAGAAAATCTTCAAATCACTTAAACATATAGAAAAAAAGACCCTAAGTACCTTCAAAATCTTAAACCATCAGAAATATCATGTAACCATATACCAGTGTTTATAACTATCATATAATAGAAAATACCATGAATTTATCATTAAGTGATCTGGATTCAAGTCTTAGTACTGCCACTTAGCTGAATAACAGTGGGCAAGTCATTTAAACTCTATGGACCTCAGTTTTCTTATCTATAAAATGAGCAAGTTGGACTAGGTAATCATTGGTTAATAGATTTGGAGTTGGAAAATTCCTTGGAGGCAAAGATGTGCTGGAGCCAGCTTATATGGGCTCTGGAGAACTTATTGTTAAATTTTCAGTAGGAACATTTTCACCTTGGAAATCAGTAAACACTACATGTATTTGTTATTATCTAGACTTAAGAAAGTGTTGAGAGGAAATATTAATAATAGATTAAACTGAAAATGTGTGTTGTATGTACTATTTTTTTCTCCCCTAGGGCTGGTTGTTAAAGATTTACCCACATCCCCCTGCTTAAAGGTTATCTAGTCCAACTCTCTTGCTTTGATTAATAAGCACTGACTTACAGGCAAGGCCCACAGAGTTTGAATGGCTTGCCTATGGTCACACAGGTAGTAAGTGGCAGAACTCTCTGAGATTTCTTTGACCTTGAATAGTCTTGCATCCTATGGACTTTAAATTCCATGATTTGGAACAGGAAGAGCACTGGATGCTGTACTAGTCATAGTCTAGGTTCTAAATTCTAAGTAAAAGCAGAGACTGGGTTATTTTTCTTCCTTCCATTCCTTGCACCTAGCCCAAGACTTTGCAAGCAATAGGTGTCCAGTGTATGTTTGTTGAATTGAGTAAAATTGGGTTTCAGGTGAATGAGTTCTAGTTCTGCCATAAAATCACTATGTGACTTTCGATAGGTGATTCACTTAATTTCTTTGGACTTCAGCTTCTTCATCTGTAAAATGGGAATGATAATACCTTACTCTGATAATGTAGGGGGCTAGATCAGATACTCTCTTTTGGTTCCTTCTAGTCTTAAACCTATGATTCTATGTTTTTGTCCAGACCACTGCCAAAGCTTTGCAATTGCCTGCAAAGTTCCCATGTACTAGCTTTGTTGCCATTCTAGTCAACCAATGGAAGCGTTACCCTTTCCCACAAGGGGGAAAGGACCAGTCTATTGCTATCTTGTAAGTGTGTGGTATGACATGGAGGGGCATTGTAGAGCTGGTTCAAAGTCCTGGCTTTGCCAGTGATTAGGGCAAGCCTCCATGTGCTTGGACTTCATAGTTTCCTAAAAGGAGAAAGTTGGGTTTGATGGATTCTATAGTCTCATTTCAGAACACAGTTCTGATTCAGTGACTTTCTTATGCTTCCTGAGCTTTACTTGAGGACTTGGTATTCACATCCAGGGAAAAATAGAAAACTATACCCTCCTGCCAAGAGACAAAGTGAGGAACATGCAGAGGATATATATCTAGGATGTATATGTTTGGGGTATTATTTTGAGTTCTGAGTGCCAGTTTAGGGGAGGCAGCATAATTCAGAGGCAAGAACACCGAATTTAGAAAGAGAGGATTTGAAATTAAAGGAACAAGGTTAAAATCTCAACTTTGCCACTTAAAGCAAGTGAACCAGCAATTAATGCCTTAGGTGATCTTGGACAAATCGCTAAATGCTCTAAGCCCGTTTCTTCTTCAGTAAAATGAGACTAGATACCTTCTAAGATCTATAACCCTGTGACCTAGGATTTTAAACTGGAAGATATGCAGAGGAAGGTAACCAAGATGGTAAAAAGTCTTGCGCTCATGCCAAGTAGAAATAATAATGCCCAGCATTTATATGGACCTTTAAGGTTTGGTAAGACACTTAATATGAGCTATGAAGGAACTGAGGATGTTTAGTCTTGGAATGAGAAGAATGAGGGCCTATAATATGGGGAAAAAAGATTAGTCTAATTCTGTTTGAGCCTAGAAGTCAAAACTAGGAATAAGGAGGAGTTACAGGGCAAACTCAGTTAGATGGAAAGGAAAATCTTTCTAACAATCAGATCACCCCCAAAAGCAAAGGGCTCCTGTGGGGAGGAGGCTCCTCCTCACTAACGGTCTTAGAGCAAGGGCTGGATGGCCATGTGTCAAGTATGTGGCAGAGAGGTAGGGTAGAGGAGTCAGATGTGTAGTAGTAGAACTAGACAGTTTTTGAGATCACTTCCAATTTGGAAAGCCTGTAATTCTGCATAGACCTAGACATAGTTTAACTCTGTTAATGTTAATGATAACAACTCACATTTTTACAGTGCCTAATGACTTACTTTGTATACCTCTTTTGATCTTCCCAATAATGCTTTGAGGTGGTTAGCAGAAACATCATTGTTCTCATTTTACAGATGAGAAAACTAAGATCTTGACAAATAAAGTGGCATCCCCAAGGTCACAGAGCTAACCAGTAAGTTCTGAGGAAACTTTCACAACCTCTCAAAGAGCTTGGGTTCAAACCCTGACCTTCTGACTTGTAATTGGAGATTCTGACTCGAACCATAATTACGACTTTTCCCACTGTCTTAGAAGAGGAAACCTGGAAGTTTTGCATGATAGGGTTTATACTTCCATAATTTGAAAATGATGGAAATAACCAACTAACTTACTCCATCTTTCTCTCTTCTAATAAAAGCAAAGCAAATAAGAATTTACTGAAAGCATTGTCTTACAAGTAAGGCCAAATGACCAACCTAAGACTATGTGCAAGATTGTGTTACATGAGGGGATTCTGGGGGATAGCAGTGACATGAAATAAAAACACTTCATTCACCAGGGAATGGGTATTGTTTTAATAGGATCATTGGGAGGTGACCTTTTGTTGCCCGGGGTAAATCCTTTATACCAGTTCCAGGGAGATCATAAACCAAGACTGAGGATCAGAGACTTTGCATGTTGCAAATTGAGAGCTGGAAGGGATCTAAGGGACCCTTTGATCCAAGTCCTTCCTTCTTCAATCTAAAACAAGCAATGACTTATGGACCAAGAATCTAAGCAAAAGTGTTTTAGGATCACACAGCTGGAAGTCAATGAATAACTGAACTTTCAGAAACACCTGGATTTGAATCCTGCCTCAGATACACCTTAACTATATTTAAAGGCCTTGAGCCTGATTTTCCTCATCTGTAACATGGGGTTAATATAAGCACCTTCCTCATAGGGTTTTTGTGATGAACGAATGAGAATGTATGTAAATAACTTTGTAAACCTTGAAGTTTATATAAATATCAGTTATTATTAGTCAATGGCACAGCTGGAATGAAAACCCAGGTCTCTGATATGGTTTTCACTCTTTTTTTCTTTTTCCTCATACTTATTTTAATTATTCCATGTTCTTCTTCTCCTCCTTGCGCTCCCTTCTCCTCATAGATACACACGTGAACACACACACACACACACACACACACACACACTCACATACATTTTGGCATCAATAAGAGACAGAGGGCAACAATAATGCATTCTCTCTCTGGAGTGACTAACTATATCGTTCCAGACAAGGCTTAGGCCAAGACACTGAGAAGTTTCCTTCTGGGCCACCCAGTGTGCCTTTGAGAGTTATGCATGAGACCAGGCCTTAGAGACTTCCTTCCCCTGCTAGCTAGCACATGCTAACAGCTTGTACTCCCTCATGCATTTTCCAGTTAGCACAACTATTAACTCCTGGATGCCATCAATCTGTACCCACATACAACTTCCCCACAGACTTCCAGCAACCCTGCCACCTGCCTGCCCTTCCTGATCCGGCACCCCACTCTGTTAGCAGTGACACCCTTTCCTTTCCCCCTCCTCACTGCGTCTGACACTAACTCACTCAGAAACTTGCCGCTGGGGCTGGAATTTTGTCGTTGCTATGGAAGTGGGAACTGGTTCAGCCTTCCAAACTTGCAAAGTGTCCAAAAACACACACAGCGTCTTGAGCTGACATGCCACTGACAACCTGTGATGACGGGGATGTACGTTTGAGTGTCATCTTGACAAGGAGCAGGAGACTCTATCTGCTGGCCCATCAGCCTGGCCATCTGTCTCCCGAGATTATCTGCACTTGACTGGCGAGGATCTGATGCTTCCCTTCTCTCTCTCTCTCTCTCTCTCTCTCTCTCTCTCTCATTGCATGGCTACTGTCTCCTGAGGGTGGAGGTCAGCACCTTGGTTAGGCCTGTTCTGCTGGAGGAAGAGGGGAGTGGTAAGAATGTGGGTGAGGGCTGTGGCCACTAGCCAGGCTTTGACAGCTGCAAGGCCCGAAGCAGGCATTTCGACTGGGTGGCACAGGGAACGAAAGAGGTAAAGGGAGGCAAGCCAACCCTTCCTTCTCTGTTTGGGGTCTGAAACCACAGAATTCAGGATTTCTTCCCTTCTTGGAAAGTGATTCTTGTACATTGGGGTGGTGCTGGCATTTCCAGGTGGTGTTGGGAGAGATACCCATGATATGTGATTCCATGGTGTTTCCCAGACCTGGCTTTCCTCAGTGGAAATAAGTAGATGTAAGGGCCACTCTGAACATACAAAACTGCTTTTGACAGGAAAGTAACTCATCTCTTAAGGTCAAAACTGGAGGTGAGAGGAAAGATATTAAGAGTAATTGAATTGGAACGAGAGGCAAGGTTACTGAAGTTATCTTGAAGTCAGCTGGGGGGGGGGGTGTCTGAAATACTTTTGCACCAGTGGCCTGTACCACTCTCATGGTATTTAAATACTGCCTTGTAGCATGGTTGTTTCTTTAGATCGTTTTTCTTCTCATCTAGACTATAAAGTCCTTGAAGTCAGGGGCTAAATTATAAGGGGATACATCTTTGTACCCAGTAGTACTCAATACGATGCCTTATGAATGATAGATACTCACTAAATACTGAATAAATGAATGATCTATGTTTCAAAAATCCCCTCATTTTCAGATCACAAAACCATCTATGTTCTGTACTGGGGAGTATACTAGTCTTAGATTCAAAGAACCTGAGCTCAAGGCTTTATCATTTATTGGATGTGACCATGGAGAGGTTATTTTGACATCACTCTACTTCAATTTACACATCTACAAAATGGGAATAATTATACCATGTCACAAAACTATTGTGAAGGAAGTGTTTTTTTCAACTTTAAAACTATATACATGTATACATATATGTATCTATATATGTATAATTAGTCAGTAGTAGTAGTTTTTGTGGCTAAAAAAATTAGTCACCTTGACTTTAGTATATCTAATTCCGTATTTATTCAGCACCTACTATGTTTAAGGCATTCTGCTGGGGCAAAATACCAGACAAGGCAGTCTAAAATCTTCTTTTGGTAAAATGGGAATTTGGAGGTGCCTTCCAAATATAAATCTATGCTCCTTTATCTCATTTGGGAAGCTAGGTGACTCAGTGAGTAGAGCACTAGCCTTGAAATCAGGAGAACTCTCTCTTTGTGAGTTCAAATCCAGCCTCAGACAGTTACTAGCTATGTGACCCTGGGCAAGTCACTTTAACTACTTGCCTCAGTCCCTCATCTACAAAATGAGCAGGAGAAAGAAATATCAAAGCACTCTAGTAACTTTGCTAAGAAAACCTCAAATGGGGTAATGAAAAATCAGACATGACTGAACAACAACATGATCCCATTGCCCAAAGCTCTCTCATTTTATTTCCATTCCCTTCCTAGTTCTCTCATTTGATTTCCATTCCCTCCCTAGTTCTTGAACCAGTTAAATTCATTTCCCTTTTGAAACAGAAGTTAAAGACACTTTAAAGACCCTGCATTACAAGACCAGGCCACATTCAGAATGATTTCTTTCTCCACACTCTGGTACTAAAAGCATACAGTCTTTCCCATCTAACTCCTGGAGAAGCAATGGATTCAGAAGCCTCACTAGTGTCCAGTTCATCAGAGGCCTTGGCTGAGCCCATCTGATCACTTCTACAATATGGCAACTGTTTGACCACTGGGTAGGTATCTTCCTTCTGGCCTTAGGTCAGAGACTGGAAGGGCAGCAAGGTAGCAGCTTTGTCAAGATGACAGCTTTCCTCCTGCTGCTGGGAGGCTACTGGTTTCCCAGCAGTTAAATCAGCTGATAAATATTTGGCTTGCATCTCCAGTTAAAATAAGCCTCACACCCGGTGGTAACTGTCAGGCCCAGCATTGGTGTCTAATTTGAGCCTGTTTGTCTGCAGCTGGCGCCAAGATGCTCATGTGACTGGACAGCCTTGCAGATTAGAACTTAGAAATGTGGTTAAAACCCAAAGTCAAGTCATTTTCCTGCGGAAAAATGACAAATGCAGTGTGGGTGGAGGGCCTGTGGAAAATACGGCCTGTGTAAACCATTGTTTGCGCCTGCCTGGGGTATCTTTATTGTCTACCCTAATGATGATAAAATGATGAAGAAGCACTAGAAAAACCAGATTTCAGACCTCTCAGTGTGAACTAAAGGGAAAAACAAAAAATAGAAACTCTGTAAGAAATCAGACATCAACTCTTCTTAGTAACTATGATTCCTACAAAATGGTTCTCCAAATTTGATCCATAAGGTTTCTGCAGGTGGTTTGTATAGTGTTAATCAATCAATCAATCAACAATCATATATTAATAAATTGCCATAGTCCAGGTGCTGTACTAGGTATTGAGACTACAAAGATAAAAATGAAATGGCCCCTGCCCTTAAGGAGTTTATTTTCTACTGGAGGATGGGGTCTATATTATTAATGTCTACCATGAAATATCAGTATTGGAAATAATACCCTCTCACAAGCATTTTTTGTGGCATGAGGAAGGTCAGATATTGTTAATCACTAACAGTACCCTGCTTCTCACATCTAGGGAATAGAAAAACTAGGCATATCCCTTTTCACAAATGGCCAATCTCTGATTTCTACATATGTTTTTGTCAGTAGGGTATAGTGCATGAAGCTGGGGTCATCTAGGTGTGGTGGTGCATGCCTATAGTCCCTGCTACGGAGTTCTGATCTACAGTAAGTCTAAAGCTAGTTGGGTGTCTGCAGTGTTAGGTACTAATATGGTGCACAACCAGAAGTCCACCAGGTTGCCTAAAGAGGGGTAAACTAGCTCAGGTTGGAAAAATGGAAAAGGTGAAAGCTTCTGTGCTGATCTGTACTGGTATCAAGCCTATGAGTGACCACTGAACTTCTAGCCCGGCTGAGATAGGAAAATCCACTCAAAAAAAAGATGATTCCCAGGTCTGAGGTCTGATTCTAGCACTAATTAGCTATATGGCCAGTTCACTAAACTCCTGAGTGTTCAGTTTCTACATATATAAAGTGAGGGTGATGATACTCACCTGATTTACTGTATTGTTATGCAGAAACCTTAAAGTGCTGTAGAATTATGGGCTATTCCATCAGTAGACATTTTCATGATTAATTCAAACAAGGGTTTTCTTTTTGTCCTGTTAAGAGGCAGTAGGAAGACCTATCACTACAGGGAATGGATACAAATGCCCCTTATGTACTCACCTTTCCCTTTCTTCTGCCTTAGGTGACCCAGAAATCATCAAGTCTGTTTGATCTCTCACCTGGTTCTGGATGCTATAAGAATTACTAACTATTCTTTCCAATGAGCTAGAGGACCATCAGACCTTACCATCCAACCTGTCACTGCTTCCTAAGGTCCTCCATATGCCCTGCCTATACACAATGAAGACTACGCTCCTTATCTCCAATTGTTACCTGACCTCTGGGCCTATCTTTTTCATGAGTCCTGCAGCTGAAATTTCCTTTATATGTTGTCTCTACTTATTAAAATGTGAGCACTTTGAGAGCTGGGACTATCTTAGCTTTTTCTATTTGTAGTTCCAGTGCTTATCACAGTACTTGGCACATAGTTAAATGCTTAAGAGATCTTTTTTCAATTCATTCATTCTTTCTTTCATCCATTCAGGTGTCTCACAGATGTCTTGCCCTCATTAGAAAAGCCAGCTCTGAAGTTCTCAAACTGCCCTAGGCTGTCTTCCATGTCTGCTCTTATTCCAGCTTGATATGCACTATTACTGACTTCTTTCAGTGCCATTCCAGGGAGCTGGTGAGAATCCTGGAAAGCTGCCCAGTTCCTGTCTAGAAGAACCTTATTCAGGAAATAGAAAATGGAATTGACACGAAGTTCTAAAAGCCCAGATGAATGGCGAAGTCTAAGTTGACTGGCCTCCATTTTGTAGAAATTCTATTATAACACTGTGATTTAGGGACTTTACTACTTGTAGAATGCTGGATGTTTTCAGATCAATCAGTTAATTAGCAAGCTAGAGATATGGAGACAACAATGAAATGGCCCTTGATCCCAAGGGGCCAATATTTGGGTAATCAATTACCTGTGATGATTCTTTTCTTGAATGTATGTTTTTCTTCATCTGGTCTGCTACTTACTATTTCTCCTCTTTTGGACTTAGAGGCTTCATTTTTAAAATAAGGGAGTTAGACTACATGATCTAAGGTCTGTCCTTTTGACCTTCCAATCTTGTGAAATGATATGCTTTTACTAAGGAAAGGTACTGAGAAGTATACTGATGGACTAGAATTAATGATCCACCTAAAAGATAGTAGAGGAAAGGAATATAGTTTCTGATATAGTGCTAAGAATATTAGTTGGTATTCAATTCTCTTCAAATTAAACTTCTTTGAAAAATAAACAATTTTTATTCACCAACTGTACACCAAGGATCTTCCCACTGTACACCAAGGATCAACTAAAGGGAGTTGATAAGTTGATAAGTCTGGCCAGGCTTTGAGGTCCCCACAGGACAGGATTTTAAAAATTCTTCAGTGGATAGATTGAAGGAACTCTTATGATGTGAGGTTTTGTATGGGATGGAGAGAATTTTATTCATTGGCAACCACCTGGCAGAGATGGGTTCTCTATTTAAAAGACACCTCTCTATAATGTGAATTTACAGGATGATATTGTCCATGAACCATTGGAGCGAATAATCATAAAGAAAACATCCTTTTATAGAAACCTTGATGTTCTGAGTTGTGAGGGAGCTCAGAGGAATCTATTTCTGGACACAAACAGGAAGGAGTTCCCTCCATAACATCCTTGCCAAGGGGTTATCCAGTCTTTATTTGAAGAGTCTCAGTGAGAGGGATCTTATTTTCTTGAGTCAGCACATTCCAGTTGTAGACAGTTCTAATTGTTAAGTTATTCCTTACATGCAGTAAAGAAATCTTCCTTTTTGCAACTTCTGTTCATTGTTCCTAATTTTACTTCTGGGGCCCAAGCAGAATGTATTCCACTTACTATTCTTTTCCAAATGATATACCTTACAATAATTGTGGATAGATATCCTATTTTCTCTTTAGTCTTCCCTGCTCCAGGTTAAACCACTCAGTTCCTTCATTGAGAGTCTGGTGTGTTTTCTAGTCCTGTCTTACACTATATCCGGTTTGGACCTCTGCATTGATGGAGACATAACATTTTAGAAGAAAGTAGATGAAATATTTCATTGGCAGTAATCTTAAGACTCAGGGTTTATCCCACACTCTTTTCATCTTCTCTCAATGTTGACTTGTCATACTTGGCAATATCTGAAAAAACTTCTGGCCTAGGGATCATTGTCTCTCCAAACCTAGGTGACCCCCGGCCACCATGTCCTTGCTTCCAACTGCCCTGAGCTGTCTTCAGTCCTTTGCTTGGTGCTTTGATTTCTGCAGATTTGCTGAGAATCTCTATTGCAGCTTGTTGACTTATCACTCATCGCAATAAGTTCCCATTCTCTCTCCTCCTGACAGCTTTGCCTAATGTACTTATTCATTCAATTTAAATAAATCGAACATGGACCTATGACAGCCGATAAGTGAGTCACACAAGAGCAAACAGAAAGGGAAGCTTTGTAAATAGTCAAATGTCAAGTCAGAATGGAAAACTGTCCCCACAGCTTCAACGAACCTTGGATGTCTAATATTTATGGCCAATTGATGTCATTAGAAAGTAAATAAGCCCTCTTATGCTGCATTACATAAGATTAACTGCAAGCAATGGAGTTTAAATAGCACAGATAAGTGCAGATGGAAATAAACCTGTTTAAAGCTGGAAATATTTGCTGGGCCTTCATGCTGCTTTTAAGATAATTGATCTGTATATCTGTATTGAACCTCACCATAAAAGCTTTGAGGCAACTTGTGGCAAAGGCAATTTTGGGTCTCTTAACCAGCTTGCTTTAGGGCCACCTATCCAAAGGGGCAGCTTGTCCATTTCTGAAAATGATGCTTCCTTCAGTGGTTGGGGGAATTGACTTTAGCTGAGGTGTGTGTGTATGATCAGGGTAGAGGCAGGGAAAGCCTCTTTATGAGTACCCACATCCATACACCAAGGGTGCCTAACAGAACTCAGTGGCTCTGGAATAGCTGAGGCAAAATAACCCATGAGAAGAATCAAATGGAAGAAGTTTAAATTTGATTCCAACTCACCATACTTAGGCTAGTCTGTTCCTGGCCTATGAATATGATATATGATGAAAAGAATGTTTGCTTTAGATTTATAAAGTTGGTGTTTAAATCCTGGCACTAACACTCAATAGTTCTGTGAACTTGGGCAAATTATTTAAATTCTTATTTAAACTTTCCTAATCTGTATGATGAGGATGGTAACATGCCATTTACATGATAAAGTTGTAAGAGAAAAACTTTACAAGTCTCACAGCACTATAGAAATAGGAGCATTTATGAACTATTACTCTCTCAGAATCTGAAAGATAGATGGGATCTCAGCACCTATCTAATCCAACTCTTATGTGAAACAATGTGCCACTATAACATTCCCAACAAGTGGTTCTCCAGCTTTTGCCTGAAAACTTCCAAGGAAGGAACCTGCCATCTCTTAATGATAGTCATTCCATTTTTGGATAGTTCAAATTCTTAGGATGTTTTTCCTCATAATCAAGCTTACACTGGTCTCTTTATAATTTCTCCCTGTTGTTTTTCTTTCTGTTCTTTAGAGTCAAACAGTGAATCTAATCCTTCTTCCAGGTGAAAGTTCTTTAGGTACTTGAAGGCAGTTTCCATGTCTTGTCTACTTGCCTTGTCTTCTTCCTTCTATCAGTTATCATGTCACAAACTCAACGCCTTTCACTATCCCACTTGTTCTCCCTTGGTCCCTCTCCAGCTTATCCAGTTGGTTTCCAGAACTCACTACTACAGATAATGACTAATGCAAGGAGAGTACATTGGAGCTATCACCTCTCTGTTCCCGAAAGCCATGCATCTTCTGATGTAGTCAAGATCACATTTTAGTCTCTTCTGTGTCAACTAGTATACGTAGTATGACAATGTATGATTGCTTCCCCGCCCATACTGAGATTAAATCATGACCATGAGACTCTCCTTCCTCCTCAGGCTTTTGGAATTAAATAATCACCTTGACTACATCATTGTAGCCCTTCCTTTCATGTGAGATTCCTAGTTAGGATGGATCAGGTCTTGTGTCATTGAAGTTTCTGTACAGTGATAAACATTTGATATTGATCAATGATAAAGTGTTGAGGCTTCTTATGAGGCTGGCTGCAGGGTGATGACATTTTCTTCCACAGGGACTCTGGAAAGACTCTCTAGTAAGTTGCAGAGAAGTTTCACTGTGGGTCAATGGAAGGAGGATTCACATTTTTGATATTCCATATCCTTGAAGGATTAAAATATTTTTCTACTTTTTAAGTTTTTTCCTCAATAAATTTTGATGCATTTTGTTTTAATGTTACCTAGGTTCCCCATTCTCCTCTACTCCTGTTCCAGAGAGCAAAGAATTTTTTTAAAAAGAAAAAGAGCCACAGTAGAAAAAAAATAGTTAAAACTTATACCTATGTATATACACACAATTTTATACTTATATATCTACTATATATAATGTGTAGATTAATATTAGATGGGATATTCCCTGCCCATCCCTAAACACATATGCTTCAAAGAACTTGGAGAAGATTCTTATGTCTCTCCTTTGTGGAAACACTTTTTCTTTCAGTTTTCTCAGCATGTAATTTTGATTATTTTTGTGGTGGTTATTTTCCCCATTTACAGGTTGTATTTGTCATTGTGGATAGTGTGTTTCTGGTTCTGTTGATTTCACTCTGCATAAATTCATGGAAGGACTAAAGTGTTGGAAAGAGTAAACAAATGAAAGAGATCAGAGGCTTTTCTTCATGGAATTGTCTAGACCAACAGACCCATCAAAAATAGCATTATTGACTTCCCCTCCCAGTATGACAGTGATTGCATAATTAGTATTGGCTGGTTAAGAAAATATACTATCAGGTGGGGGTTTTTGCAATAACTCTATACCTTCCCTGACTTGGTCTGAAATCCACAGATGGGCAATCCATGAAACAAGCATTTGTTAAGCACCTACTGCACCCCAGGAATTACAGCTAAAATTAGAGTACTCTCTACTCTCCATGAGATAATATTCTATCAGTCAACAGGAGAGTCAACAGGTACACATACAAGTATATTAGAATAAACAGAAAATAGATTCAACATAGTTTGGAAAGGAAAGAATTTGGAGCTTGGGACAGGCTTCCTGTAGAAGGGTAGTCCTGGGGAAAGGAGGGATTCTATGAGGCAGAGACATTCCACTTGTCTATGTCTTTTGGCTCTTAGTAGGGCAAACTTGTATTGCTAATTCTCTTTTTACACCTATGTCCCACTTCTCCAGTGAAATCATGAGAGGGCCCGGGGATCCATATTTCTTTGTATCTTCACTCAATAAAGATAGAGTATAACTGCAATGTACAGGTTAGAGTAATAGCAATCTAGCATTTATATAGTACTTTAAGGTTCGCAAAACACTTTACAAATATTAATTCAATATTTTCCTCACACCAACCTTTGGAGGTAAGTGCTACTATTATGCCCTTTTAATAGATGAAGATATTGAGGCAGACAGAAGTTAAGGGACTTGCCCAGAGTTATATAGCTAGTAAGTATCTGAGCCTGCGGTTAGGTGGCATAATGGACAGAGTGCTGGACCTAGAGTCAGAAAGACATCTTCCTGATTTTAAACCTGGACTCAGATACTTATTAGTTGTATGATCCTGGGCAAGTTAACCCAGTGTGCCTCAGTTTCCTCATCTGCAAAATGAGTTGGAGAAGGAAATGGCAAACCACTCCAGAATCTTTGACTAGAAAATCTCAAGTCATGAAGAGTCACTCATGACTAAAACTATTGAACAACAACTTCCTGACTCCAGGTCTAGTGCCCTATCCACTATGACACCTAGTCAGATGGCCTCTGAAGTCACTTTCAACTGTGAGAGCCTGTGATTCTGCAAAGAGAGTGATTTCTTATGTGGCTAGTAGAATTCCATGAATTACTTGTTAAATAGGGAATTGTATGTTTGTCAAAAGTGTTTGCTAATGTCCCGAGACAGGTTGTCTGCCAAAAGGAATTTTTGGAGAAATTATCATCAACAGGGAATCTCTCTTTCCTTAGGACTTTATATGACACCATTATAATAATCTTGGGCCTCTGAATACCACAAAATTTTCTCATTGCAATATACAACAATGTGTGTATATCCTATGCACACTGGAAGAAGAAAGTGTATAAAAAGGTATACTGTCCAGATTAGGACAGATGCTAGGGAGGACCCATTGAAGTGGTGTATCAGTATGTTTGTCTTGGATGATGTTGAAGCTAGATAATGAGTAAGGCCCAGAATTGAGAGGTAGCAAGAAGATTGAGCAGGACTCCCTTGGGAGAAATGGCCAATACTTTTTCTGATCTCAAACTGTTTGGCATTCTTAGTCAGAGAAGTGATTTGGATAGGGTGACTGGGGCTTTGCCTTCAGAACTGTTATGGGGAGGATACATGTTTTATTAGCTTTTTCCCCATGTAGACTGCAGAGGGAGGGGGTGGAAGCAGAGGAGAGAGACAGACAGAGAGAGAGAGGGGAGAGAGAGAGAGAGAGAGAGAGAGAGAGAGAGCGAAAGACAGAGAGACAGAGATAGAGAGAGATAGAGACAGAGAGACCGAGAGAGAGGCAGACACAGAGAGACAGAGACAGACACATAGAGACACAGAGAAAGATAGAGACAGAGACAGAGAGATTCACAGAGAGACAGAGACACACACAGAGAAACAGAGAGAGACAGAGAGACAAATAGGGAGAGAGGGAGAGGGAGAGAGAGAGAGAGAAGAGAGACAAATAGGGAGAGAGGGCGAGAGAGAGAGAAAGAGAGAGAGAGAGAGAGAGAGAGAGAGAGAGAGAGAGAGAGAGAGAGAAAGCTGGTAGAAGATGGAGGAAGAAGAGAAGATGGGAGTGCTTGTAGAGATGGTCAGACTAGATTCCATGCACTCTACCACACCCTCCAACATCTTCTTGGTAGACCACTGACTACATTTTCTTCCATGCTGTCTTCTGTCTCACTGCCAAATATCTAGTTTGTCCAATTAAAAAAATTTACTAAGCTTGCCTTCATTGAAAAACTTATGTCTTGGTTTTTTTTGTTTGTAAATCTTAGGACAACATGATTTCCATTCAATTTAACAGATATTTATTAGGTACATTTATTACGTATACACTGTGCTGTGGGGCTCAGGCTACAAAGGTGAAACAAAGTAATGGGGCTTGCCTTGAAGGAGCTTACAATACATAGAAGGAATAAAATGAAAAGAGGACAATGGGAACATTCATAGTGGTTATAAACCAGCTATATAGTGTGTTACCCATGATGATTTGAAGGCAAGGAAAGGAGTATAAATATTATTAAGCACTATATGTGACTAGATAATAAGGACAGCCAATGATACAGCAAATCATAGAGATGAGAGGTGGACAACCCAAGTGATATGAGATAGATATCCTAACAGAATCACAGCAAGGCTTCTAGAAGGTTTGTAGATGCTCTATGGAGGACGTATGAGAAAATACAGACAAGGAAAGCATAGAATGCCAAGGGGTAAGAGGAGTTGCTTTCTGAATTTAGTGGAGGGAATATCTAATTTAATAAATTGAAAGATCTTTTTTCATCAGTAGTTAAAGACTTAGGGGATTCATAGACAGCTGGAGAAAGCCATATTTACACAAAATAGAATCTCCAGCAAGTACCTGGCAATAGGTCTGGCCAAAGGGAAGGCTTTGGGCAGAAAATGAGTTTATAAATTTGTGTATGCTACATGAAAGTACATTGTGATATATCAATGCAAGTACAAAATAGATATATCAATATATAGCTGCAAAATAATGGCATCTTGTTGTGAATAGGAGACTGTTCTTGGAATCAAGGAGACTTGGGTTCAAATCCAGGTGGATTGTGTGA
Source organism: Potorous gilbertii (assembly GCA_028658325.1). Lineage (NCBI taxonomy): Eukaryota > Metazoa > Chordata > Mammalia > Diprotodontia > Potoroidae > Potorous > Potorous gilbertii. The sequence continues at coordinate 194,672,001 of CM053769.1, forward strand.
CAGGACAAATCACTTAACCATCTCAGTGTTTCAGACAGCTAAGTCTGTAAGTTATAGATGAGTTTCTGCACTGAGGGAAGGATTTTCCACTCCAGGAGTTACCTACACTGATAAAAGTACAGATCAAAATTAAAAACTGAACTAAATTAGAGAAAACAAGAACTGACCTGGGCAAGTGAATCATATCACCTATTGCTTCTTTCAAGAGCTGTATGTGTATATGTATGTTATAAAAATGTATATGTATGTTATCTATCTGTCTGTCTATCTGTTTATGCATGTATGTAGGCTGCCTACCTACCTATCATTCATCCATCTCTATCTGTTTGTCTATCCATTCTAATCTATCTGATACTGGGCATTAGATGCCCAATCTATCTATCCATCTGTCTGTCTATCTCAGTCTTTCTGTCTATGCATGTATGTAGCTGCCAACCTACCTATCATTCATCCATCTCTTGGCCTCTGTTTCTCTGTCTTCTGTCTCTGTCTGCCTTGGTCTCTGTGGATATATGTAGCTATCTATTGTTTATCTGTCTGTCTGTCCATCTGTCTGTCTCTCTATCTTTCTGATATTGAGCATTAACTGCATATTATAAATATGTGGGGATAATTCTCATTTGAAGTGTCACTATTGGGAATGGAAATGCTTCATAAATAACTTCAAAAATCTTGGCACATTTTTCTTCTCTAAACACCCCAATATGTTTTCTGGTTGAAGCATGTCTTTAAATAGATGTCTCCCAGTCCTTGAAAGAATCTTCTTCTTTCTACCATGCTCATGTTTCACTTGGGTAGTGTGTGTCAGGATGGAGATGCACACATTCAAAGTGCACATCTGGGTGAGTTTTTAAAGACTGTTTTATGGCATGCTGGTAATTTTGCATTTGCCTGTCTTCTTATGAATTGGTGGCTTTGAGGATATGGATTCTTGTGCAGAGAGGTGAGTTCTTCCAGTAAGTTGCATGATGGGAATTTCTTCTGAGTGTATGTCTGGAGGACTTCTGCCTTGCTATTCATTCTGTAACCAAAGACAACTGTTGGAGCCACACCCTGGTCCCAATGCCATTCTCGGCATGCCCACTGGGCACCATCTGCAGGAGTAGCGCATGCCAAAGCAGCACCATTACCACTATTGCCATTGCAGAAACATTTATTTGATCTTCCAGCGCTGCTTTCAAGATGATTAATCTTTGCACGGCTGCTGTGTTTCGGCTCTACATAAAGGCAGGTGCATGTGTTGGTGTGCGGCTGCTGTCAGGACTGCTAATGTAAGCGTCTGTTTTACAGCCCAATTGACAGCTGTATTGTACTGGCAGGGTTACAACTCTGACATGTGGAATCAATCTTTTTAACCTGTCAATTAATCAGCGGGCAGCTGTCAGCCCAGCTGAAAGGCCTGAAGGACAGCGCCCTTTCAATGGATTATACTGGGGGCCATGGTGAAGTAAAATTGAACACTTCAAGCTTCAGGGAACTCTTGTTGCATTCAAAGCCAGGCTTCACTCTCACTGAAGGGGACAGGCTGAGGCCTGGGCTCTGGCCCCATAGAAGAAGGCTTGATTAATACAGTGAGAGAAGGAGTATAGGGAAGGGAGGGAGAGTCCCCTCCCCTATCCCCTTTGCTGGACTCCTGGAATCTTGGGAGTAAGTTTCATAGAAACTAGTATATTTATGTGTGTATATGAGGGGGAAGGATTGGACTATTTAGGACAAATGACTTAGTTCCCATTTCTTCCCATTATTCTCTACATTGAAACCAAAGTTGTTTTTACTTGGCATTTTTATCTCCCACCACCAGGCTTTTGCACAGGCTGTGTCCCATACCTAAGTTCTTCCTAGTTCATTCCATATCTCAGAGTCGTTAGCCTTTTTCCAAATGTTATCTCTTACTTGAGGCCTTTTCCAATCCTCTTATAGTAAGTACTTAAGAAATGCTTTTTTATTCATTCTTTCCAATTGTTAGTCCTCTCCCAAAATTATTTCCCCTTAACTCCAATAGAAATGTAAGATCCTTGAAGGCAGGGACAGTTTTCATTTTTGATTTTTTTATCTCCTATGCCTAGTCCTGAGTAGGTATTTAGTAAATGCATGTCAAATTGAAGTGAACTGGTGCTCATCATCTCTGATAAATAATTTTGGGCCACCTGGTTTCTAGTGTCCTGGTTCAAGAAGAGACAGATGAGATTTTACCTCATTGTACTTAGCTTTATCCATTACCCACTTAATATAGTGCACTTCTCCAACTGTAGTGAGGGAAACAAAGAAGAATAGTGTCTTTGCCCTCAAGGAACTTCTAGTTTAGTTGAGGAATCAGGAAATACAGACAAATGAAAAGATGACTAACCATTCAAGGTGTTTCCCAGTTGGTACATGAGAGGTGTGGACAGTCAGAACTTAGAGAGACTAAATTCCTCTTGGTTGTGTAAGGCAATGCTATATGATGGAAAGAGCACTGGGTTGAAAGTCAGGAAACCCCATATTAAATCCAAGTTTGGTCACTTGTCCAAAGCCAGACCAAAATTCCCTTTTTTTACTATAAGAGAGTTGGATTAAATAGCTAGTATTTTAAGGTCTGAAAGCACCTTACAAATACATACAATCATTTTATCCTCACAACAATCCTGGGAGAATTGTGCGCTTGTTACCTGTATTTTACAGATGAGGAAACTGAGGCACAGAGAGATGTAAGTGACTTAAGGCCAGATAGCTAGTAAGTATCTGAGGCTAGAGCTGAACTCAGGTCTTCCTTAATCTAAGTCCATCATTTTATCTACAGAGCCATCTTGCTGCTGAGGAAACAGGCTTTATTGTCCTGCCCAGTTCATAATCCTTTGATCCTTTGGTTTGCAAAGGATCAATAGAAAAACTGGAATCTAAGTCATTTGCTACATTGACTTCTGTTTTATTCTCTTTCATTGTTGTTTGAGTAAGTTTAGTCAACTATTAAGCTCTGGCCTTTCCCTTTCCTCATTCCAGGGAGGCCTCAATGCCTCCTTCCCTTGAAGGCTGTGTAGCTACCAGTAAGTATGCACAGCATAGTGTTGCAAGTGTGCTAGCTTTGGAAATAAATGACCTGGGTTCAAATCTTAAATCTGCTATTTACTGCTTTGGGCAAGTCATAGAACCTTTTGGGGTGTCAGTTTCCTAATATGTAAAATAGGGATGTTGATACTTCCTTATCTACATCAACAGGTTGCCATGGGGGAAATGCCTTACAAATCCTAGACACTTTGTAAGGATGCATTTTCCTTATTTTAGTATTCAATCTCCCACTGTCCTCAGTGTTAGGCCACCCATTTTTTCTCTTCTTGACCCTTCTCCTGAGTCATGAGTATTTGTTGGATTTTGTGGGCACGTGTCACTGTGAACTGTTGAATTGGTCTTCTCACTTAGGCTATAAGTTCCTTATCAGCATGCACCACATTTTCTAATTTTAGCTATTTCTCACAGAATTCAGCCCAGTGCATGATGGATAGTTGACACTAAAAGAATGCTCATTTGACTGATTGCTGGAGTCTCAGTCCTCTGGGTTATGTCCTCTTTGGTCCATTACATTTGCATTCAAAGAATGGACATAGCAGATGGGGCCCTTCAGCTGACCAGAGTGCTGTGCAGAGAACAATACATCAATCTTACAAAAGATCTGTGATTTCTTGAGTGTGGGAATTCCCTCCACCAGCAGTATTTCATCCTGTCTATAGTTTCCTAGACACATCTTAGGGAGCTGCCTAAATATTAGAAAGGTCAATTGATTTACTCATGGTGGTCACATAGTTAATAAATCTGAGGTAGGATTTGAACCCATGTCTTCCTGAGGCCAAGTTCAGCACTCTATCCACTATGCTACTTATTATTATATGTAAGAGAGGGCGTCTCTTGGAAGATGAGTCTGCTCTCCAACTTCACCCAGGGTGGCACATGTTTTTGGTCCCTTGAGAAAGCCAATGGTTTTTGGCTGCTTCTCAATAAGGAAGCTCTTTGGAAGAAACTGGCAATCACCTTTCAGTCTTTGAAAAAAAGTCAGACTTTCAGTCAGACTTACAGTCCTCAAATTAGGCTGTTCTTTCCAGCTTGGTCACCATTTTTCTCTGACATACCATCCCTGCCAGTGTCAAAGGCATCAAGGAATTGATCAAGGGCCTGGAGCAGGGGTGGGGTACCTGTGACCTTGCGGCCACCCACGTGTGGTTCTCTAGGTCCTCAAGGGCAGCTCTTTAACTGAATCCAAACTCCACAGAACAAATCCGCTTAATAAAAAGGATTGGTTTGGTAAAAGTTGGACTCAGTCAAAAGGTCATACCCAAGGACCTAGAAGGCCACATGTGGCCTAGAGGCCACAGGTTCCCCACCCTTGGCCCAGTGGCTAGACTGTCGATCTTGGAGTCAGGAAGATCTGAAGTTCAGATCTTTTCTTAGCCACTAGGTGTGTGACTCTGGGGAAATCACATAGCCTCCCTCAGCCTCACTTTCCTCCCCTAAGCAATGAGAATGATAACATCACCTATCTCCTAGAGTGGCTGTAAGGATCAGATGGATGACAGGCAAAGTGTTTTTCAGACCTTGAAGTTCTCTCTAGGTGCTCTCATTCTTGCTACTGCTATGATTGTTACCAAAGGTCCTGAGCTCCCAAGTTCAAATCTGGCCTCAGACACTTCCTACCCGTTTTTTCCCAGGTAAGTTGCTTAACCCTGTTTGTCTCAGTCTCCTCTCTAAAATGAGTTGGAGAAGGAAATGGCAAAGCACTCCAGTACCTTGCCAAGAGAACCCCAAATGGCATCACAAAGAGTTGGATATGACTGAAAAACAATTGAAAATCACCTCTAGGATCAAGTTCAAAGTTCTCTATTTGGCATTGAAAGCTCTTTATAATAACCTACACCTCTCCTACCTACCCAATCTTCTTACGCCTTACTCCCAAGAGACATACTCTGCTGGCCTTCTTCTTAGTCTCAAACAAGACTTTTCATCTCTTGACTGTAGAAATTTTCCTCTGTCTTCCTTGCCTGGAATGCTCTAATACTCTCTCTCTCTCTCTCTCATTCTGCCTCCTGGTTTTATTGACTGCCTTTTAACTTCAATAAGAATCCCACTTTCCACAAAAGGTTTTTTCCCAGTTCTTCTTAATTATATCAATTTAACTTGTAATAATTTCTTATTTATTCTATATATAGCTTTTTGTATTTCTTTGCTTGTTGTCTCTTACATTAGGTTGTGAGTTCTTTGAGGGCAGAGACTATTTTATGCTTTCCGTTGTAACCTCAGCACTTTGCACAATGCCTGGCATACAGTCGGCATTTAATAAATGCTTACTGACTGACCTTCAGGAGATCCTCATATGTCACACTCCTAGAAACATCTAGTACTTTGCCATATTTGTACCTTTGCTTTCTTACTCCCTATGCCTAATCACTGAATGGGTGCTGCTTCAGACAAACTGAGACCTGGGAAAGATTTTAGCTTAAAAGAGCCAAAATCTTCCACTGCATCCAGAACCCTCTCCAGTCGTCCAGATCTATATCTTACCACTGGACCCATATAGCTCCAGAGGAGAGAGTAAGGCCTGTGACCTTGCACAGCCCTGCCTCACTTAAGTCCAGTTTGCTTGCAAGTCAAGGCATTACCTTCTTGAAGTCATTAGTCCTCTGAGACTAATGGGGGCAGCTAGGTGGTGCAGTGGATAGAGCACCAGTGCAGGAGTCAGGAAGACCTCAGTTTAAATCTCACCTCAGACACTTGACACTCACTAGCTGTGTGACCTTGGGTAAGTCACTTAACCCCAATTGTCTCATCCTGGGTCATCTCTAGTCATCCTGATGAATATCTGGTCACTGGATTCAGATAGCTCTGGAGGAGAAGTGAGGTTGATGATGTGCACAGCCCTCCCTCACTCAAAACAAAGTCAAGTGCAAGTCATGTCATTACTTCTCTGATGGCATGGTCTTCTTTGGGCAACAAAGGACAAATACGTAGTCCTCTGAGAACAAAAGACAAACAACAGCCCTGCTTTTCCTTCTCAGCTCCACCCTCATCCCCTTGTGAAATTTTTGCTCAGTCTAGTCTAATGTTCAGCATACTATAGGGGATGAATAAATTCTAGCGTAATTGAATTGAACAGAAATGGAGAGTTCTTGACCACAAAAGCAATTAAGAGAGAAAAAAGTAAAAAAAATGAGGTGGTAGGAGGAGGCAAGAATGTAGGGGCAGAAACAGAAACTGTCTTTCTTTTTTTGTGAGGGGGGAAGGCAAGGTAGTTGGGGTTAAGTGACTTGCCCAAGATCACACAGCTACTACGTGTGTCTTAGGCTGGACTTGAATTCAGGACCTCCTGACTCTAGGGCCAGTGCTCTACTCACTCACTGGGCCACCTAGTTCATTTGGAAGGTGTCATCTCTGACTTAGCCTCTCTAAGCCTTATTTCTTCATCTGTAAAATTAAGATAATTATACTTGCCTCACATGGATTTTGGGAGGAGAGCCCCAAATAGCTGTGAGCTTTTATATTACAGATGAAGATCACGTGACAAGTGTTATGTAAAGATTGGTTGACTTTTGCCATTGGACTCCAGACTTAAGGTCCGAAGTCATGGTGATGATACTCAGCAGCAGGAGATATGAGAACAGGTCTGGTTGCCATTAGAATGGCTGCTGGATCTCCCCGCTAAAAATCGCTCCCCGCTCCAGTCCATCCTCTCCTCAAGTCAAAATGATATTCCTTAAACATGTGTCTGACATGTCACCCCCTTACTCACTAAACACCATCACCTCCAGGACCAAATGTAAGCATCTCTGTCAAAACCTACATCCTCCCACCTTTCCAGTGTCTACTTTATAACACCCCCTCCCCATATATTGTACAACACAGTGGCACAAAAACAAAACATTCCATCTCTAGACTCTGGGCATTTTCTTTGATGATCCCCAATGCCTAGAATGCTCTTTCTCCTCATCTCTACCTCCAGGCTTCCTTGGCTTCCTTGAAGTTCTAGCTAAAATCCCACCTTCTACAGGAAATCTTTTCCCAAGCTGTCTTACTTTTTGGTGCCTTTCATCTTTTGGTTACAGTTTAACTTGTTTATCTTTTGTATGTATATAGTTGTTTTCATTTTGTCTCCCCAGCTAGACTGTGACATCCTTGAGGACAGGGATTGTCTTTTGCCTTTCTTTGTTTCCCTTGTGTCTAGTACAGTACCTGGCACATCATTAGTGTCTAATAAAGGTTCATTGACTGACAAGAGCCGCTTTTATATTCTGTACTTGGTCCACTCTACTACATAGGAGCTTGAGTTAGGGTTTATTCGGTCCCAGGTCTACCTTTTTTGTCTGTGACACAAACAGAATGGCTACTCTAAGAGAAGAAATGAAAAAGAATATGGAGCATATATTAGATTTGGAGTCAAAAGGTCTGTATTTTAAAATACTGGTTTCTCTGTAGACCAAGCTGCTTTGCCTCTCTGAGAATCAGTTTCCTTTTCTGTAAAAGATGATGACCCACTCCAGTCCTAAAATACTGAGATTTACTGGGTTAGGTAAATGAAGTCTCTCCAACCTTATGTCATCCTGGAAGACAGTATTAATTTAAAATAAAATCTTTAGATTTGCTCATCTGTCAGATAAAAAAAATATATATTAAGGGAAAAATGGAAATCACCTTCTTGTGACAAGATAACAAGATATGCTCATTTTAATTTATTAACTTTTCTCTCCTAATAAGTTGGGAAGATGTTATAACTTGTCAAGAGATAACATTTTTATCTTTTACTTTATTTTCCCCTTCTTTTTCTTGGCTAGAGTCAGGAGGAAAGTGGACTGGGACTTTCACAGCTTTGTTCTAGGTTATGTTCATTATTTGGGAATCTTATTTTCCTTCCTCATGCTACCATAGGTCTCTACCTCCCTGTCCTGTCTCCCTCTCTCCCTCCCTGCCAAACCCCTGCCTCCCACTCTGGTCTCAACCAGCTTTCCACTTAAAATTCTGAAGTAGGGTTAGAGTAGAAAGTAGAAATTCCCAAGTTAAGAAATTCCCTCTATCAGTGGAAGTCATCTCTGAAATATGTAGTCTTTTAGGGAGTTGCCTGGGGTACCAAAAGGTAAGTGACTTACCCAGAGTCATAGAACCAATATATGTCAGAGGTGAAATTTAAACCCAGGTCTTCCTGGCATTGAGGTCAACGCTATCCATTATGCAATACTGCCTCTGAGAATTCAACTCAATGCTATCATTTGTGAAAAAGATAAATAAAATAATTTACTATTACAAATAATAGCCTCACTCACTTTTGCTGTGATATTTCTGACCATAATGCCCTTTGCTGGCTACTATACCATTTTTTTTTGTCTTTTCTGATTAAAATGTAAACTCCTCAGGAATGGAACCAAAATGATGGAGTAAAATCAGGGATTTGCCTAAGTTCTATCAAATTCCTCTCCAAAAAACTTTTAAATAATGCCTCAAAACAAATTCTGGAGCAACAGAAAAAACAAAAGAATAGAGTGAAACAGTTTTCCAGCCTAAGAAAATTTGGAAGGTCAACATGAAAGGTATTTCTCACTGGGGTGAGAATAGAGCATGGTATACCTAAACTAAGAGGTGTAAAAACATAGAAAGAAAACTATAGATCAATTTCCCTAATGAATTGATGCAAAAATTTTAAACTAAATGCTAGGAAGGAGATTACAGCAATATATCACAAATACACTATGACCAGGTGAGATTTATACCAGGAATGCAGGACTAACACAATATTAGGAAAAATATCAATATAATTGACCATATCAATAACAAAACCAACAAAAATAATATAATTATCTTAATAAATACAAAAAAAGCTTTTGACAAAATACAGCACTCATTCCTATTAGAATAGAAAGCATACGAATACGAGAGCTTTTCTTAGAATAAGTAGTATTTATCTAAAAACAATCAGCAAACATTATCTGTAATGAGGATAAGCTAGAAGCCTTCCCAATAAAATCAGGGGTGAAGCAAAGATGTCCCTTGTCACTACTATAATGTAAAATTATACTGGTAATGAACCCATATCTTTCCAATACACCCTCTGAGATAAAACTGAAAGCTAAACTGAAGACAAATTGTAAAGAATGCTCTAGGAGTTGATATTTTATTTGGTAAACAATAGCTATGTGTACTGAGTATTGAGTTGGGGTTAGGCTCAGTGTACTTTACTGAGCTATGACTGTCCATGGAAAGCACATTGTGTTTTATTGGAAAGAGTGCTGGGTTTGGAGTCAAAGGATCTGGTTCTGAAAACTGCGTTTGCTATTTTTTACCTGTATGACCTTCATAAACTTAGTTGCTTCTTCTGTAAAATAAGGGTCTAAATTTGGAACTGTGTACTAAGGGTAATAAAACTGCATAACCTTTGACCCAGAAACACCACGGCTAGCTTTGTTTCCTAAAGAGATCAAAGAAAAGGGGAAAGGACTTATTTCTATAAAAATATTTATGTAAGTTCTTTTTGTGGTAGCAAAGAATTGGAAATTGAGGGGCATTGGGGAATGGCTGAAGAAGCTGCTGTATACAATTTGTGAAGGAATACTCTCAGGCTGAAAAAAATGACAAGCAGGATAGTTTCAAAAAAACCAAAGAAGACTTTTATGAACTGATGCAAAATGAAGTGAGCAGAATCAGGAGAACATCATTCATGGTAGCATTGATATTATAACCATTATCAACTGTGAAAGACCGAGCTACTTTGATCAAGACAATGATTTAACATAACTTCAAGGGACCCATGGTGAAAAATGCTATCTCCCTCCAGAGATGAACTCTTGGTGCAAATTGAAGCATACTTTTTTTAAACTTTCTTTTTCTTTTTTGTGTTTTCTTTTTTAATATGTTTAATAGGGAAATATGTTTCACATATATAATTGATATCATATTAATAGTCTTCTCAAGGATGGTAGAAAGGTGAGAGGGAGGGTGTGTTCATCTGTCATTGCTAAAGAAGACCATGCCATCAGAGAAATAATGATATGACTTGCACTTGACTTTGTTTTGAGTGAGGGAGGGCTGTGCAGGTCACCAGTCTCACTTCTCCTCCAGAGCCATCTGAATCCAGTGACCAGATATTCAGCAGGATGACTGGAGATGACTCAGGATGAGAAAATTGTGACTTGTTCAAGGTCACACAGCTAGTGAGTGTCAAATGTCTGAGGTGAGATTTGAACTCGGGTCCTCCTGACTTCTGCCCTGGTGCTGTATCCACTGTACCACCCAGCTGCTCCTGGGAGGGAGGGACACAATCTGTAGCTCCAAATTTAAAAAAAAGTCAATGTTAAATTTTTATTACAAGTAATTAGGAAATATTTAATGAAATAAATACAATATATTGAAAATAAAATGAAAGGTGTAGACTGAATGCTATCTAAGGTCCTTCCCAGTTCTAAATTCCACTATCTTTATGTCAATATGCCACTGTAGAAAGGGTATTCATCCTAGATAAAATTTTAGTATTGGTTAAGATGAATATATTTCTTTGGCTGTGCCTCAGTTTCCTCTTCAATGACTGGGAATGATAGAGTTATCACAAATCTGAATATATCCTAGAAATTTATCATCATTATTTGTCAATGTGTTTAATAGTCATTGCCATCATTTTCACTAACATTATTCCTCCCAGTCCAAAAGCAGTGCAATAAATTTAGGACTTCCTCCCCATACATCTCTTGGTTGCTTTATTCTATACTCTCTCTTTCAAATGCAAGATATAATTTTAACCATGATGTCAGTGGTTCTAGAGACCCTCTGCTTGTGTACTCTGCACCTCCTTTGAAGACTGTTTGCAAATCCATTTCTGTGAGGCAGTAAGTTTTTGGTAGACATTTATGTCTTGTTTTCTCTCTCCTTTACCACTACGAGGAAAAGGGGGAGTAAAGCCTTCAGAGCTTACTAGTTCTTGGCAGCCCACTGCATACCAACAGTCTCAAAATATTTGCAAATATCTTTTCTTAGATAAGGACAGACTTCATAATGGACTCCTTTTGGCAAATGCCTTCTTACTGTTTGGGTTTGTGGATCTGGGATAAAATGATGCTGGGGTGGATGTTACTGCAAAGGCAGAAAAGGCTCTGTGAAGCAGAACATCTGAGCTCAGAGAATCTTGCATTCTGATGGTTTCTGTGATCACTCTGAGCAAAAGAATGGACCTGAGACATACAGGTGACAAATTCAGCCTTCAAGTCTACTAGGCAATCATAGGGATAGAACAAGGACCTGATGTCTGTATCAACTCCACAAATCTTTATGCCCGTGTGGTGGATAGTGGGAGATTTATGCAATATCCAGTCTGTACCCTCAAGGAATACAAGGGTGAGATAAAAAATATATTCTTAGAAACCTCTCCATAGAACCCAGAAGAGAAACAAAAATGTAAATCAACATATGTACATGTGTTTTAAAATTTTATTACCAAAAACAGTATTCTCCAGATTAATCATCAGCTTAAATTCATTTTGTTTGGCTCCATTCAGATTTAGGTTGCTTCCAAAAAATTAAACACCTTCCAAGAGTGAAATTTGCCAACCGTGAAGATATTCCAAATTGTTTGAATACTATGGCAACTAGGAACTTTTTGACCCTTGGAAAGTTTCTCTCTCTCTCTCTCTCTCTCTCTCTCACACACACACACACACACACACACACACACACACAACTTTTATAGTTTCATTTCATATGTAAAGATTTGTGAAAATCAAATTAGTTAATATTTGTAAGTTGATTCAATTCAATGCATTTATTAAGTATCTATAATGTTCAGGACCTAGGCTAGGTAATTGGAAAAAAGGTTAAAACAAAGTAGTTCTTGCCCTCAAGAAGCTTAAATTCTACTGAGTGTGGATGGGATAGGGTATGGGGAAGTAAATAGGATAAGTAAATACAAAGTAATTTCAAGAAGAAACAAGTATAAATAATTTTGAGTGTGGGAATGGAGACCAGAAAAAGCATATGTAGGCATTAATACCTGAACTGGAAGGGCATCACTAGGATCCAGAACTATATGTGCAAAGAGAGTGGAGGGAAGTTTCATGGAATGGAAATGTCATGAAAGGGAGTAATGAAATAAAACCAGAAACAGAGGTAGGAGAATAGATTGGGGAAGGCTTTAAATGATAGGTTGAAACATTTGCATTTTATCTTAGAGGCAATAGGGGACTATTGAAGATTTATAAAGTGATGGTTACTGGGTCAGACATGTACTTTAGTAATATTGATTTGGCAACTGCTTGAAGATGATTGGTGAAAGAGGTTAAAGGCAGGGAAATCAATTAGGAGCTACTGGAATAGTTCAGGTGAGAGATGATGAGGGTGTAAATTAGATCTACATCATCTGAACTACAGTGTTGTTCAAATGTGTCCAACTCTTTGTGATCCCATTTGGGGTTTTCTTAGGAAAGATACTGGAGTGGTTTGCCATTTCCTTCTTACTTTACAGATGAGAAAACTAAAGAAAACAGGGTTAATTATTTGCCCATGGTCACATAGCTACATAAATGGAGGACAGATTTGAACACATGAAAATGAGTTTTCCTGACTCTTGGTCTAGCACTCTATCTACTGTGCCACTTAGCTGCCCTGAACTAGAGTAGAAGTATGTAAATGGAGATATAAGAGATTGTAGAGGTAGATGTGACAAGACTTAATAACTGATTCAACATGGTGGCCAAGGTTGAGGGTCAGATTGTGAACCTAGGTGATTAGAAGGGTGATGTTCTATTAAGAGAACTGAAGAAGTCCAGGGAGAGATTTTTTTTAACGGGTAGAAAAGATATTCAACTCTGATTTGGACATGCTGAGTGTGAGATACCCACAGGACATCCAAGGGAATATATCTAGTAAGCAGTTGGTAATATGGACTGAAATTCATGAGAAAGATTGAGGCTAGATGAGTTTGGGAATCATGTGTATAGAGATTATAAGTAGATCTAGGAAAGATATTAAGATCACCAACAGAAAGAATACGGAAAGAGAAAAAAAGTAGACCTTGGCCAGAGCCTCAGGGGACATCCATAGTGAGTGGGCAGGAGTAAGATGCTAAGTACTTTGCAAATATTAAAGCACTATATGACACTAGCTATTACTATTACTTCATTCATTTCATTTTTTTATGGGATTGATGTAGTCCATATAAAGGTTGCTTTTTGGCTATTATTCTTTTATGTTTTATGTTCTGTATACTATCACATAAGTGGATAAAATTACTGCTTTTGGAATGAAAGTATTAGAATATAAACTCATCCTCTGTAGACTCATATAAGGCATTTGCAGTACACATCCAGGAGAAGACAGGACAACAGGGAGGCTCTACTCATCTTGTTCTCAAATGAGATTTTGTCATCACAGTTTCTATATTTTGAAAGCTTCTTGTTTGATGTAGAACTTTATTATTTTGTCAGGCAGAAACTATTAAAAATATCATGTTAAAAATTTTGTAGATCAATATTATGTTCAAGTTATTAAGGGCAACAGTTAAGTTTGTGTTAATGGTCTGCTTCCAGTACATTTTATTCATTGAGTTCTTCAGAATATTTTGAGTACTATATTTGTCGTATAAAAAGTTATTGTGTATAAGACCATGAAAGAGAATGAATCTAATTTATACTTCTAATCACATGGTCATGTCTTATTAAGTATTCTGTAGGTGCTAATTTTAATAGCCTACAAGTAATGTCATATAATTTCTACTGTATCCTTACATAATCTGCATTGGTCACTAAATCTGGGCTCCTTACTCATAATCCTTCTGTAATATCTGTTGGTATTGACCTGGTCCTGAATGGCCATAATAAATCCTTCTGTTTCCATAAACAAACTGGTGTGAACCAGCCGTGCTTGTTTGTCAACATATTGTTGGCTGAGTTCACCTGGATACTGCTTATGGGATGGTGTTTTGATGCCCCTCTTGCCACTTTGATGCTTTATAAGCTCATGAAGAGATAAATCACTCTCAGTTATATTTTATGAATTCAAAGGCATGTTTGTGTTATCAGTCTTAGTGAAATGATTTTTATAAATATAAATATATACTTTATATACTTATATAAATATGTAATATACATAAATAAAAATATATACAGATGATATACACACATATTTATGTATATATATATGTATCTATTTCTGTAGGCTGACATGTTTATCATATGCTTTAAGAATATTTACAATTCTTACCCTTTTTTTTGTCAAGCAAGGGTTAATCTTTCTATAGCTGCATTAGGGTGATTAACCCTGATTTTCATTAATATTGCATTTTTAGCATACTTTCCAAATCTTGTATGGCTTATTTTACATTTATGAGAACATACACTCAGACTGGTATTGCATAAGTATTATTTGATTTAAATGTGTTCTTCCTATTTAGCTTTGATTTTAGGATGCCAGTAAGTCTCTTAACATATTTTATCACTCTCTTCTCCTTGATAATGTTATGCTTTCTGTGTCTTACCTAGAGAACAAAGTGTCACTTTCCTTCACTGGCTTAGCATGATATCCAGATTAAAGACTGAGACATCCAGTCTTCCACTTTCCTTGGCATACATTAGAATTTTGACATTTATTGAGTTCAAATTGTATTTTAATATAGTTGAAGAATTTAGTAGAATCATATAGTTTGATATTCATTTATGGACATTAAGTGATTTATATAATATCTTGGTTCAATTCACACTTTGATTTATACATCATGCTTAGTTCTATTTAGGAGCAGTGATAATAAATTTAAGGATAGGATGAATCATAATGGGTTTTAATCTACCTCTTTCAAAAATTTCATGTTTATATAATTCTTTTCTTGATGTGTTGGTAGAATGTTTTGAACTATGAACAATTTTCTATGTAGACTTAAAATCCTTGAGTTTATTTTATATACCTGTAATACATATATAAACCATAACTATGGAATGAAATCTAAACCTTTGTAGTGATAAGCAAAGTCAGTATAAATGTTAAGGTCCTATCAGGAGGGTTATTCAATAATTTCCAAATGGATAATAAACTGATCTTTATAGCACTGAAACTTTTTGGAACATTTGGATCCTAGGCCAATATACTATTTTCTTGTGTTTTTAGTGGTTTTTTGTTTTGTTTTGTCATACAATCATAGGTGTCTTCATATTTGGCAATAGTTTTATGGTATTTTTGTTGAAAATAAAAGATAGGATCAGGTTTTCATATAAGAAGAAACTATAACGTCCTCACCTATGCTGATTCATGTACCACTGAGAAGCATTTAAACCAATGACTATGTATCTTATCTGGTTGTGCATTTTCCTGTTTGCAAAAAAGCTAGAGTTTCAGTTACCTCAAGTCATATAACTTGTATGTCATTTATTAAATTAAAAAATGTGCAAGCTTTCTGTTTCTTGTTTGATAAAATTTTAATATTCATTGTGTTGACTTCTTGTGACATAGAAATAACCAGAGGTTGTCTCTATCCTTCTTTGGGAACTCTTTCTTACATCTTATTTATTTCTCAAGCTTCTAGAGTAAAGTTTCTGATTGAATTTTAATTATTCGTTTAGTAGGCAGCCAGATGGAGAAGACAATAGTGTAGGACTTGGAGTCAGGAAGACTTGAATTCGAATCCACCCTCAGACCCTAGCTAATCTTGGGCAAGTCACTTAGTTGCTTTATGCTTCAATTTCCTCATCTGTAAAATGTGGATGATAATAGCATTTACTTCCCAGGATTGTTTGTGCAAATTAAATGCGATAATATTTGTAAATTGCTTTGTAAATTTTAATGTGCTCCATAAATGGTAGCATTATTTTGTTGTTATCTCATTCTTATCTTTTTATATGGAATTCTTGTTATTAGGGATAGGCATAGGTAATGGATCTATGATTTCATTGGCATAGGAACTCCCTGGTGATAACACTCCATCTCATTCAAGTCAGCACCTTCTCTGCACCTTACCATCTAAAAAGCTACCTAGAGCATTGAAAAGTGAAGCCCCTTCCTAGGGTCACACAATCAGTGTGTGTCAGAAGCAGAGTTCGAACCCAGGTTGTTTTGATTTTAAGGCCAACTTTTATCCACTATCCCATGCTTCCTTTTCTCCAACATTATTCTTTCTATGAATTGTTGAACAAGTAGAAATGATTGCTTTTCTTGGAACTGAATAAAAGCATTGGTTATTATTAACATTCTACTACCGCTGACATTTATATAGCATATTATAATTTACAAAACCCTTTTGTGAGACATAAGCTGTGTAAGAATTATTATTCATATCTTATTGTTTAATGGTCAAGTCAAATGGTGCAGATCAGTTCAATGGTAAAGTCAGGACTCATGTTGAGGTGTTCTAACTCTGAATTGCCATGAATCCAAGCTGAGAGTCTTTCCATTCTGCTACAGTAAGATGAACTTGGTGATTAAACCTAAAGGATAAGACATAGCCAGGAAATTAGAGGCTCAAGCCCAAATGGTGGGGGTCTTGATGTCCAGAAATGAGAATTCAGCTCATTAAGTCAGAAGGCACCAACATACTTTTTGAAGGCATCAACTTCAAATGTATAGCACCTATTTTTATACAGCGGAAGAACTGCATAGCAGGACTTTCTTGGATAAGGAACATTCATTCATCCATTCATTCCATAAATACGGCTTGAATCCCTAATATGCTCAAAGCAAAGGAAAGCCTTTTTGGTATAATATCGCTATATCCAAGGCATTAGAGTAGATATGGGGCATATAAAGAGGAAATAGTCATAGAATTTGTCATCTTCTCTTTTAATGGTCTATAATGTCATTAAAAGATGGAAGCAAATTCATGGAAGGAAAATTACCTGACAAGAATTCTTGGAGATGAAGTCAGAATCTCAGCAATATTTTAGGAAACACTTTTATGCTTATCACTTTTGGATTTGCCTATATATTTATTTTCTCCAGCTTCAAGTATTCCTTGAAGGTTTTGCTCACATGATTGCTATTCATTTGCGAACTTGATGAGAGGAGGAACATGACTATTTAGACTTTGGTTTGTATCATTCAGGATGTCAACAAGTCAATGTACAATAGGGATTTTTAAAGTACTTATTATGTGCCAGGCATGGTGTTAAGTGCTGTTGATACAAAGAAAGGCAAAAAAGTCCCTCCATTCAAGCCTCTCCCCTTCTAAGGGGAGATAAATAAATAATAACTAGGTCCATACAAGATATGTAAATAGTAGATAGAAGGGAAGCTGTGCAGAGGGGAAGTCACTCACTTTCCAGGTACCAAGAAAGACCTCTTGCAAAAGGGGAGTTTTGAGCAGAAGCTTTTTAAAAAAAATTTTATTTTAAATTTAATACAAAATACGAAAAGAAAAAAAGAAAAACTTAAACAATACAAAATAAGAAAAGAAAAAAAAGACATTTTCATGTGCACAGCAGAACATTACAAATGATTCAAAATGTACAGCAATAAATTTCCATTTCAAGAAAGTCTATATAATAAATACTCGAGCGGAATTTCAAAGGAAGTCAGAGAAGCTGTGGAGTAGAGAGGAAAGAACAGAACATCCCAGGAATGGGGATAGAGAGGGCAAAAGCATGGAGTTGAGCAATAGAATGTTGTGTGTGAAGAACATTCAAGTAGGCCATTGAAGGTGTATTGTAGAGTAAAACGTGTGTGTGTGTGTGTGTGTGTGTGTGTTCATCCTTCGTTGCCGAAGAAGACCATGCCATGAGAGAAATAATGACATGACTGGCACTTGACTTTGTTTTGAGTGAGGGAGGGCTGTGCAGGTCACCAGCCTCACTTCTCTTCCAGAGCCATCTGAATCCAGTGACCAGATATTCATCAGGATGAGGCAACTGGGGTTAAGTGATTTGTCCAAGGTCACACAGCTAGTGAGTGTCAACTGTCTGAGGTGAGACTTGAACTCAGGTTCTCCTGACTCCTGCTCTATCCACTGCACCACCTAGCTGCCCCAGATTGTAGAGTAAGTGAAGATAACAAAGAGGGAAATTTATATTTGATCTTGCAAGTAATTGTGAGCCATTGGACGTCATTAAGCAAGGTGAAAGAAATCACATTGGCAGTTGAATGGAGGATGGGTTGGATTGGAGGTGAGAGGTAATGAGAAATCTGAACTAGGGTGGCTGCTGTGTAAATAGGGAGTAGGGGATATATATATATATATATATATATATATATATATATATATATATTATGAAAGAGCTGTTGTGAAGGTAGAAACAACAAGATGTTGCAACAGATTGGATATATGGGATGAGTGACAGTGAGGAGTGAAGGATGATTTCAAAGTTGTGAGCCTAGTTCCTCAGTGACTAGTGTTGCCCTTGGCAATAATAGTGAAGTTCACAAGGGGAGAGGGTGTGTGGAGTATGTTTGGGATGTCAGCACATTCAGTTTGAGATATTTAAAAGGCAATTGATATTATGAGACCATAGCTAAGGAAGAGAGCAGGGCTGGATATAAGCATGTGGGAATTACAGTCAGTCCTCAACATTCACAGTATTTAACTTTAGCAACTTCGGGATTTTATGTGATTTTATTAGCAACTTCATTTTTACATTTGCATTGGCAACTGTGCACATTCGAGACAGTGTGCAATAGAAAAAAAATGAGAAGAGGGCTAGCAAGGGGATGCAAGCCTCTGACACTTGGCTCTTGAACATCCTAGAGGGCTTGGTGTGGAACAACAGAACAGCACAGCCCACAGATGTGGACTAGGGTTTGGCCTACTGAGAACCCTGCAGGGCTGGGACCTGCTAAACCAACCCCAGGGGATGCTGTGAACTATGACCACATGGGGAACTCATCCCAAGGCATGCATGTGATTTTCCTGTGAGAATAGTTCAAGGAAGAGTAGAGAGGGTAGGTTCCTCCTTTCCCTTTCTTAACTTGGGTTCTTCTGTCATTCCTAGCTCTGCCCCAGGATCATTTGCTTGTCCTCTCCCCTGCATCTTATCAAATCGTTTCATGGTTACTGTGTCAGGAAAAGTGCCCATTATTAGAATTAATGCTTTGTTATAAAGCATTGTATGCAGAAAAGTGTATTTTTAGCAACCTCTAGTGAAAGATTACAGTTTTAGGTGCTTGTGGAAATCTAACCCTCTATTTTCCATAGCTTCAATATATTAAATTTGCATTTTTGACTTTCTCAACAGTTTTCTAGAAAGTTACTCCAGCAAAAGTTGAGGATTGACTGTCTTTTCAAAGAGATGTTAAGTGAACCTATAAGAGCTTATGAAGTCATCAAGTGAGAGAGTATATAGAAAGCAAAAAGAAGAGAACCCTAGATAGAACTTTGAGGGATATTTGCAATAAGTGGAAGAAGAATCAGCGAAAGGAGACCCAAGAAGAATCAGTCAGACAGATAGGATGAAAACCATGAGAAAACTTGTTACAAAGACATGAAGAGAGAGTATCCAAGAAGGTGGACTCATTAGTGTGAAATACTGCGGAGACCTTGAGAAGGATGAGGATTGAGAAAAAGCCACTGTATTTGGCAGCTGAGATCACTGGCAACTTGGAAGAAAACATTTTCAGGTGAATGATGCGGTTTTAAGTCAGACTGTGGAACACTTAGAAGAGTGAGAGGAAAGGAATGGAGGAACCAAGTATAGATAGCGTTCTCAAGCAATTAATTCATAAAGAGCAGATGGATGGTACACTAGACCTAGACTCACAAAGATCCTGAGTTCAGATTCAATCCTAGATACTTTCTAGCTGTGTGACTTTGGGCAATTTACTTAGCCTCTTTTTGCCTTAGTTTCCTCAACTATAAAATGGGGACAACAATAGCACTTTACCTTCAAGGCTTGTTGTGACAATCAAATGCAATAATATTTGTAGCATATTTAGCATATAATAGGTGCTATATAAATCCTAGCTATCACTACTATTATGAGGAGGAGGAGGAAGGTGAGGAAGAAACATGATAAGCTGGCAGGCATACATAGGATCAAGTGGTTTTTTTTTGAGGCTGTTAAGACATGAGGACATTTACAAGCACCAGAGAAGGAGCTAGTAAGTAGGGGAATGTTATAGATGAGAAACAGAGATAGAGATGATGATGATGATGATGACGTTGATGATGATGTTGACGATGTTGATGATGATGATGATGATGATGATGTTGATGATGATGATGATGATGATGATGTTGATGATGTTGATGATGATGATGATGATGATGTTGATGATGTTGATGATGATGATGTTGTTGATGATGATGTTGATGTTGATGATGATGATGATGATGATGACGATGACGATGACAATCTACTGGAGAAGATTGAGAATAGGATCATTCCATCAAATGTACACGTAGAAGGCTTGGTTTTAGCAACGAAAAGGGCTATTTTATGATCTGAGACAGGAGGAAGGAGGTGGAGAGGAAGATATCTGAGTGATAAGAGATGATGAAGAGAGAAGGGAAAGGTCTTAGTGAATGGTTTTTCAAATTGTCAAGTCAACTAGCATTTGCTAAGAAACTTCTACGTGCCAGGCACTGTGCTAAGCATTATGGATGCAAAGAAAAATAAGACCAACAGTGAAGTATGAGAGGATTAAAGAGAGATGAGAATCTCTAGAAGAACCTTTCACTGTGGAAAGTGGGATAGTGAAGCAAGTACAGGGGAATAAAATGTTGACTTTGTGGTAATGAGGACCCAGGTGGGATTAGATAATACATTTATAGTGGATCTAGGCAACATGATTTGGGGAAAGCAGATGGTGGGTATAATCCAGTTTGGATTGTTAACATGGTTTGGGTTTGTCAAGATGTTATTGGTGATATGAGAAGGGGGCAAGTGATTCTGAAATTGAGGGTAGTATAGAGTTAAGTGGATTTAAACAGTGATCAAGATAGGAAGAGTGTAGTCACTGAAGGGGCTATGGATGAGAAAAGAACTGAGGGATAGAGGGAGTAGAGAGCATTGTGAAGAGAAAGAACAAGCTTGGGGAGGGGGTCTCAAACTGTAGGGAAGGACAAAAATAATAAAATATCATGATAAGATAAAATGGAATACTTGTTGCAAGACCAAGAGGACAGCCATCTCTTTGTGGAGCTTAGGGGGAGTGGAGAATTTAGTTATGGGAACTGACTAGATAGAATGAGGACCTAGGAGGTTAGGGCATTTAAGGGAGCTTCAATATGTATGTAGAAGTCTGAGTATGAGAACAGGAGAAAGGGAGGAGATAAATGTTGTTAGCTTGGCACTGAAGTCTTTGAAGAAGAAAGAGGAATGTCCTAAGGGTCAATAGATAATATTAACCCTCAGTTGGATTGGGTGATAGATAGTGTGAACTTCAAAGGAGATACCCAGAGATGAATACAATACTCACTCCTTGGTCTGACCAAGGATGAATACAGCAGGGCTATCAATCACCTCATTCATTCTGCACATTAAACCTCTATTAACAGACTTTCATTTTATGTTCTGTCATGTCACTCTGTCGACTCATGTTAAGCTTGAATTTATTTTAATCAATCATATTTTAAATGTATTTGTGATCTAGCTATTTAAAGGAACCCTGTGGTGCCTCTGTCTGTCTTTTTTTAAAGTAAATAATCAGCCTTCATTTATCTTTTTTGTAAATTTATTTTAATATGGATCACATTTGCTTAAAGTAAAGCACATCTTGCATTTGTTCAGAGTGAATTGTCTGTACCACATGGTCTACTGTTTTATCACTCATGGTTATGTAACACGTTAACATTTGTAAAGCATTTTCCTCACAACAGCCCTGTAAGGCAGGCGGAATAAATAGATGGGAAAGAAAGAAATAAGCATTTATTAAGCACCCAAATATTCTCTCTTTTGATCTTCACAACACCTTTGTAAAGCAAGAGCTACTATTATGTATACTTTACAGTTATAAAATTGAGTCAGAGAGAGGTTAAGTGCCATGCTCAAGGTATCACAGTAAGTATCAAGATCTGGATTTGAACTCAGGTATTCCTGACTTCAGACCCAGCACTCTACACACTGTGCCACCTAGGTAGTATAAATATTTCTAACCCCACTTAAAAGATAAAGGGACTATGGCTCATAATGTCTTATTGAGGCTTGCTCAACTTAAGGGATTCCTATTGCTAGAGCTAGTTTTTAATTATAGTTCCTTCCCAATGTGCATCATTTCCTTTTTATCTCATATATACTTTCTATGTGTTTGTTTATTGTCTCTTCCACCACCAGATTGGGAGCTCCTTAATGACAGGGACTGTCTTCTGTCTATTTTTGTACCTCCAGCACTTTGCACAGTGACTTGAACATAGTAGGTACTTAAATGTTTATTAATTGACTGAATTGGATGGTCACTTGACTTCATTGCATTTGCTGGTTTCTCTGTGTTCAAGATAGCTCTCCTGGGATAAGGTCAAAACTTTTAATCTCATCACTATGCTGCTAACTCAAGTTTTGACTGATACCACCTCTCAAAGCCTCCTCTTTCCTGTTACTGGAGGGCTGAGAACTCCTCCTGAAGTTTTTCTTTGGAGAGGATAGAAACTGGATTCTCAATACCCCCTGCTTTGCTTCTGTTGCCAGGCCTGGTTTCAACTCCATAGAACAAGACACTCCTTGGTTTACCCCTCCCTGCCTTCCTCCTTTTGTGTGTTGTTTTCCCCTTTAGATTGTAAGGTCCTTGAGGGCAGGAATTGTCTTTCTTTTTATTAATTAATTATTGATTAATTTTTATTAATTGTATCCCCAGTGAAGCACAGTTTGCTAACTCTTTGTGACCCTGTGAACCATAGCTTATCAATACCATTCATGTGTTTTTCTTGGCAAAGCTACTGCAGTGGTTTGCCATTTTCTTCTCCAATGAATTAAGGCAAATAGAGGGTCACATAGCTAGTAAGTATCTGAGGCTGGATTTGAACTCAGGTCTTCCTGACTCTAGGCCCAGCACTTCATCCACTGAGCCATCTAGCTTCCTAGAGTATACCTAATAGGCACTACTAAATATTTATTAGTTTGGATTGGCCCAAAGGCCAAATCTGACCCATTACTTGTTTTTGTATGGTCGAAGAGCTAAGAATGATTCATTATTAATAAAGCAGACTGTGATTTGCAGACCCAAGTCTAGAGTACTTAAATACTCTCATGTGCAGAGGAGGAAACTGAAACCCAGAGAACAGTAGCTTGCTTTGAGTTATACACCTAGAAAGGGTAAAACTTGGAAGTGAACTCAGGCCTTTTCACTCTAAGACCAACACTCCTCCCATTAAGTTTTTGTTTTCAGTTGAAAACAGGTTTTTAGTTTCCCACTTCTGAAATCCAGCTTGTATAAAACCTAAATATAGTCTTAATTGGTATCATTGTTTGGTGTATGCCTACACATATGCTTTATTTTTCCTTTCAGAGTGGCTTGATTTTATGGGTATAACCAAGAGTGTAGAACATATTTCCATCTGGTGAAGAATGAAAGAGAGCCACAAGGTGATCTCAGAAGAACTTGAGCCTTGACTTTCCAAATAACATTTCTCTATGAGACATATCACATATGAAAATCTAGGCCTCCTTAACCTTGCTGTAATGAGAGCTAAAGACCACAATCCTACATTTTCTGAATTCCAACTTCTGTTGGATCTTAAACTCAGTGGAAGTATAGCCCTTTTTCTAAGAGAAGGGTCAGTTTTTAATCAGATTCTTTTGTTCTACCTGATAAAAACAAAAGAGATAGTACTCTAAGTGCTTAAATAAGTGCTTAAGCAAAGTGCTTATAACATATAATCCCATTTGATACTTACAGTAACCCTGTGAGAATAATAGCCCCAGGGACTATTAGTATCCCTTCTTTGATGAAGTAACAGAAACTAAGGACTGTTATGACTTGCCTAGTGTTACTCAGGTAGTAAATGTCTGAGGCAGAATTCAAACTCAGGTCTTCCTGATTCTATGTCGAGTGCTCTATCCATTATGTCAACTAAAGACAGAAAGCTGTTCCTTCAACCTAGTGGGCATCAACTAACTAACTCAATCAATCAATTGCATTTAATAAACACTAAATATGTGCCAGGCAGTGGGGTTACAAAATTAAGAAAATGAAACTATCCCTACTCCTGAGGAATAATGGGGAGGCCACAAGGACCTACATAAATATTTTCTGAATAAACATAAAAAGACCCAAAACAAATACATATCGGGTAATTTGGTGCAACAACACAGTTTGTTGAAGACCAATGCCATTCTGAATGGATTGGGTAAAGGAAATTTATTCTGCTACACATTCCAAACAGCTAGAAGATTTCTTGGTTTCCTGTTGTGATTCTAATATTGACAAGAATGGATAAGACAGTGGACTCCTAGCATGTCTTCCACAGTCACATTTTACACATGAAGACTGAGAACCAGAGGAAGGTAAGTAGATCACTCAAGATGACACAGTGTATGAGTGTCAGTGATAGGATGGATCCACACCCAGCTCATCCAACGCCAGTATCAGAATTCTCTCTGCTCTGGCATGCAGACCGCTTTGAACATTCTGAGAAAACTATCTTGGTTTGCCTTTTTTCATTTCTGTGAACAAAGTTGATCCCACTTCATTTTTGTTTCCATTTCCTTAAAAAGATGGGAAGTATCAACCAGGCTCTTCCTTGCAAAAAGACAAAGGCTGTCTTCAGGAGCAATAAATAGATTGTCTAAGAGAAGAAAAAGGGGGAGGAGGAGGAAAAGAATTAGGAAGAGAAAAATAGAGGAGAGGAGGAAGAGAATAGGAAGGAGGAAGATGAGGAAGAGGAGAAGGAGACATTAGAACAGGAAGGAAGAGACACCAGTTTGAGAAACTCAGCACTGGAAATAGATTTGTTTTCCTAGTCCCTGTAGTCTCATGCACTGTAGTTGTAGCTGAATGCCCACTAATTTGATTCAAATGAGAGATTTGACCCTATTGCACCAAATGTTTTCCAGCCTGAATTTCTCTAACTGCATGTTTATAGAGAGTATATAGAGCTTTTGCTATTTTTTCAGCTGTTTAGTTACTCAGATTTTCCCCCTTTTTTGGTCCCTGGAGGTCAGAGCATGGACCGCAGAGGTTTTCCCAACACCAAGCTGCCTCATCTGTTAGTGTGCTAGTACTGGCAGGGGACAGAGGGCCAAGGGTCATTCATTTGATTGCTGTATCGTTTATTATGGGGATGCGACTTCCAATGCTATTATCTTTGTTTGGCAGAAACAGAGAGCAGTTAATGCTGCTGGTAATCTATCTTAGAATCAAAAAGCAATGGAGACAGAGACAGACTCCTCTCTCAGCCTTTATCTCTCACCACCATCATTTTCTCAGCAGGGAGCAGGCAGCGACCCTGGTTCCAATATGCTGCTCAATGATGTTAGATGATTGATCTTTCTAAAGTGCTTTTCCGTTTCTTACCACACAGACGGGGATAGATTAAGCAATTATGGATTATTTCAACGTCAGATGCCCTGAGATAATTAGTCACAGGAGATGTGTAGAAATCATCCCACCCCAATCTTTCAATAAAGGGGAGTCCTTGGGGGAGAGGAGGGTGGGGTGGGACAGAGGTGCAGATTGAGATATGAAATGAAGGTTGGAGCTGAACAGTGAGGAGGAGACAAAGTTAGGAGAGGCTGGATGTGTCAGGGTGATGAAGGAAACATTCTGTATTGATGGTTTATAGACCCTGAGAGCTGAACAGGACCTGGGTCTTAGCATCATAGATGCTTAGGACCACCGAGCCGGGTTTGGAAGGAACTTTAGAGATCATGCAATCTGAGGCCTAGAGCGGGCAAATTTACTATTTCTGAAATAAAATTCTATGGATTTTCACATCCTGCATCTCAGTAGTCAATAAATATTTATCAAACATCCAATACTATGTGCCAAACACTGTGCTAAGTTCTGTGGATACAAAGAAAAGGAAATAGTCCCTGCTTCAAGGAGCTCAGAATCTAAAGGGAGGGGGGAAGACAATACCTAAAAAGAATCTGGAAAGGGAGAAGGGAGAGGGTATGAGGAAGACCTTCAACTTGGTAGGAGATGTTGAAGTGTCTGCAGTGAGTCAACTCTTTAAATGGAAGATCTGGGAGGACTTCTTCAAGGTTCACCCCTATATCTTCTAATCAGAGGGAGGCATCCCAGGGCCAATTAGTACTGAGTTTCAGAATTGACGTAATCTTGCAGGAAGATAAGTTACTAGAGATAATGATGAAGTCAGGCAGGATGGGAAATGACATTTGACAATTGCTCCCTATATGTCCTTGGGTTAAGTCACCCAATCTCCCAGGGCTTCTTCAATAAAATTAGAGATTGGACTAGACAGCCTGAGGTCCCTTCTAGCTTAAGACCTATGGTCCGAAGTTGTTTGCTGAAGGTTTCATGGGTGGTATATAGCACAGATGGGATTTGAATTCAGATCTTTTAACATGAAATTCAGCTCTCTATCTCTTACCCTGGCATCATAGATATTTAATTCAACCCACTTATTTTACAGATGAAGACACTGAATCCTTTATAGCTTAAGTGACTTAGCCAAAGTTACACACCTAGTAAATGGAAGAAACAACACTTGAACCCAGTTCTTCAGATTCCAGACTTAGTGCATTTACCATAGTTTTCTGCCTTGTTCCCTTTTCTGCCTTCCCCATCTATCATGCTCCTGACACAAAGGCAAAACCCTAGTATTTGAATCAAACTAACACTCCCTACTGGAATCCTTGTAAGGAAGATTAGATTGCTGGTCATTTTTGGAGAGAAAGTTGGGACAGAGACAGAGACAGAAAGAAAGACCATGAGATAGAGAGACAGAGAGAGACATGCACATAGACAGAGATGGAGATAAGTAGAAAGACTAAGAGATAGAAAGAGAGACACAGAAACAGAGGCAGAAATAGAGATAGAAGGACCAAGAGATAGAGAAAGAGACAGAAACAAAATAGAGATAGATAAAAAGACCAAGAGATAAAGAGATAGAGACACACAGAGACAAGGATAGATCAAGAGATAGAGAGCAAAGAGGCAGACACATTCAGAGAGATACTCTGGGGAGTGCATGTAATAAAAGACAATAGATTAGATAGTCTCTGACTGAATGAAGCCCCTAAATCACTCCCTGGGCCCTGCTGCCAAGATGCAGACTTCCTGAGCGAGGCCCTCATACTTTATGGTGTCCTCAGCACTCCTGGGAGTGAGTTACAACCTTGCAGTCAGTAGGCGGCTATCTGTTATGCTACATGTAAACAGGTATTCAAATCCTAGCTCCAGAGCCTTCACTTTGGTATTTAATCATGCTGGTAATCTAACCCTTTTCCCTGCCAAGGTCGCCACCATTTGGATTGTGTGACTTTCAGATTCTTCTCTAGCGCTGAAGGCTAGAGCAGCCTGGCTAACAGTCACCTAACCCCTCAAACTGACTGATGGTATCAAAAATTAAGTTTGATATCTTATGTGAAATAATTCATTGGCAATTAGACCAGAAGATGTTCTGTAACCTAAATTCAATTTCTGTCCTGGTAAGACTGTAGTAGAACTTGTTGTTGGAATGCCAAAGAGCACCTAAGAATGTAGCACACACACACACACACACACACACACACACACACAAATATATACACGTGTATGCGTAAAAATGCATATATGTATATATGTGTGTACGTTTGCCTACATGTGCGTGCTGCTGGGGTGAGAGTTCATGTGCTTAAACAACCATCATTTATATTAATCTGCGTATATTTGTAAAATTGATTATCAGTTATTCAAGGTCCTGTACTCCTTCCTCTCATTGCTGGAGTTGAGCCTTCTCCCTCCTGGTGGAGGGAAGAAGGAAGAGCTGAGGAAACATTAAAGGATAATTAAAGGAAATATGTTCTTGGGTTTGAATGC
Organism: Potorous gilbertii; assembly: GCA_028658325.1. Lineage (NCBI taxonomy): Eukaryota > Metazoa > Chordata > Mammalia > Diprotodontia > Potoroidae > Potorous > Potorous gilbertii. The sequence goes on from CM053769.1 coordinate 194,699,817, forward strand.
CAACTGTGGTACCTGCTCACTGTCTGACTTTGGGCAAATCAACTAGCCTCTCCAAGCCTCAGTTTCCCCATTAATAAGTTGGGAGATTTGGACCTGATGGATTCTATGGTCCTTTTCATCTCTCAATCTGTGATCCTATGACCTTTGAGGTGGGAAGGGGGTGAGCACAAAAGAAATAAGGGCCAACAATTGAGTTTGGGGATCTTTTGTGAGTTTCGTGTTTGATTGAACAGAAAAGTATTTATGAAGGGATTATTGTGTGCCAGACACTGTTCTCAGCACTGAGCATACAAATAGAAGCAAATAAAAATTTCCTGCCCTCAAAGGGAATCACATTCTAGTGAGCAAAGCAACACATGCAGGGGAAATAGGGAAGTGGTGACCCAAGAGAAGAGTTTTCACAGGGTTAATTAGATTTTTCAGAACCAGAGAGAAGAAAGAAGGGAGGTTGTACATGGATATGGTGTCCTGACATGAAGATGACTGGAAAAGGTATAGTGGGTTTGAGTCCAGTCTATATATGCTCACCACTAAGAAGTCCAGGGTCCAGTCTGGAGTACCCAGACAGCAGTAGAGTTCAGAATACAAGAACATGGGAAGGTTAAAATTATACTGTGTTCCTTATACTCTCTTATTAACTAGAATATGGTATTTATGAGCAGAATACATCTTAGTCACTTTAGGAAGACTTTCTAATCTCCCACTGATCTTAGCTTTGGGATAGACATAAATCCATGAAGAGCAATCCTTACTCATAGTCTTCTGCTGATCTCAGTCTACTGGGCAGACACAGATGTCCTTACTAAAAGATGAAGAGAGTGAAGCTATCCTTTTGAGAGCCTAAACATTGATCATTTTTCTGTTGCACAGAACTGAACTGTGTGTTGTATAGCTACTGCTCTATCTGTGGTGTTCTTGGGGGTTAACTGCCCCTGGTAGATGTGTCTGTTTTGTTTCAATCTCTTTTTGATATTTCTACAATCTCACCCTCCTTGGAGATAGTCTAAGAAAAATCTGACAAATGTATTTCTGTTTTATGGAGCAAACAACTCTACTAGAAAGATTCTATTCACCTTTACCTTCACCTATGGGCCTTTCCCATTCACAGCAGATTTCCAGTTGAAGGGGACCATAGGAATCAGTCCTCTCCTCTTATTTTTCAGGTGAGAAAACAGACACACTGAAGTGATTTGTTGATCATGCAATATCACAGAACTTCAGTGTTGATTGGCACCTCAAACTAGTTGGACCTTTTCCTGACTGAAAGATCCCCTAGTCAACATTCCCAGCTTGTGATCATCCAGCCTTTGCTTAAAGATCTCAGGTGAGAGTAAATCTGCTATCTTTCCTGTGGCAGAGCTAGAATTCAAATTCAGGTCAATTAAATTTCTACTTCATCTCAGACTCAACTCAGAATGGGCATGGTGGTACATCCCTATAAACCATTACCCAGGAGACTGAGACTGGTGGATGTTTTGAGCTCAGGACTTTTGACCTTTAGAGAGCTGAGGTGACTGTCTTCTAAGTCTGGAATAGAGCCCCTCAGATTGTGGGGAGGGACACTAGATTGCCTAAGGAGGAGCAAACCAGCCCAGGTTGCAAATGGAGAAGGTCACAGTGATGATCAATAGTGGAACTGGGCCTGTGAGTTGCCCCTATATTTCCATCCTGGGTGAGAAAGGGATACTTGGTTAAAAAAAGGCAGTTCACATGACACTATATTTTTTAGATACTAAAAAACAGTAATAGCTAACATTTTTATAATTATTTAGGTTTGAAAAGCATGTTACATGTGCAATCTAATTTGATCCTCACAATAAATCTGGGAGATAAGTGTTATCCCCATTTTACAAATGAGGAGACTGAGGCAGGCTGAGGTTAAGGCAGTTTTCAAAGATATTTACTCATGTTAATTCATGAACATTATGATAACCCTATAATGTAGGTACTACAAGTATTATTAACCTCATTTTACAGATGAGGAAACTGAGACTCAGAAATTAAATGGTTTATCATGGTTATGTAGCTAGAAAGTATCAAAGGTAGGATCTGTATCTAGGTCTTCTTGATTCCAAGTCATGAAATTATGATGCTATCTTGTCCTAGCCTATACGATCCTTGAGAATAGGAGCTGGGTCTTATGTAAGGTTTCTATCTCTCCTAGCAAAATTCATAATTTGCTATACACAGAAGATGCCTGACAAAAGTTTATTGTATTATATAGGATTGTCCAGTATTCTTTCACGATACTACACTGCCTGTACAGATTTTGCTTGTGGGTGGAAGATTTTTATTCCTGATAGTGGGGGCATGGGATATGGGGAAGAGGGAGATAGAGGGGAAGGATAGTACCATGACTAGTCTCTGGAAGCTTACAGTCAATGGCAGAACTGGAATTTGAAAATAGAAATCAAATAGAATATTAGCTGTTCTTTAGATGACTAAGCTTCTGCTTGTATAGATGACCATTGAGAAAGCTTGGTTTCTACCATTGAAATCTCTCTAAATGTAAGTTACTTGCAGGTTTACATAGCTTTCTGGACATCTTTGGGTTTTGTTAGGGATCAGTTCATTAATTCATGAAGTCATGGTCATTACTTACCATCTCTTTTTTGAGTAAGACCTGAAAATCAAGGCCTTTTCAATGGACCTTAGAGAAACTGAAAACCATGGAGAATGGAGTGGAATGAACTCTCATCAGTTAGCTAAGGCTTGGTAGAAAGCCTAGGCCTCCTTTTATCCTGTAACTCTTCTCAGGAAATACCCTACATTTAAATGTGGACTTGTCCACTCCTGGTAGGGGCAGATATATATTTTTTCTTTTAATAGAAATACCACATCTATGTTATTTTCATTTAAAAGGAAAGCTCAGGGATTCTCTATCATATATAAAATAATCCTTGGTTCATTCCTGGCTCTAAGCAAGTTCAGTATACATCACCTCGTTTAATTCAGCAATATCATCAATGTCAGTGCGTATCCACCGGCTGTTGGCTATTGGTCATCCGGACCTGACACAAACTCAATAAATACTCCATAACCCCTGACAGCCGCTAGCAGATTAGCCTGAAATGAGCGATTGCCCAGCCAACACCTGCTGAACCAAATCAGCTCGGTGACGGATGGTCCTGTACTGAGCTCTGACCACAAGTGAGATCAGTGGAAGAATGATTTTATACTTTAAGAAAAGAATTAGAGATGGTGTTCGCTGGAGTGATTGGAAAGCTTTCAGAGGAGGCTGTTTTTCTTCTTTCTTCTTCTTCCTCAGCAATTCTCCAACGTTCACCCTACCTTCCTTGTTTCTTCATCTCCTCCCCCTTGGCTTCTATTGTTCTCATTATAATTAAGATTCCTTGACTAAGAAAGAGTACTGAGATAGATTAACCCAGTGTGACACCTGGCTCAGTGGAGTTAAGGCCTGGTGAATGAAACTTTGCCTTACCACATGATAGGATCTCTAAAAAGCATATTGGACTTAGAGTAAGGAGTGTCCCTGCCACTCATTTATGGACAAGTAACCTTGGGCAAGTTGTTTAACTTTTCAGAACCTCAGTTTCCTCATCTATAAAATGAGAATAATGATGCCTATAATCCTTAGCTCATGGTTGTTGTGAGACACAAGAGTCAGTCAAAGCATTTAATAACTATGTAAATCTTAAATTGCTATATAAATGTCTATTACCACTACCACAACAACTCTTCTTTCTCCCCCTCCTCCCCCTTCCTCTTCTACCTCTACTACAACTACAAATGCTCTGAACTTAGAGTCAGGAAGACTCTAGCTTTAGATCCTGGTTTTGTGACCCTGGGCAAGTCACATAACCTATTCTGCCAGAGTTTTCTCATTTGCAAATTCAGGATAATAAGAGCTATTCCTCCTATGCTGATTTTGAGGATCAGATGAGATTGTGTAAAATGCCTTGAAACCTTACAGCACTATATAAACACTATTATCATTTATTATAATAAAAATAATAAAAATGAAATAATCTTTCACTCAGGGAGCTTAGATTTCATTAGAAAGTGGCCATCCCAGTAGGGGCTAAGCTCTGGAAGCTCCTGGCAAACTAGAAAAGTTTGAGTATGGGAAATAGCAATGAATGCTGTAACACTTGGAGATTAGCCTAACTAAACTCTGAGATGCTTATCACTATGTTCTTGGCCATCAATGACTTTTTTCCAACCACAGCAACTCATGATAATGTCTACTGAGGTGGGAAGAGGTGGTAATCTTCAGGTGAATGAATACTCTTATGGATAAATTCCTTAGCTAGGCACTGGGTGAGGTGGAGAGGGTGATACTTCAATTCTCCAGTGGATCTGAGATCTTATCAATGTAGGTATGCCTTTCATGAGTATATATCAGAGTCCATCCATGCCCACTCATCCTGTATAGGTCTTAGGTGTTTCCTTCCCCAAATCCTCTGTAGAGGAGCTATCCAATGTGCTGGACTTTCCTCTGAAGCTTTTTCGTATTTCATGGCTACCAGTGCAATCCTAGGGATTTCTTTGTTATTTCTGACTCCTATTTTATGACCACTTCACTTCCTTTTTTAGTCCTAAGCACCCCTAATGTTGTATTTTAAGGCAGTTCTTCATGGATTACATTATGATGTACAGTTTAAATCAAGACTCAGTCATGTCCCAACCTTGTTCACTCACAGTCTAGTAAGGAGATGCTGGTGGGTCGTGGAAAAGTCACCTGACAGCGAGACAGAGAGAGAGAGAGAGAGAGAGAGAGAGAGAGAGAGAGAGAGAGAGAGAGGATGTGTGTGTGTGTGTGTGTGTGTGCGTGTGTGTGTGAAGATGTATCATTCTTATTCCTAAATTCTAGCTCTTGCCCTGTGAAGGGAAATTCACTTTCTCTGGGGTATCTGGCATAATGTCACTTCTCTAGAATTGGCCAGGGAACATTCCTTTGTATCTTAGGGTCATAGGGGAGAGTAGTTCAGTTATAAGACAAACTTTATCTTTGGAGCGGTAGGGTACTGTGTGCCTGAGAAAATAACATATTTCACTCTTCTGTCTTGAGGATTTCTTCTTGTTTGGTGCAAAAAAGACCAGGAAGTTAAAATTAAATCTCTTCTAGTTCTGCTTTTCCATCAAATGCTTCCACTGCTCCTAACCATCTATCATCCTCATCCTCCCCAGGATCACCAATTCTGCCAATCAGGTTTGCTGAGTACTCCAGACTTTTTCCTCTCCACAACTAATAGAGGAATGCAGAATGGCATAATGGAAATCATGTTTTTCATTAAGTCAAAGGACCTAGGTACAAATTCCATATCTGCCATTTATAATCTGGATGACCTTGGACATGTCACTTAATCCAAGATTGGTTCTCAGTTCCTAAATATATAAATCAATCACCTCTATGGTCACTTCCAACTCTAACTTTATGATACTATTCCATGTCTCATTCTTTAAGGGCCCAGCTAATTTGATTAAATTGATTTTGAGCTTATGTATTTATGTTACTTCCATCTTTCCCTCAAATAACACTTTTTCATAGCAGTCTTCAGTGACTAAATTCAAGGGAATGAAACATGTGGCTATTTAAGTTTCATTGTTAGGGGCCATTGGGGGGTAATAATTTTGGGTTACGTAGTCTTTTCTAGAACTCCTTGAACCACACTCTTTTATTTCTGCCATCTACTATGTCCTACTATGCATGTGTATGCATAGTAGGACAGTTTATCTGGGAATAGAGATCTCAGAATAAGCTCACATCCAGTGTGTTCAGGCTTATCTGAGATTCTGTGCTCTTGGGTGTGTGAAGACCCAGGAAAAGAGAATGGGAATATGTCTTATACTCATAGGATTTGAAGTAGGAAGAAACATTGGAAACACTGTTTAAACCTCATTTTACACATGAAGAAACTAAAACTTAAAGAGAAGGAATGGGGCTAGCTTGAGTTTACCAAGTTAGTGTGTCTCAGAACCAGAACTTAAAGCTAGACCTTCTGACCACTTTTTCTATGGTGCCATTTTGACTCCTGGTACAGATGAGCAGAGAGAGATATTCGGAGAGAGGCTTGTTTGATGGCCCCCTGGCTAATACCAGTAGGAATGGGCAATCAGAATACACACTGTCTTGGGGTGGGGGTAGGGAGAAGATGGAGAGAAAAATTTGAAATTCAAAATTTTGTGAAAGTGAATGTGGAAAACTGAAAATAAATACATTTATATTAAAAAGGCATTTAATTAGATTGCATAATAATAAAAGTAAAAATGAAATTTCCTCCTTATAAGCCTGGAGCAG
>CM053769.1:194706578-194811578 GCA_028658325.1 Potorous gilbertii
ATATTTGGTCATTAACAAAAAGGCACTTTGGCTGTCCATCTTCTTTCTCTACCTCACTCTTGTTACAAGACAGATCCACTTTCTTTTCTAGTCATATATCTCTCTGATGGTACCTTTTACAATACTTCTGCACAATTCTTCACTAGTGACATATTACAGCCTCATCACACCCACCATGTTCCTCTCCATTACCCTTTGGGTGACCCTCAACTTAAATTCTTCAGAGATTGTGGCATTCCATGACTCACAGGCATCTGAACATCACATTTTAGAAGGGTCATTAACAAGCTAGAGTGCATCCAGAAGTGGGCAATGAGGATGGTGAGTAATCTGAAAATTACCTCCTGGAAGGAGCAATTGAAGGAACTAAATATATGTGAGCTGTAAAAAGAAGATAAAGCTTAATACAAATAATCAGCTTAAACTATACTATTATTGTCATTATGGTTATTTTCTTTGCTTAATCTTAATCAATCAACAAGTATTTATTAAGTGCCTACTACATGCCAGGCACTATATACAAATACAAAGAAGAAACAATCCCTATTGCATCTCCTCCAGTTCTGAACAAAATACTCTATAGAAAATAGATATTGTACTACATAAATGCTTGTTGAACTAAAAGACATCAGGATTCAGATCAATGTAATTACCAATTTTAACTCCAGAGGATTAATATGAAACTCACCTTCCCTCCTCATGATAGAATGGCAGATTCTGTGAGGCAGATGTCATCAGATGTTGTTCTTCAGAGAGTTTGTTTCACAAAATCACAGAATTAAAGAGTTGGGAGGGACCTCAACAACCATCAAGTCCAATCTATATACAAAAGGAATCCCCAGTATAAAATACCAGCTACGTGACTGTCCAGACTCTGCTTAAAGTGCTCCAAGGAGGGAGATCCTACTACCTCTCTAGGAAGTTATTCAACCTGTGAACTTCAATAGGAATATTTTCCCCTTACCTGAAGACTAAACATGTTGCATTGAAACATCCACCCATTACTCCTAGTCCTCCCCCTTTGAGTCAAATTGAACAAGCTAAGTCCCTTCTTCCATGACCACCCTTCAAATACTTGACAAGAGGAATAGGATTTCTCCAAGTCTTCCTTTATCAATACTCTACATTCGCAGTTCTTTCAACCAATCTTCATTTCCCTTAGCTATATATCCTTATTAGAAGGAAAAAAGTCTTTTAGGGCAAGATATTGGGAGGTAACATTGATATTTTTTAAAACATCAATAAAATATTTTAAGTTAAAAATTTCATAGAATTCAACTTAGTACATGCAAGGCTCATCCTTCTAATCTCTACTGTATATTATCCTTAAAAACAAGGTAACTTTTAGAGATATGAACCTGGCCAAGATCATCCTAGACAGGGCAGCCTTTTAGATTCTGCCGAAGCTAATGCTTGAAGGTAACATCTTGGATGCCATAGAATCAAAGCATCTAAACCTAGGAAGAAAGTTAGCAATCATACCGTAGCCACATAACATGAATGAGTTCATTCCATTTATCTAAAGAGAAGTCCATACCAAATTGAAGAAAGAAAATGAGCTCAACCCTCACTCAGAACTACTTCCAGGAATGTCCTTGGAACCTGTAACAAGATATTCCTCCTTCTCATTGTTCCCCTCTCCCTTCATTGTTCCCTTCATCGTTGGATAGAGATCTCGGCAAAGGTTTGTAGAGGTTAATTGTAAAGGCAAAAGCCAGCTTATAGAAAACACTGTGGCTTAGGCAGATGTGGCAATTTGTTTTTTTGGTCATTGTCCTTCGTCTTCGAAGAAGACCAAAATGACATCACCATTTTAAAGTGGAATTTCAGTGTATCTCACTGTGGCTGATCAGACCAATACAAGCTCGGAATGTTCTACCACCAATTGGGCACAGATAGTCTGTTTGAATATTTGGGGGTGGATACCCCAAATTTTCACATCCTGCATTTACTTTGTGCTATCTCAATTCTGCTTTGCTCAAAGAGCCCAACACCTTTTTTATGTGGGCACAGCATGCTGAGCAATCCTGGATGAGTGTCTCCCATATTGCACAATAAAATCCAAAGTTCTTGAGAGAGAACTTGAGAGTGTCCTTTTATTGTTTCTTCTGGACACCATGTGATCGCCTGCCCCATTCAAGTTCTCCATAAAATAGTCTTTTTGGCATGTGAATATTTTGCATTCGAACAACATGACCAGCCCATTGGAGTTGCACTCTTTGAAGTTTGAATGCCTGGCAGTTCAGCTTGAGCAAGGACTTCAGCATCTTGTACCCTATCCTGCCAGGTGATCGTCAGAATCTTCCTAAGACAGTTCAAATGGAAACGATTCAGTTTCCTGGTATGGCACTTGTAGACTGTCCATGTTTCACAGGCAAACAACAATGAGGTTAACACAACAGCTCTGTAGACCTTCAGTTTGGTAATCAGTCTAATACCTCTTCTCTCCCAAACTTTTCTTCAGAGCCTCCCAAACACTGAACTAGCTCTGGCAATGCATTCATCAACCTCATTGTCAATGTGTACATCCCTGGAAAGTACACTACCAATGTAAGTGAATTTATCCACAGCATTCAAAACTTCCCCATTTGTTGTAATTGATAGTTCCACATATGCATGGTGTGGTGGTGGCTGATGGAGAACCTGTGTTTCTTTTGGTGTTAATTATTAGGCCAAAATTAGCACAGGCAGCAGAGAATCCATCCATACTTTGTTGCATCTCAGCTTCAGAGGCTGCATTGAGTGCACAGTCATCTGCAAACAGAAAATCATGCACCAACACTCCCTCCACTTTGGTTTTGGCTTGTAGCCTTTTCAAATTGAAGAACTTACTATCAGTGTGGTAGCTGACCTTGATGCCATGTTCATCCTCATTGAGAGTATTTGACAACATGGCTGAAAATATCACGTTAAAAGCATGGGAGCAAGCACACAGCCCTATTTCATTCCATTGGTGACTGTGAAGGCACGAGAACATTGTCCACTCTCCAGAACCCAGGCAAGCATGCCATCATGAAATTGATGTACAATACTGATGAACTTCTCCAGGCAACTAAATCTTGACAAAATTTTCCAAAAGCCCTCACAACTAAGAGTGTCAAAGGCCTCGGTCAGATCTACAAATGTTGTATACAAACCTCTGTTCTGCTCCTGGCATTTCTCCAGGACTTGTCTGTCAGTAAACACCATATCGACTGTTCCTTCGACCTTTCTGAAGCCACACTGGCTCTCAAGTAGATGACCATCTTCCAAGTGAAGGGTCAGCCTATTAAGGAGGACTCTAGCAAGAATTTTGCCAACAATGACTAAGAGAGAGATCCCCCTGTGATTGTCCCAGGACAATCTATTTCCTTTACCCTTATAGAGATGGACAATGGAGGCATCCTTGAACTCCTGGGGGATAACTTCCTCTTGCATATAACCTGGAAAATTTCAGTCAGCTTTTGTTTGAGCAATGTTCTCCCTACCTTGTAAATCTCAGCTAGAATAGAATCAGCATCAGGTGCTTTGCCACATGAAAGGAGCCCAAAGGCCCTCAAAGCCTTTTCTTTGGAAGTTCAGCTGAGGAGGGATCGACTTCAACCTGAGGTAAAGGGTCCATGGCCTCAGCATTGATTGATGATAATCTGTTGAGAACACTATGGAAGTGTTCAGCTCATCTCTCTAGGATCATGTCCTTATCACTAATCAATGTGGCTCCATCAGTCCTGAGTAGATGTGATGTGCCATAGGTTTTTGGTCCATAAATAGCTTTCAGGGAGTCATAAAAGAGCTTTGGATTGCTATCAGCATAAAACTCAATTTCATCTGCCTTTTTACTGAGCCAGGAATTCTGCATCTCTCTAAGCTTTGCTTATACTTTGCTTTTGATGGAGTTAAATGCTGCCTTCTTAGAGGTGGGTGAACTATCCTGCTGGTAAATCCTGTGGAGTTCTCGTTTTTTATTTAGCAGCTTCTGAATTTCCCCATCATTTTCATCAAACCAGTCTTGGTGTTTGTGAGTGTTCTGACTCAGATGAGCAAATGCAGTACTGTACACCAAATCCCTGAATGCTGCCCACTCCTTTTCTGCTGCACTGTTAGCAGCCCTGAGTGAAACAAGGTTGGCAAATGAAGGCCAGTTTACTGAGGTTGGAGCTGGATACATCTTTTTCTGGAGTAGGCACAGTCAAGGGGAGGGCCGTGAAACTGGCATGGGTTTTGCAATCAAAACCAATCTAATCAGCAAGCTGGCATGCCTGCCAAAAGGAGTGAATGATAGATCATAACAATGCTATTGCCACTCGCAGGAAAATGCCATGCCACCATCATCAGTGCCTATGCTCCCACCATGACAAACCCTGATGAAGTCAAAGAAAAATTTTATGAAGACCTAGAGATCCATATCGTCAATGTGCCAAAAGAGGATAAGCTTATAATTCTGCGTGACTTTCATGTTAGAGTAGGCTCAGACTACCAGACTTGGCAGGGAGTCCTAGGGAGAAACAGACTTAGAAACAGAAACAGCAATGGTCACTTACTGCTGAAGACTTGTGTATCACATGACCTTCTTATTCTTATTGTACATAAATATTTACAATGCCAATTCTGAGACTCAATTACACATCTACTGGCATACCGCATCCACTTCATCTAAACCTCCTAAATTATTAAGAGTGTTTGAGAAAGAGCATGAACTAGGAGACAGAAGGGACAATAATAGTATAAACCTTCCACTAACTACTTTTAGGACTGGGAAAATCACTTCAATACACTTTGGTGGTGTTCTTATCTTTAAATTAAGGATCTCTTTAATAGAAGTTCTTTGCATGGCAGCCCAAAATTGGAAACTAAGAGACTGCCCTCCTAGTGGGGAATAGCTAAGAAAATTGTGGTATAATATCATGCCATAAGAAATAAAGAAATGGACAGTTTCAGAGGAAATGGGAAAACTTGTATGACTTAATTCAGAGTGAAGTGATAAAACTAGAAGAATAATTAATACAATGATGACAAAATTAGAGGGAAAAAAACTTGGAAAGACTTTAGGACTCAGATATATGCAATCATAAAACACACATCCAAAAGAATGAAGATGAAAAATCCTACTTACCTTCTGACAGAAAAGTGATGAACTTCAAATGAATAGAGACGTATATCTTGGATGTGGCTAATGTAAGAATTTGTTTTTGCCAGTTATGTAGATATGCATGGAGATTTTTTTTTGTTAAATTTGCTCACTTATGGGAAAGAGTAATGGGAGAAACAGAGCAATTTTTAAAATCTCTCTCTTTCACACATACACACACATACACACACACACACACACACACACACACACATACACACACACACACACATTGCCGCCACCCTCTACCCTTTTGGAGTTCAAGAATCTGATTCAGTAGTGTGACATATAGGAAACTGACTTGCTGACATGACCAACCACAGCAAGCACAATTCAATGACATTTCATCTATGTATTTCCATATTGTTGAAATATTTCCCAAAGTGTGGTGCGCAAAACTGAACACAATTCTTCAGATGTGGTCAGATCCTGAGAGAGGATATTGGAACTATCTCCTTCCTCTCTCTGGAAGGGGTTTCTCTAACAAACAGTATCAGAATGATTGGAGTTGGAAAGGGAAAGAAGCAATTTATTTCTTCTCTAAATCTGTGTTGGGCCTACAACCCTTTCCCTTACTGTTTGTTGGATTTCTGACACATTACAGGTAATTATCACTGTCTGGGATATTTTGCATGTCACTGCTTTTGAGAAAGGAAAACTTGACTCTGGATTGGTGGAAAGAAGGCTTAGTGCTATGTATCATATAAGGGACAGAGTTGGTGTCAGAACTTCATGAGAGAGAGATATACATAGTTCCTGACTCTTCATCAGAGATATATGGAAAGACAAAGTGGAAACTGCAGACATTTAAGGGAAGCCAGCTCCTCAACATGCCTCTGATTTCCACTTTTATCTCCTTATGGACTTTAGAGGAGGAACTTCCTCTTCAGTGAGATTGGGCCTTCTTTATTGAGAGTTTGAGCTGAAATTTCTAGTAGCTCTCAGATAAAGGGTTCATTCATGTATTTTCTGGTATGTCAAATTTTTTAGCTTCTCTGATTCAGTTTGTTATTTGTTTAAACAAATAGATTTGCTCACTATTCACTATTTGTGATGGCCTTTTGTGTAACCGGCATTTGGTGGAAAGACCTAAGAATTCCTACTACACTAAAACTACCAAGAGTTCATCTAACCTCCACTTGAAACCTTCTAATGAGGGAGAATCCATCACCTCTCCACAAAGCTCACTCCACTTTTGGACATCTCTAAATGTTAGGAGGTTTTTTCTGAGTTTTCTAAGCCCAAAGGAAAGGTCTGAGACATCTCCCTTGAGTTCAGAAAGACCTAGGAATATGAGGTGGAAACAGAAGGATCACAGAGATCATCTTATCCAGACATTCTTAACTCCAGGGATTAGATTTCAAGGTGTCTGTGAACTTGAATGAGAAAAAAAAACTTTTATTTTCATTAACCTCTAATAGAAATTTAGCATTTCTTTTAATTATGAATGTAGGCAATAAACATTATTCTGAGAATTCCATTGGCTTCAAAACCCTGTCAAAGTATTGAGTCCACATCATTAAAAAGTTAAGAATTTCTGCCAAGTCCCTCATTTTAAAATTGAAAAGAGGTTCAGAGAGGTCAGAGGTTCATCAACTCTCAGAAATGTATTCAAATAAATTGGAAAATCCATATAAATGTGGATTAGTGGGACCCAGGCTAAGAACCCCTGATCTAGTCCAATCCATACTTGCATAGGAAATGCTTTGTCAATATCTCTAAAAAGTGGTCAGTTCTTATTTCAAATTGAAATCTGCCCCTCTACTTTCCATCATTTGGGACTTAAGCAAATTAGTCTAATTCCTATTATGTACAACAGCCCAACAAATACTTGAAGATAGGGTGGTGTAGTGTAGTGGTATCAAACAAATAGAAATGGGGACCAAAAATCTGTCATACATAAGGATCCCTGTAGATCCCATATTGGTTTAGAAAAGCACATGTTAATACTATCTATGTTTTATTACATATTTAATTTATTTTGTTGAGCTGGTTCTAGTTGCACTAGAGTATTACTATAGGCTGGCCTTTGTTTGACACCTCTGGCCTAGACTATCCTGACGGTCCCTTGTAGCTCCAGATCTTATATTCTTAAGATAACAATCTCTCTTAAGTCTCCTCTTTTTCAGGATAAAAAAGTGTAATTCCTTCAACTAGTTTGAATATGACACAGGTTATAGTCTCCTCCCCTTCCTGGTTGCCCTACTCTGAACATGCTCCAGTTTCTCTATGTCCTTCCCAAAATAAAGCACACAGACTTAAAAATGATGGTGCTGTCCATCCAGAAATGATCTGACCATGACAAAAGAGCAGGACTATTACCTTGCCCATTCTGGCCATTGGGTTTTTCCTAAAGATCTCATAAGTTCACATGGGTGCAATGTTTTTTTCCAGGAAAGGACCAATGAAGAGTAGGGGAAACTGAGGCAATAGCTAAGGTTGAGACCTCCCTGTGCTAAGATTTCCCCATTGAATCCAAAGGGAAGCTAGGAAGCTACCCTCCAATGCAGGGGTTCTTCACCCTTTTTTGTGTAATTTGTGTAAGATTTTCATTTGGGAAAGCCAATGGATCCCTTCTTGGAATTATATGTTTATATGCATAAACTAAATATATAGAGTTAAAGGAACACTATATTAAAATACAATTATCATTTTTTGAGATCATCTATTCCAAGTTAACAACCCCTGCTCCAATGGGACAAGTTTGAGATCTAATTAGAAAGACTTATTCTTAAAAAAAAAAAAGTCAATGAGACACTTCATTGGCAACTAGTGATGGAAATAGGAGGTAAGAAATTCATGGTTACTGAATTTCTTGCATACCTGCATATGGAAATTATCTAGTGTTGAAGGTGTATCTCATTTTACATAGGAGCCATGAAAAGCAGTAAGACAGAGACAGCACTAGACTAAGACTAGTGTACTTTCTACTCTAAAATTTTATGACTATACAGCTAGATTAACCAGACTGGGTCAATTGTGGTCTGTTGATTAAAACCAGAACTAATTCCAGACTGAGAGTCTAGAGTCCTTTCCAGCTCAAAAATTCTATAACTGTAAAGCTAGATAAAGAAGCCAGATGGGGTCAATTGTGGTCTATTGGTTAATCCTAAAGCTATCTATCTCTGAAGGAAAGGAAAGGAATTGTAGGCAGTGGCAGTCTGTACCCCATTACAGACATACTTCTCATTCTTAGTTATCATAAGATTTCTGGGAAAACAAAAGTATATCTTTATCTGGGAAAGACTAAGACTCCTTTAGTTAGAATATAGCTTAGGTCCCTTTATTTCTGAAAAGTTACCTTTTAAAAAAAATCATTGCAATCAAATTCCTGGGAATTTGCTATTCTAGGTACAAAAAGGGGGCATTCAGGGACCCCAATGCCATCTTCATCCTTGGCATTACATATAAAATCAACTTTTCCTCAATGAAACTTTCCCTACCTGACCACTACCACTCCCATCCCCTCAGAACTGGTCTCTCCCCATACTCAAAGTTCTCAGCCTATTTTGTCTTGACTCCTTCTCCCTGTTCCATATTTCCTGTCTACCTGTGGGAGTTCCACCCTACCTCTTTGAGGAGAGGCTCAGAAGTCATTTATTTTTCATTTATTTACTGACAGGTTTGCTTAAAGTCAAGTAGCTTCTCCACAGTGAGAATGGGGACAAGAACCTCCATTTCCATTCATTAACATAAGTAAAAGGCTTTATAAGCCTTGAAGTATGATATACATGCTATGCTAGCTCTTATCGTGACTATGGTTCTAAAATCTTGGGAGTGTCTGAAACCTTGGCTAATAGGTGCCACTTGAAATTCCTTATGCCTAGATCTCCAAACCCTAAATTGATGCAAATAAGAGATGCAACCTTAACACCTCCAAGTCCCAGCTCCCTTCTTGGCTTTACTCCTATGCCAGATGGAGTCTAACTCAGGTATAGGGGAAGGGGAAGAAGTAGAATTTAGCCACAAATCTATAGTTTTTCATCTATATGATATTCTTAAACACCAGCAGAACCAAGGTATCATGGATTAAGAGTTGTCTTTAGAATCAGAAAGCACTGTACTCAAGTGCCATCTCTAATACACTTTGAGTGTCCGTAGAGCAGGTGCTAATCTGCATTGATAGAGTTCCTTACCTGGAAACCCCTATATCTATGAAATCACAGGTACATGTAAGAGCAAAAACATAATATAAATGCCCTGAGGAGCAAAGAAAATTGAAATCAGCCCAGGGTGAACTGGAGAACTCCTTGGTTACTAAAATTCTGATGTTGTTCAGTTGAGTCTGACTTTTCGTGATCCATTTGGATTTTCTTGGCGAAGATACTGGAGTAGTTTGCCATTTCCTTCTCCTGCTCATTTTATGGATGAGAACACTAAGGCAAATAGGGTTAAGTGACTTGTCCAGGGTCACAGAACTAGTAAGTGTCTGAGACCAGATCTGAAGATGAGTCTTCCTGAATCTAAATCCAGTGTTTTATCCACTGCCCAAAATTCTGATGACACCAGATTAAATATCTCGCTGGAGTTTTTTAGGGGTCCCTCCTTCCTTACCTAGATCACAAATAAAGGGTTATTTAGGGATTTCTTCTCTGCTCCTCCCTAACACACCTTGTTGTAGTGTTTGGTACCATCCCTTTCTGGGCGCAATGGGTCATTTATGTAACCCTTGTCAAACCTCAACCAATAGGGAGTCTCCAGCCCCACATTCCCATGGATGCTCTCACAGGAACAGTAGCTAAAGTATTTCATTATTCTGTCTCTCTCCCAACTTTTGGGAACAAAAGAACACACAGGATATGAATGAGTAATACAAATATTTTGCAGTCATCTCCAAAGTACCCAGAAAGTTCAAAAAGAATAGAATTCATTATTCTTTGCACTGAAATAATGCCATTATGCTATAATAAAATCAAATATCACAAAAAGAGTGAACATGTATATAATGGTTTAAGATTAGCAAATGGCCTTGCTTCTGTTCTCTCCTTTGATCTTCACAACTCCACAAGGCAGGTGACATTCTCCCCATCTGGTACCTTAACAGGTTAGAAAGCACTTTGTATGATGTCTAACTTAATCTTCACAATGATTCTCTGCAGCAGGCAAGACAAGTATTATCCCTATTTTACAGATTGGGCAAGTGTAAATCGAGGCATTTTGAATTGTTACTTTTTTGGAGGAATGGGGCTCAAATCCTACCTCAAACACTCAATAGCAGTGTGGCCCTGAACAAATCAATTCACTTCTTCTACCCTCAGTTTCTCAAGGTCAGGTCACATCATATCTCCTGGCCTTCTGTAAAAAGAGGGAGATTTCACCTGGATGACTCTAAGGTCCCCTCTCAACTCTAGATTCTCTGATATGACATTCCCAAAGTGAAGTAAGTGGCAGAAGCAAACCTCAAACCCAGCTCCACAGACTCTCAAGCCAATACTTTATACATCCTCTCCTGGGATCCCTAAGCAAAATATTTCCATCATCACTATAGCAAGTATTGAACATCTAGGACTGCCACAAAGCCATCTTTGTTTCCAAAGTTTTCTCTTTATGATAGACCTGGAGAAAGAAAGACTAAGGGGAAAAGGAGACAGAACAGAGGAGAGGGGGAAAGCAGGGAAAAAGAGCAAAGTGGGAAGACAAAGTAGTGGGAGTCCTCAAGGAGGAGGAAGGGAAAAAAACTGATCTTTAATTAAAAACACTGTGGTTTTCACCAGAGAGGTATGTTCAGGGTGCAGAAAAGGGTGAGATGAATTTTTTGAGGGAAAAAAAAAACACTTTCCCCAATTTCTTGAGGAGGAATGATGCCTCTATCCCTCTCACAGTTCAAGGGCTCTCCTGGGCTCCTCAAAAGCTTCACATACCTTCTCTGAAAGGCATGAGGCCCCTCGAAGCTTTTGTCCTATTGTGCTCTGTGATTCAGTTGTGCTAGAACTGTCTGTACTTACGATTGTCAGTTTCCTAGGATTTGAGACTAGAAGAAACTTTGGGGAGTCTCTAGAACAGGGGTTCTTACCCTTGACCTAGTTTTGTCATTACTGTGGTTGCCATTTAATTTTGATAACTGTATTTCGATATAATTGGTTTTTGTAATGCTGTGAGTTTTATTTTATGCACTTAGAAATATTATTCTTAAAGTGATCACGGACTTCACCAGACTGGGGTACATGGCACAAAAAAATTAAGAATCCCTGCCCTTCTCAACAGCACTTAAATTAAGTTGTAAAGAAACTGAGTCCAAATAAGATGAATTGATTAATCCAAGGGTGGATTCCAACCTAAGTCTTGTGTTGTCAGACCCAGTGCTCTTGTATGAAGCATAACTAGGGACTTTGTTCGCCTTGGGCAAGCAATGAAAACCATGTCCAGGCAAATGGCACCCTCACCTTGGAAAGGAAGTGGTTGGTGGGGGAATAAAGGCCTCAGGATACTGGAGATACCATAAGACCACTACTATGGAAGTTCCCATCCCACCCTGTGGGGGATACATACCATCTGGTAGCTTCCTATTTTTACTCATTATTCCAGTGAATTAAGCACTAAGGCAAGTTTTTCTTCACACTTAGTATCCAAGAAGTCCAATTACATAGGAGGAAGGTAAGAAAGTTATCCTTTAGGAGTCCATATTTAGAGTTGGAAAGGACTTTAGAAGTCATCTCATTGACTAGCCTCATTTTACGAATGAGGGAACTGAAGCCCAGAAAGGATTAAAGACTTGCCCGAAGTTACATAGGTAAGATGTAGCTGAGCCAGAATTTGAACCCAGGTCTAGTGACTCCAAATGTAGCACTCTTTCAACTGTACTACACAGCTTCATTAGGCAAACTTCTTGGATATTTGTGGGGAGGGGTGATAGAAGGCTTAAAGCCACACACATGCCTTAAAAATACAATAGAATGTCACTGTTGGAAGAGATCATAGCGATCATCTTGTCTGGAATCTCAGAAAGGAGAAAGAACTTGCCCAAAGACATGGGGCCAAGGCTTATTAGACTCATTAGCTTGAACTGAGGCTGAACTAAATTGGAGCCAAATTTCATCTGCCTTTCATACATTCACTGATTCTTAAAGCTGAAAGGGGTCTTAGAAATGGCTCTGCCTGAATCATTTGTTTTACAGATGAGAGCACAGAGGTCCATAGTCAATGTTAGAACAGAGATTAGAATTCAGATCTCCTGACTTCCAGTTCAACCCTTTCTAAATTAGGATGGATACTTCTATCAGTCCTTCTAAAAGATAGCCAAGGTTTACTAGCACTGACTCAAGATGAGTAACTGAATGGGAAGAGAGGCCCTCAGTCATTCTCCGCCTCCAGACTCAGCCACCCCAGGGAAGGCAACCCATATTCTCCTCCATAGAGTCAAAGATCTTGGCATATAGTCATCTGGGAAAGTTGTTTTTCCCCTAAAACATTCATCTGAGAAAGTTGGGATTTTTTTCCCCTAAACAATTTATCTCACCCTTTTCTGTACCATGGACATACCTCTCTGATGAAAACCACTATGTTTTTAATTAAAGATTTGGATTTTTTCCTTTCTTCTTTAATCTACATCCTTATCTATCCAGGTCCCAATCCTGTTGCTTCCAATTCTCTGCCTTTAGCAACCACCAACAATCAGAGAATGGAAAACCTCTGAGGGACTAGAGCCAAGGCTGGAGTGGTACCTCCCTTCCCACCTCTAGGCCAAAGAGACCTTAAAGACCAAATCCTTCCAGTCCTGCCTTTTCCATCCCCTCAGTGGGATATCTGCAGTCTACCAGCTCCCACTAGTAGGATACTAGCCCTAGCCACAAGAGATCACCATCTTGTCATAGCTGCCTCAGTCACTACAGCTGTAGCCTTTATCCTTTGGGTAAAATAAGTTTATTCGAAGCCCCTTTAATTTACCAACATTGAACCAAAGCCCTAGGGTCTCTTCCTTGTTATAATACTAGCTCATGACACTAGAGTATCCAGCCTCTTCAAACTGTGGCATGAGAGTATAAATGGGTATAGTAGAAACTACTGGATTCAGTCAGAAGATGTGGGTTCAGATCCAGAGCTCACCTCTGTTTGCAAGCTACACTGTCTCCCCCATTAAACTGTAAGGTCCTTGAGAGCACTTGGTATCCTCAACATCTTATAGCAATGCTTAGCACAGAGCAGGTATTTAATAAATCTTTACTGACTGACAACAAAAACTCTTCATGATCTTCAATAGTGTTGAAGAGGGTAAGGGCATTGTGAGACCAAAATATAGACGGACCACCAAAATAAAGGTTATTAACCTTTTTTGTGTTATGGACTCCTTGGGGTACATGGGGTGTTCAGGGAAGACTAGTGCCTCTGGTATGAGTGCTGGCTGCTCGTCTACCTTTGATGCGTCCCTGGAACTCAGTTCTCATCTCCAGCTCCAAGAAGATGTAGCATGCGCAGTGGCTACACCCTGGTAAAACCATCTCATTAGATGGGCTGAACCAGGTTGAAGGTGACCAAGAGTGCCAATGAGTTAGGGGGATGTCCACCCCAAGCAGGTGGAATTCCCTGGTGGAATGGGCGGATGAGAACAATTTTTTTTTTCCAACTACCATGACAGTGCCTGAAGCAAGCACTGGGGAGCACTTACAGCTTGGTCAGAAATGAAGATGCCAAGGTCACCCGCCGCATCTCAGGTTATTACCAGTTGTCTTAGCTTTTGTCCTGTCACTGAACTTCAACGACTCTGGAAGAGAGAATGAGGTAAGGACTTTGAGCGCTCTGCCTCACTTAAATCCAATTCACACACATGCACACAAGTCATCATTCATGATGTTATCTGTCCTCTTCACACATGAAGGACTAACAATAGATGCCTTCTCAGAATCGGGTTTGGTTGTCTGCATTCAGGATTGAATGAAATGCTAAATTTCAGTTAGAGCTTAATAAAAATAACAATAGTTTTTCCTGTTCAAGTTCATGAACCTCCTGAAATCCATGTCCAATCTCCTTGGATTCCAGATTAAGAAACACTTCTGTAGGCAGTCACAAGGATAGTGAGCAGAGCCAGAGGCCAGTGCGTTTTCCCATTTGTACTCCCAAGACTTTGCACAATGGCTGGAACAAGGTGAGTTTTTAACAAATGCTTGTTGACTGAATTTGACACCCTTTCCCGTGGCAATGGTAATAACTGATCTTGCTGTTCTGAGAACAAGAGCACGAGATGGAAGGAGGCAGAGAAATCTATCAAGCACCTAGGCAAATGCCAAGATGCCCATAATAGATAGGTCCTTCTGTCCAAGTGCACGACTGGATGAGATACTAAGCATGGCCTGCTAGGTAGTATTAGCTGAAAAGAATTTATACTCATTCACTCACCAGATCAGACCCAGGGACAAATCTCAAAGTTGAATGTATTGATTCTTCTATGGTATGGAGGTACGATTTCTGAATGCCTAAGTTTCTTCATATGTAAAGTTAGGAAAAGACTCTTTCCACTTCCTACCTCGCAGGGTTATTATAAGGCTCAAATGAATTAATGTGCCTAAAGTACTTTGAAACTGTCAAGTACTGTATAAAAGTCATCTGTTATCTCGATCACCTTGGTCAAAGTCTTAAATGAGGAAATGCCTGCCTTCCTGCAGCATTCTCATTCATTTTCCATACTTCCCAATACAAACAAAAACAAAACCCCTACCTCCTAAGATCCTTCCAATGGCCATGGCAGGGATGACTTGCTAAGGGAGTATCTTTCCCCTGAGAGCAAGGGAAAAGACCTTCCCAGTTGAAATTAACTGGAAAGGAAAAATGTTTATAAATCACCATAGAACCAAACTGGATCTACTCGCCTGCCTTTTATATAGTATCAGCAAGATCAACTACATTTGTTCCGCTGCCTGGCAGGTATTAAATTCATCCTGTTTAGTTTATTTGCCCGGCGCACCCGCCTAACAATAACAGAGGGAAGGTTCCTCTGGCACTGAAGAAATCAGAGTCTGTATATCCCTGTTAAGGGCCTTCACTGAATTTCCTGTTTATGTCTTTAAATGCTATAGGCCTTGAACGCATTAAAGTCTAGTTTTCTAGGGGCTGTGGTCTCCTGGTACCAGCCAGGGTGGGAGAGGAGGGGGATAGTTTACTAATGAATGAGAGACCCATGGCAGCATGTTACAGTGAAGGAAGGTTTGGGTTTTCTGAGAAATAAAAGGTTATAGTTTTAAATGTTGATTTTACTTTCCTTTTAACCAACAGGTATATTGAATCTCCTTTATGTGCAAGGCTCCAAAGGAGACACAAAGAAGTATGTCACTATCTCCACCCACAAGGAATTTACAATCTAGTTGAAAAGATAGGACATAAACACATTACACCTTAAACAGCTGCACAAGGCAACCATATAAGAGATGTCACAAAAAGCAGTATGTGATGAATTGCCAAATGGGTTAGGGGTGGGGGGAAAACAATGGGAAAATGGTGCATTTGGAATTTTTTTTAAAAACCTAGGTTTTAAAACTCTGCTGTTTGCTCTCTATGTGACCATAGAGAGCCTGGCAATTTGGGTCTCAGTTTCCAAATCTGTAAAATAGGGGGATGAGATTATATGATCTCCAAGATCCCTTTCAACTCAAGTCCTCTGACTTGGCAATAACTGCTATAAGTTAAGTTAGCAGAGATCAATGGGAATTGATTTAGGCTAGTAAAGTTTCACAGATGTAGTGAAAATTCAGTTAAGTCTTCACAAATGAGTAGCATTTCTCAAGTTGGGTGAAGGAAGGGAATGTCATGTCCATTTCACAGCTTTCAAAAATTCTTTACATATATATCTATATATATATATATCTATATATATATATCTATATATATATAGATATATATACACACACACACACACTTAATTTGTTAGCTAGGAGAGTCAATAATGAGCATATCATATCATATAGAGGGACTGGCCTCAGAGTCAGAAAGGCCTAAGTTCAAGTCCCACCTTTGACCCAAATTGACACAGTGACCTAGAGCAAGTCATTTAACCAATCAAGGCC
The DNA here is from genome assembly GCA_028658325.1 of Potorous gilbertii. Classification (NCBI taxonomy): domain Eukaryota; kingdom Metazoa; phylum Chordata; class Mammalia; order Diprotodontia; family Potoroidae; genus Potorous; species Potorous gilbertii. The sequence goes on from CM053769.1 coordinate 194,722,677, forward strand.
CCACACATCCCTCCAAGTCTATAAATTGTAAAACTTAACCTAGATGACTCCTCTACTTCAAGGCCTCCTCCTCTAACTGGTGATTTCCTCCCAGAACCTCCATTTTGAAGAAATGTTTGATTGATATTGGTAAACGGAGTTTTCTCACAGGGGGTTCCCAGAACCAATGAAATTGAAGGTCATTCTCCCCAGTCACTCAAAAATAGCTCTTCAAATAAACTATAAGCTTCCTCACGATGTAGACCCACAAATTAAACTTCTATATTCCCCTATAACCCTTACTACAATGTGAGACTCATGACAGTCACAGATTAGTACTTATTAAATTAAATAGTCATTTTCAATAACCCAGGAGATACAGATTGTACTTTTCCCTCTATTTAAACATAAGTAGAAAGAAATCAAGTGACTTGCCCAGGGCTACATGGAAAGTTAATTGGCTGAGCTAGGTCAGGAATATGCAAATGAACTTCATAATTTAGTTCGCAGAGTTTTCAGATATGAGACATTCCTCCACTTTAAGTATTAAAACAAAATGAAAATCTAGTTTGGGTTATTCAATGGGAACAACATAACGATCATATTTGTTCCAACTTCATCAGTGACACACAATCAGTGAAGTTCCGCCAAATACCCCGGGGCCTATTGAGTTTTCGTCCAGAACCCGACCTTGAAGAGACCACTCTAAAGCTGAAGAATTTCGATCCAGTGTGACCTTGCTTCTGTGGCTAAGAATAGGAAAATTGTAGGAAGGGAGGCCACACCCACTACATACTCTCTCATTTAGGCTATGTCCACCATGAAACCCTCTGAGAGGCAAAATACGATCATCCCAAGACAGAAGCGCAGGTAGGGTATGTGGTATGTGGAGGTGCCTTGAGGCATAGGTCAGGGGCTCAGCAGGTAGGCTGCTTCCTTAATCTCCATTTCTCTTAGCCTTCTTCAGTAGGGTTTCTCTTTGTTGTTGCTTTTCTGGCAGTTCCATGGCTAGTGAGCTCAAGGACATTCAGAACGTACTGTAGATTTTTCACTTGGATCTTCTAACCTTCTGGAGTAAAAATGGTAATGTTGACAATAAGAATGACCTTTTTTAAAAAGGGAGGTCAGACTTTGGATATAGTGCAGTTTCTAGAGGGGCCAGTGGGAGGGGAAGAAGAAAAAAGAAAGAGAAAGGGGAAAAAAAACAAAGGAACATTATCAGCCAGGCTTTGATCTCAAGACTATTTCATGATTGAACTCCGGGTTAAAGGGAGGGGAAAAATGCAACTCTTCAGGCAGGAAATGTCTATTATTCAGAAGTGTAATATAATTATGTGTCTAGATGGCCCAGTTTATCAGCCAACATTTTCTGGGAAGGATGTGGTGGGGTTAGACACATCATCTCTTCTCTTTACCAGCTCCTCAATTCTCCACCCCCCCTCCTCTTTTCCTCTCGGACACCTCCATTTCCCAGGTTTGGTGACCACTTACATGTCTTTCCTGAGTGTTTTTATATAGCGTAGGAAATTGGGTAATGAAAGCCGAGTCATACATTTCTGCTTTATGTTTCCAAAGAAGCAAGTGTGACTGTCAGGTTTACAAAAGATTGTTTATGTTCACTGGCGTGAAATGGGTAGCGAGCGTACGGAGCAGAGAGAGAGAAAGGCTGGCCTGGCCAGGATGACAGCAATGCATTCATCCTCCACGCTACAGCAGACAAAGCGCTGGCACTGCCTGACAGGGACCATAAATCATGAGCAGGAGATGCTGTACCTACAGCTTACACCATTCCAGATGACAAACACACAATAATCCACATAGCACAGCACTTTCTCTCTCTCTCCTTCTCTCCCCTCCTCTGTCTCCCTCACCCTCCTCTCTCTTCCCTTTGCTCTCCTCACTTCGCCTCTCCTCCTCTTCATCTTCCCTTGTCTTCCTTGTCCTTCTTGTCCTCTGAGGGAAGAATGGATAGGGGGAAAGAAGAGGAGTGGAAGGGGGAGGAGCAGAGAAACCTAGTTTGGCTTCGTATAAGGAGGAAAAAAACTTTCTAACAATTAGCAAAGTGAAAGTGATGAATTCCCTGTCACTGAAGGTCTTCAAGCAGAGGTCAGCTGACTATTTGTTATGGCTGTTGTAGAGAAATTATCACTCAGGTTAGGCTGAGATTGGGTCTCTGAGGTCTCCTCCAATTCTGATATTCTCTGAATCTGAGTCACCATGCCCCCTCTGCCACAGTCTGGACAGAGAGACAGATAGATAGGTGGATGGATGGATGGATGGATGGATGGATGGATGGATGGAGAGAGTATCTGTTAAGCATTGACTATGTCCCAGACACTTTATTAAACTCTAGTGATACAAATATAAGCATGCCAAGATATATAAGCAAGGCTGTCCTCAAGGAACATAAATTCTAATAGAGGAAGAAAACACATAAAGGGGTGCTAAGAATGGAAGACAGTACTCAAATATAATGAGGAGATGGCTAAGAAAAGTCCTGACAAAAGGGGAATATCTCCCCTACAAATCTAGGAAACCCAGGAATGGAGTCCAAATTTCTAATGGGAGTGGAAATGGTTGGAGATCAAGGCCATGACGAGGAGATGTCCAGGAAGAAGCATGAGTAGCTTATTCTACATTCTCTGGAGCTTGCTTCTGCATCAGTCCATTTTAGGATTTTGAAGATGGGAAACTGCCATAGTATATTCTATCCTTAAAATGATCTAGAGAATATGCCTTCATCAAGCCTTGGTGTCCTTCCATCATTGCCTGAAGCAGAGTTAAATGCTCTCCCCCAAGCAACAGTATTGTAGCTATCCCTCAGTCTCCCAGGATCACCATAATTATTCCTCAGCATATTCCCATAAATTGCTGGGATCACAGTGATGACTAATAAATATAATGGAACTGTAGCCTAACACATTTAAAATTTATACTTGCCAAGCCAGTAAAAAAAAAATGATGCTAAATGCTTGTTACCCAAAGAATGATGAGTTTAATATCAGCTTCCTGGGACAATTCAGTTCAGTTCAACATATATTTATTAAATGCCTACTACGTACACTTCCTCTCATCTCAACTCTCTGTTACAAGTACCACTATGTTTCTAGTCACCCATGTTTTCAGCCCCATCTTTGACTCTACCCTTTCTCTCATCACCATCCTCCTGATATCCAACAAGTTCCAAAATTTTGTTGATTCAACTTGCATTTCTGCATCTGTTCATTTACATGGCAATCCACTTAGTTCAAGCCCTCATCACCTCTCACCTGTAGTATTACAATGGCCTCCTTCCTCCAATCAATCCTTCCCCGCACCTACAAAAATAAATTTTCCAGAGAGGAGTGGCCAACTTCTGGCCCAATCTTACTGCCTCTTAGAATAGCTTGTCCCACAGTTCTTGAGATAAAATTGAAGAAAAGTTTTCAAATGAAAAAAAGACTCTTCTTGCCACACTTTCCCTCCATATTCCAAGTTTTCTAACCCTGGGAGATCCCTCTGTCTCATGGTCCCCTCATCCAGTTGTTGACTTCCTCCCCCAACCTTCATTATGAGAATGTACCCAGGCTTGCTCCATTTCTTTCCTGACTCCACTCCTGATCATCTAGATTTCTCCTCACATCACCTTCCTCATTTCAGCTCCTTATTATGTCCTTGAGGACAGAGATTATTTTTTTATGTGTGTTTGTACTCCCAGTATTTAGTGCAGTGCCTAAGACATGGTAAGTGTATAATAAATGCTTGAAAGTTTGACTTGTTGATTTCATAAGACATATGCCCAATCATGTGACTCTTATAGGATTTTGTATCTGGTCTGTATTGTATAAGGCTGTCTTAGTATTAACTATGGGCCCTTCTCTTACCCCTCCCTTTTATGCATCAGATAGAAACCTTCCATCCTAGAAACATCTATCTCCTATAAAGTCTTACAGACTGGCTCTTCTGTGCTTGTAAAGTGAGAGGTAGAAATCAGTCAGATACATCAGAGGAAGGCCCTACTCCTACACCTAGTGCTCTTCTGCATTCCTGATACATGAAATGATGATGAATCAAAGAACCTCACCCAATCAAACTTGTGAGAATTTGGTGTTACACAGCACCAAGTCCCAAAAGATTTTTTTTTTTATTTTTAGAGACTGGGTCTCCCTATCTTACCCAGGATAAATACAGAGGTTACTTTTGGGCCTAAACCCATTAGTGGCTTTAACCTGCCCCATTTCTGACCTGAGCCAGCTCACTCGCCCTTAAGCAACCTGATGACCAACCCATCCTGGCTCCTGGACCATGAGTGGTACACCTAGTTGGTATAGCCCACACTGTAGCTAAGAACTTCTGAGCTGAAAGGATCAACCAGCCTCAGTCTCCTCAGTAACAAGGATTATAAGAGTTTACACCATATTCATTGAGAAGTCCCTTGTACATCAGGATCATCATGGACTCCTTCTGCCATGGTCAACAAACCATGAAGGTGCTTTACTGATGATATTCCTGCATTATTTTTTCTTTTCTCTTCCCTTCCCTTCCTTTCTTTTCATTTCTCTTCCCTTCCCTTCCCTTCTCTCTCCTCCACTTCACTTTCCATCACATTTTGGAGAGATCAGTTTCCTGCCTCCCATTTGGGAGGCAATTCTATCCCAGTTTGTAGATGTGTCTTGATGCCCCATTGGGAGTGAGGAAGAGATGAGTGATGACCTAGATTCCTTTCCTTGTTGCCCCTGGCTTCATGTTCCCAGCCTTGGGCATCCTTAGTTAAGCTCCATAGCCTTTCCTTAAGCACACCAAATTAAGGGAGCTTAATACTTTCAGAAGTGAATGGCTTATCTAATTCTTCTGTGAAGTCCTCTTTAAGTCCCAGAAATTAGCTACCTCAACTTCCCTACTCAGAAAACTTCAGTGGTCCCATTGTTGATGGGATAACATAGACTCTTCAAGCTTGTATTTAAAGTCCTTGACAATGCTGGTCCCAACCTGTTCTGCATGCATGTTACAGTCCAGTCAAATTAGACTGCTGTCCCTCAAACATGACATACCATTCCTCTCCTCCAGCTATTTACATGTCATCCCTTCTTGCCTGAAAGGTACTCATCCCTCACCTCTGGTCCTTCTTAGCTTCCTTCAAGACTTAACCTGGGTGCCACCTATTCTGTGAAGCCTTCCCTGTTTCACCCAGCTAAAAGTATCCTCTCCTGGGGCACTTTTCCTAGCTCTCTCCTTTAGTCCTATCTATACCTTATATTACCTTTATCTGGACACATGATGTAACTCTCCACTCTCCGGCAGAATATAAACTCTTTGAAGAGAGGGACTGTGTGATTTTTTAATCTCTGTATATACATTCATCGCAATAAATGTTTTCTGTATTGAAAAATTAAATTGAAGTTCCATGTAGCCTATATGAATTAGGCTTTTGGAGTAGGCATTCAATCCCACACAGCTACCTAGAGAGTTATTGTGAGTATCAGACAAGATAACACCTATTAAGAACTTTGCAGATTTTAAAGTATTCCATAAAGTGCTCAACTGGCTATTTTTATCACGCTTGTTGTCATTGTTATTAGACCCTCGGATATCTATATTCCCCAGCCAATGTTAGCGGGAAGAACATTGGACCTAACGTCAGAAAACCTGGATTTGACCTGAGCTCTGCCCCTTGCTAAATGTATAACCTTGGGCAAATCACTTCATCTCTGTGTGCCTCCCTGTTTTCATTTATAAAAATAACAGGATTGGAGTAGATGACCCTCTAAGATTCTTCCACCTTCTATGATTTGTGAGCCAAGAAGTGTTAGCCAACTCTTGACAGGTAGTTAATGCTATGGCCTGTCAGGAACTATTGTTTCTAAAGCCCAAAGCTAAGCCTATATATCCTTACAATCTGTTCCTCCCCTCCTCAATTTTGGTCCATTCTCTGAGGAAGAAAAGGCTACAGACACAGGACATATGTATAGGTCAGTTCTTGGTGTGTGTCTGTCTCTCTCGGTCCCTCTGTGTTTTCCTCAGTTTCTTATGTTCTCTCTTTCTCTGTCTCTCTGTCTCTCTCTCTCTCTCTCTCTCTCTCTCTCTCTCTCTCTCACTCTTCCAGAAAATACAGAGCTGGGCCACAGCCCAGGACATACTGGAAGGTGAATGGCACCTGTTGGGGAAATGGAGATGCCCAAATCTGAAGATAAAGGGTGAAAGCTTAGTGACAGAGAGAATTAAGCAGCCTAGGAACCAAGAAAACTATCTTTCTCTTTACATCCTCTCTCTGCTATAACTTGCCAGAAAGAAGGGGAGGACGCTCTCCTTGGAAAACCCTTAAATCGATGCATCCTAATTAACAAAGGATTTAATTCATCAAAGTGACAGCAACTCTATTTATATCATCTCTTTCAATGGGCCTTAAGGTTGGGTCTGTAAAGTTTATTTTTTCTCTCTGCTTTTCCTTCTCTTACTGTCCCAGGCTTTGACAGAGATCACTGAAAGGCCCAATGCGGGAGGAGGCAGATCTCAATCAAAGCACTTCTCAAGCCAGTCTCCCAAAATCAACTCTTCTAGCTCCTAAGCCTTTCAGGTAGAAAAAACACACACCTGTATGAGGGGCAAAGGGATTAATCCAAGGTGGGTCAAGAGGCACTTACCAGGAAGGATGGATGGCTATAGTGTGTGACAAGAAAATTCGCTATATGGGCACCAGAGGAGTCAGCCTTACCGGTCATCTCTGCTATGATAGAGCAGAGGTCTCCTCCCCTATCCAGAGATAACTCTCACTCTGATTCCTGATATCCTACTTCTCATTAAGCAAAGGCCCTCTCTATGCTGCCTCTTTAAAAATATACATACTATTGAAAGGAGTAGCAGGTTGTGCATACCCATTATACTTTAGTATGGCAAGAATGAATTTCTCAGATACCTCTGTATTATACTGGGAAGAACTTAAGATTTGGTAGCCAAGGGTCCAAGTCTGAACTCTAACTCTCCTGGTTCCTGTGTGATTTGGAACAAGGTACTGTCTTTTTCTTAGTTTCTATAAATCAAAGATAACATTTGTTAAGAAGCATGATAGTGTTGTGGCCTCAACTAAAGTTAAGTCTCATGTGTGACAGACATTGGCTATATGAGCATAGGCAAGGCACTGCTCAGTGCCACCAAGCTAAGAGGCTAGGTCACAAAAAAAAGCACCAATCTACTGTGGCAAAGGAAACGATGCTCATGGAGCTCTCTATGTTGATAATATTAGAAGTCAAAAATAATAACTATAACACCTTACTATGTTGCAGTAAAAAGAGTGCTGGGTTTGTATTCAGGAGAGAGATTCAAGTCATTGTGTGACAGTGAGTCGCTTATCCACATTTTTGAGAGAAAAAATGTGGATGATAAAAGTTTATCCCCCTACATCATAGAATTTTTGTGAAAAACAAATAAGTTAATGTAGATGAAGTGTTTTGTAACTTGTATGACTTAATACCAGATTAAAGGAAAGGATAGACTATGTAATCTCTGTGGTGCGTATGTAGACTCCAAGCTTACCTTAGAACAAGCAGAAACTAGATGAGAGAGCACTTTGGCCTTGGGAGATGAGAGGTCAAACTTGGGCTACTTCCCAAACTTACCTTAGCTCCAGGTGCTACCAAATAAAGGGGATTTCCACAAATGGTTTAAGGGTACCCTTGCCAGACCCAGCCATTTCGATGGTATTCAAACTCTCAGTGCCAGGCACATGCCATCTCTGCTAACAGTCATCCTCTAAGGCATTTGAGGGGGAAAAACATCTTTATCCTTGCTCTTGTCTCAAATGAGTAATCCTGCTGAGGCTTAGTGCTGTCTTACAAAGCTTCTTCCAGGAAGGAAGGAAGGAAGGAGAAAGAAAGGGGAGAAGGAAAGAAAAGCAAAAAAAGAGAAAGAAAGGGGCAAAGGAAAGAGAAAAGAAAGGAAAATGAGAAAGATGAGAAAGAGAAAGGATGAAATACACAAAGGGGAGGCGAAAGGAAGGAAGAAAAAAAGAAGGAAAGAAAGAAAGAAAGAAAGACAAAAAAAGAAAGAAAGAACCATTCTACCTTTGTCCCCAGGTATTCAGGCCCCAGAGCATCATCTTCCCACAGAGAACTAGAGGGGGAAGAAAAGAAGAAAGAGGAGGCTCATGGGTAGAAAAGCCAAGCTTTTCTTGCAGGTTCGGTTGCATTCACACAACATCCGTCAGCACCAGGATGAAAGGGCAATAAAACCAACACAACGCCTGAGACTGTATGAAAATATATATCCTGATGTGTCAGGAATACCTGGCGCTCCTTTAACCTAAACTTCAGATGAACCAACACGCCTCGGAGCACATTTATATGCAAAGGCATATAATATGTCCCCTGTATCTAATTATCTGTCAACCTGAGGCAGTTTGTTTTCCAAATCGGCCTCTCGGCTGTGACTTTACGAGGTCATAAAGAAAACGATGCCACTCTCTGCACTGAGACGCAAGGAGAGCCTGGATCAACAAATTATACCCCTTAATGGTGTCTCTCGGCCTGGAGAAGCAGGCCCTGGGCTTTCCCCTTTAAATGACAAGTCTGAATGAAAACAACCAGAGCCCTCATTCACTCAAGAACCAGGCTTCTGACCTCCCCCACCCCTCCAAAAGATGGCAGGGAAGTTAGAGATTATTTCATCCAATTCCGTATTCTACAAAAAAGAAAAGAGGTTCAGAAAACAGATATGACTGGTCCAAGGTCATACAGCTCCACAGATGTAGTGCTGGGAGTTAAACCCAAGACCTCTCTCTACTTAACCATTCTCAGCTTTAGTTTCTTCCTCTGTAAGATGATGTGATAGGATGAAGCTTCTAGGGTCCCTTTCCTTTCGAAAACTATGCCCTGGGCTCTTCAGCTCCAAATCCAGCTCTTTCCACAGCAGTTCATACCCTCACCAGGGTGGCCCTGAAAATGAAATGGGTTGGAGGAATCAAAATGGTGGTGAGGGCCAAGGAAAAGGAACTATTTATTTTCCCATTTTAACATTTCCTCTCCTCTTTTAGTCATTTGTACATGAGTCTAGAAAGTTGCAATTCCAAAACACTGCTGGAAATTCAAGTAAGCCAAGAGGGCCAAGAGCCTCCAACAGGACACAAAATATTGCTGACCTAAATTTACCCTCCTGTGCCCTAAAGGTAGCATCTTTTTCTCCAAGTATCTCAAGGAGAGTTCTAAACAGGGGGAAAAGGTTTTAATCGAATCTAAGGAAGACCAGCTCAGCTACATTCCACCCATCCTTTCAAAATTAACACTGATAATGGGGCAGCTAGATAGCATGGGGGGATAGTGCTATGTCATGAGTCACAAAAACCTAAGATCAAATTGGACCTCACACAGTTCAATCAGGAAACATTTATTTATGCTAAATACAATACAGAGGATATGATAAGAGGCAAAGAACAGTCCTTGTCCTGAAGGAACTTACAATCTGTTTGGAGAGACAACACACAAACTGACGTACAAAGCAAGCTATGTACAAGATTAATTAATAGGAAAAAATTTTTAAAAGGAAGACTGGAATTAAGAAGGGTTAGGGAAGAAGGGTTAGGATTTCCTGTGGAAACTGGGATTTTAGTTACTAGCTATGTTGACCCTGGGTAGGTCAGAAACCTCTGTCCACCTCAGTTTCCTCAACTGTAAAATGGAAATCATACTAGGACCTACCTCACAGGGTTATTATGAGGATAAAATGGTGTAATAATTGTATTATTCAGTGCCTGGCACATGGTAGGCACTTCATAAATGTTTAATGCCTTGCCCACCTTCCATTTCACAGATATAGGGCACCAAGGAAACTTGAAATGAAAACAAAAGGAGCAATTTTCTTCTATTTAGTTCTTTGTTGGGTATTTGGGCTTTTCAAAGGCAGAGAGAGAAAAAATCAGCTTTCTCCCAAAACAAAGAAAGTAGGTGGCCTCAGGAGCAGAGGGAGCGATGTGCTAAATGGTGGATTGGGATCATCTTTCTTCCGCCAAACCCAACACCATATATACACACATGTACACATACATGTGTACATGCATACATGCACGGCATGCACACACACACACACACACACATACAAAGAGAGGAGGGATGGGTCCCAGCACATAGTCTTCATCTCCTATCAGTCCTCCTCTGATCTTCAGCAGATTAATTAGGAAGTTTGTCAGGAACCAGCCGTGAACCCCAGCCGCTCCTCAGTGGGAGTGGTAACGGTGCCAGCAAAATCCAAGCTGCAGGAATTCCTCTACCCACGCTGCTCTGATGATTAATGATAGAAAGGAGGAAAAAAAGAGGGGTCAACAGCTGAGTGCAAAGCAAGTTGCTAGACAGGGAGTAATTAAGATACTTGGGTAAATATGATTAATAAGCTCAAACCGGCAGGGTGTGCAGTAAACAAGGCTAACCAGATGGTACCCTTTCTTTCTGACAATACTCAGAGCTTGGAAACAAGGTGGGAGGGGTGATGGGAAGTGAGGTGGGGGAGGTGGGGAGGAGGGCTAAAGTAAAGGCCTTTAAACGTTTATGTTCTTGGCTCGACCATATCTAGGGAGAAGGCCCTGCTCTTGGGAGGGATGAGGGAAGGGGAAAGATTTTTAAATCATTTGAACTACCTTATTGCTTGCACAGATAGGCCAAGGTATTGGGTGTTGAAAAATGCTTACCTGGACAGACATGGAGACAGCACAGCGAGAATCAAACTAACTACCCCCCTTCTCCCTGTCCTTAAAAGGCCACGTCATGGAGCCTGCACATGAAACTGCTAGAGTATAGGTTTGTTGGGGGAAAACTATTGCCCAAATGACTTTCTGTGTCCAACTGGCTTGAGCCCCCAAAGTCTTCCTGGGGCAGGACTAGCACCCGAGGCTGAGCTGCAGCTCCCATCAGGGACATTCCCCTGTTCGGTGACCTGCCATGGAATCCTTCCCCTTCCCATAATCACAAACGGTGCCTTCTACAGAGAGTCCCGCTTTGGGCAACGCTGCTCTTCAGGGCCGGAAGGGATGAGGATGAGAAGGGCTGTTGCCTAGAGGCTCCACAGCTGATCCCGGGTAAGGGATAATGATTATGATAGTATTAATAGCTAAATTTTGTAAGGGTTCTTAAGGTTCGCAAAGCACTTTACAAGGTTGTTCTCGGTCTTCACAAATGCGTGACAGAGGTACTAGTAGCTTCTTTTTTCAGATGAAGAAATTGGGCAGGTGTAGGCAAAATGACTTACGTTATGTCACATAGCTAGGAAATATCAAAAATAGGATTTGAACTCAGGTTTCCCTGACTCCAAATCCAAGTCCACTGCCCCACTTCATCTCTAAGGAGGGCCTTAGGCAAAGAGATAACGGGTGTTTGATCCTTTGATATGACTTGATAAGGAGAAGTAACAACCATGTCTGGGTATAAGACCATAAAATTTAGGGATGGAAGGAACTTTAGCGATCATTTAGTCTCCCTGTTTAACAGATGAGGAAACTGAGGTCAAGAAAGGTATAGTGACTTGTTCAATTAAAGCGAAGTCATAATTCGAATAACTCTGAAACCATGGTGCTTCCCATTACACCACACCAAGATTCTCAGTCATTTAATCAGAGAATCATAGATTTAGCAGAATAAGAACTCAGAAGTCACTAGTCCAGCCCCTTCGATTTACAAATAGGGGAAGCAAGGCCCAAAGAGATTAAGAGAAGTGGTCAAGATAGTAAAGAATACCCCATTTAAAATAACTCTTGACAGCATAAAGTACTTGGTAGTACACCTGCCAAAACAAATCTGGGAGCTACATAAACAAAATTATAAAAAAACCTTTTAGAAAAATAAAATCAGATTTAAATAACTGGAGATGTATTAATTATTCATGGGTAGGCAGGGCCAATATAATAAAAATGATGATTTTACCCAAATTAATTTATATATTCAATGAGATCCCAATTAAATTACAAAAGAAATTTACCAAATTAGAAAAAAAATAACAATTTATTTGGAAAAACAAAAAGTCAAGAATATCAAAGGAAATAATGAAAAAATGTAAAGGAAGGAGATTTAGCCCTAGTAGATTTTAAACTATATTATAAGGCAATAATTCTTTGGTGCTGATTAAGAAAAATAAGCATAGATCAAGGTAAGTAGACTTAGAATTTTCATCAGCAAATAAATATAATAACCTTATATTGCAATAGTGTAAAGACTTAAGATTTTGGGATAAATATTCATTATTTGGCAAAAAGGAAAAGGAAAGAAAGAAAATGTTGAGAAAACTAGAAAGTAGTATGGCAGAATGTGGGCATAGACCAATAGCTCACATCATTTACCAAGATAAAGTTACACAGGTAATAAACACAGCCACTATGGCAGGGAGCACAGACATACAAAACAAAAAAAGGGCTTATTTTTTGGATCTTGTAGCATTTTATACCCGCAGTGATTCTTCTCAATTTGAGAAGACTTGCATGAACTGATGCAGAGTGAAGGGAAGGGAAAAACTTAAACAACAGCACAACATTGTAATGACAATATGACAAACAACTCTGAAAGATTGACACACTCCAATCTAGAAAATGATCAACCAGGATTTCAAAGGATCCATAATGACACATCACCCACCTTCTGACTAAGAAGTGACAGACTCAGGGTTCAAAATGAAATATACCTTTTTTTGGACATGATTAATTAAACTGGTTAATTAAAGGGATTAAATTTGGAAGTCCACAGTGAAATGGGATGACAGCCTTCAAAAATCCCTGTTATTCTAGATAAGAAACAATTCGTTCTTCCTTTCCTGGGGCCAAAAAGGACATACATGAGGAAAGGGAATGTGGTGACTGTGGAGGTGGGAAGACAACAGGGGAAAGGGATGGATGCCTATTTGACATTTTTTGACAGATTTTCTGAACACCCCCCACCCTACCCACGAAAATGCTCAAGCCAATAGAGTGGATCATTTGATCACTTGGAGTCATAGATTCTCAGTATTCAAAGACCTAAGAGGTCATCTAGATCTCTCTGGAGAGGCTAGATTCTCAGTATTCAAAGACCTAAGAGGTCATCTAGATCTCTCTGGAGAGGCTAGGTGGAGAGGCCCAAGGGGCCACAAGATTGCTGGGGATGGGTGCACTGACCCTTGGGGGCACTTTGGAGATTGCCACACTGTACAGAGCTGTCTGAAGTCCCAGAAGCAGCTGGCCAAACATGTGCCCCCCACCCCAGCTTGCTGAGGGCCATCTGCAGCTTACCCTGTACAAGTACAAGTACAAGACTTGCCTCTTCTGCAGCAAGGTCCAAGCCTTCCTGGACTTCCATATGAGATAATGGAGGTAAATGTCCGGAGACAGGAGATTAAATTCTCCTCCTATAGAAAGGTGACTATCTTGCTTGCCCAGAAAGGAGAATTACAACAGCAACTTAAGGACTCATGACTCATCAGTGATTATTAGTGCAATCATAACACATCTAGTGTCTTGGAAGAACCTGGAGGAAATCATCTCCTATTGTCCAGTGAAGGCAGTGAATGACCAGGAAATGACTGAGTTTGGCGATAAATATTGGCTCATGCTGAATGAGGAGAGCCAGCATCTCTACAGTGGGAAGGAAGCTCCAAAGGAGGGAATGAAGTGGGGACAGTGGGAGGATGACTGACTGGTGCACCTTATGTCACCCAGTGTCTACCAGACTCCCGCTGAAGCCCTGGCTTCCTTTGATTACATTGTCCATGAAGACAAGTTTGGAGCTGTGGAAGGGGAAGGAGCAGTGGCCAAATATGGAGGTACAGTCACCATGTTCATCATCAGCAAGAGACTCAAGAGTAGGCACCACTTTCAAGACAATGTCGAAGGGGACCTGTACCAAGCAGCAAACCAGTATATGGTAGCAATTGGTGAAGACAGACTTTTCATTGGGGGAAAGGAGTCTAACCTTGTTGACTTGGCAGTGTACAGTATGCCACATGTGATGGAGGGTCTGAGGCCTTTGAGAATATGATGTGCCACACTCAAATTGGGCCCTGGTACTTTCGGATGGAGAAAGCCATTGCTAAAACCCAAGGAAACTACTGACTCCCTAGGGCTTCCCTCCTGTTAGGGCTGAGTATAAGGGACCTGGGGATTCTAGAGCCATGGGAGTGTGAGAAAGCAGGGAGATATGTGAAGTCCTCCCTCCCTTCTTTGTCTAGCTCCCTAAGATCTAACCCTGAGCCAACCCTTTTCTCAGTCTGGGAAGGCTCTTAAAGCCCTGGCCTGGGGAGCTGGGGAAGGAGCAGAGAATCTTCTTTAGGGCTGCCCTGATCCCAAGGAGGTTGAGACAAGGGCCCTGGAACCCTGCGAGAGGAGCTATAGAATTCTGAGGACATTTTATGGGAAGTCACAAGGTCCCTAGATTGAGGGTCAGGTAGTTCTTTATGGCCCAGGATTCCTTGCCTTCACTGAGAGGTTCATGGAAAGAGGCCTCCTCAACTGTAAGCCATGTCTGCAATAAAGAAATTGTTTGCAAAAAAAATACAGCTGACCTGGAAAATGAATCCAGCAGAGATAATTTAAAAATTATTGGACTATCTGAAAGCCATGATCAAAAAAAAAGAGCCTAGATAACATATTTCAAGAAATTATAAAGGAGAACTGCCTTGATATTCTAGAACCATGGGGTAAAATAGAAATGGAAAGAATCTACCAATCACTTCCTGAAAGAGATCCTAAAAGGAAAATTCCTAGGAATATTGTAGCCAAATTCCAAAGTTCCCAGGTCAAGGAGAAAATATTACAAGCAGCCAGAAAGAAACAATTCAAGTCCTGTGGAAACACAATCTGGATAACATAAAACTTGGCAGCCTCTACACTAAGGGATTGGAGGGCTTAGACTATGATATTCTAGAGGTCAAAGGAGATAGGATTAAAATCAAGAATCACCTACCCAACAAAACTAAGAACAATACTTCAGGGGGGGAAATGGAACTCTAATGAAACAGAGGACTTGTAAGCATTCTTATTGAAAAGACCAGAGCTGAATAGAAAATTTGATTTTCAAACACAAGAATCAAGAGAAACATGAAAAAATAAACAGGAAAGAGAAACTATGAGACTTATTAAAGTTGAATTGTTTACATCTACATGGAAAGGCGATGTTTGAAACACAAGAGACTTTTCTCAATATTAAGATAGTTGGAGGCAATATATAAAATGTATGTGAGTGTATGTATGTATGTATATGGAGAGAGAGAGACAGAGACAGAGAACACAGGGTGAACCGAATATGAAGGGATAATGTCTAAAAAAGAAAATTAAGGGTTGAGAGGAATGTACTAGAAAAAAAGAGAAAGGGAGAGATAGAATGTAGTAAATATTCTCACATAAAAGAGGGAAGAAGAAGATTGCACAATGGAGGGGAAGAAGGGAAAGGTAAGAGAAAATAAATGAGCCTTCCTTTCATTGGCTTTGGCTTTAGGAGGGAATAACATACACTCAATTGGGTATGGAAGTTTATCTCACCCTACAGGAAAGCAGGGGGAAGGGGATAAGAGAGAAAGAATAATAGAAGGGGCAATAATAGAAGGGAGAAAGGGTAAATTTGAAGAAAACACTTTAGTAGAGGGACAAGTCAAAGGAAAGAACTGAATAAATGGAAGGTGGGACAGAATAGAGGGAAATACAGTTAGTCTTTTACAACATCGCTGTTATGGAGGTGTTTTGCATGACCATACATGTATAACCTTTATCAAATTGTTTGCTTTGTCAATGAGCTTGAGTGGGGAGGGAGGAAGGGAAAGAATGTGGAACTCAAAACTTTACAAATGAATGCTAGATGTTGTTTTTACATGCAACTAGGAAATAAGGTATATAAGCAATGGGGTATAGAAATCTATCTTACCCTACAGGAAAACACAATGAGGGGAAGGGTAATAGAAGAGAGGGGGCAGATTGAAGGAAAGGACAATCAGAATACATGCTTTCCTGGGGTAGTGGGGAAGATGGAGGGAATATTTGAAATTCAAAATTTTGTGGAAGTGAATGTTGAAAACTAAAAATAAATAAATTTATATGAAAAAAATTAAGTTTCAATACTGACTAGTTGGAATCTGCATTCTAGGTCACTTAAGCACAGTATTTTCTCTCAAGACTCGTAATGTTTTCACATATCTTTTTCTTGATTGCTAAGCTATGACCACAATTTGTGCTAACACATATTTTTCCCCTTGAAAAGCTGGACTCATCAAAAGGATTCAAGTTATTGAGTCATGCTGAACAATTTCTTGGTCTTTTATCCATCCATTCCCAAACTGGAATAGATAAAAAGCACTCATTCATCATCATCATTCAGAGCATTATTCGATGGAGACTTTCCACTTTCAATGGAGAATCTTGAATATTCAGCACACACAACCAATCTAGACCCAGTCTAATATCCTTCCATGAAGGGTGAGAAATTCCTCTCAAGAGTCCCAGTCTTAAGGGGATATGCTGTCTTGGACATATGAGATTAGATCAGAAATAGTGATCTAATTTATCCTTGTAACAATATAACAGATAATTCTCTCTGCTTCTGTCTGAGTACTAACACTTTGCACCATAACAGGATTTTATTTCTGACTCCACATTTATCTTGTAACCAATTTGTCATCTATCGCAATAGACTCAATATTGTGAAGAATCAGTCACATTCTCAATAAAATCAGTAATTATACATTTCTCTTCTTCATGAGCTCTAAGTTTCAGCTGAACTGGCCTATTTACTCTTCCATGTATAAAACATTCCATCTCTCATCTCCATGCTTTTGCATATAAGCAATCTGCCATACCTAGACTGTACTCCTTCCTCTCCTCTATACTTTAGCATCTCTAACTACTTTCAGAGTTGAACTCAAGTACTTCATCCTACATGAGACTTCCTCATTCCCTCTCATAGCTACTAAAGCCTTATCTCCAAATCATTTTGCTTTTACCTTGTATAGGATTGGGATTATATTTATACTTACATGTGTATGGACTGTTTCTTCCTATACAATGTAAGCCCAAGTGGGATACGAAGTGTTCTGTTTTTGTATCCCATAACTAGCACAGCACACATGAGAGGTACTAAATAATTACTTGTTGATTGATAAGCTGGGTTCACCCATACAACTCATCAAAGGCTACACCTAATATGACATTCATTGGATGATAAGATTTATAGAAAGAAGGTGACTTATATAATCCAAACTATTATTAAAGAAAACTGAATCCAAAATAAGTGAAGTGATTTGCTTGTTGAAACTATTTTCTACCTAGTTCTGGGTACCACTACAATCGAGAACTCATCCAGTAACCAGGCAGATGTAATAAAAGGAAAGAATGTTTCTATCCCTAGAATATGAAGCCAGAGAACTTGAATTCAAATCTTGCTTATGTTATTTAGTATTTATATAACTTTAGTTAGTTCTAAAATGAGGTCTTCAGATTAATCTCTATGTTCTTTCTAGCACTAAATTCTATATTTCTATTATCTTAGAATACCAAGGAATCTGGATACCATGCCATTTGAAAAGCAGTTGATGTATCTCAGTATAATTAGCCTACAGGAAAAAAAAAGATTAGAAAATGATGTAACTCAACTATTTGAAGGGCTTTCATGAGTAAAAGATATGAGACTTTTTTCTAAATGATCTCAGAGGGAAGAAGAAGGAATCCAGCTCCATATGATGAAAATATTCCTAAAAATTAGAAATGTTCCAAAAATATTGTCAGATGCCTTAGAAATTAATAAATTCCTTTGCACTGGAGATTTTCAAGTGAAAGTTGAGAAATGGAGTGAAAAATCTCAGTTTAGCTGCCTGGGACCTACATCAGTTTGAACAAATTTGGAATGTAGGGTTGGAGACAAGAATGAACTTGAGATGGATGGCTTCCAAGAGGGTCCTATGCTCCAAATCATCCAAACGTCCTTTTCTCTTCTTTCCTCCTTTATTCTAGTCTCAGATTTGTCCTTTAACAAATAAAACAGTACTCCTAATCCTCAAAATGGGTCACTGACAAAAAGCAATAATTCATCATCGTTATCATCATCATGGAAACTTTCCACAGAGAATCTTAATATCCAAGTATTCAAAAACTATACTCTGCTCCTCCCCTGCAGAAGTGGCCCTTTCTTATTGTGCCTCTCTTCGTGCTCTTGATCTCATTCCTGATGTTTGCCCTTTGTCCATCAACTCTTTCCCCAACTCTCAATCACTTTTTATCTACTAGTTCCACCTTTACTGATAAAAAGTAATCCCAAATCTCCTACATATTTAACCAAAAAAACCCTTCACTTGTACGCACTATCTTCTCAAGTTATCATATCATATTCCTCTTCCCTTTAACAACCAAACGTCTATTAAAAAAAATAACAACAAATTGTCAGCATTACCTTTCTTCACCTTCTAATCATTTCTCATCCCTTTGCAATCTGGCTTCCAATCTCATCACTCAACTGAAATTGCTCTCTCCAAGATTGCCAATGATCTACTAACTGTTAAATTGGACAGGGTTTTTAATGTTGTTTTTGTTCTCCCCAGACCTTCTCTTTGTTGAGCTCTGCAGCATTTGGCACTGTTGACCAGCCCCTCCTTCAACACATTTTCTCCTCCCTGTGTTTTTATCACAGCTCTCTCTGATTCTCCTCCCACCTATCTTGCCACTCCTAAGTCTCATTTGATGGATTATCTCCCTTGTACCTAGATGTGGGTGTGCCCCAAAATTCTGTCCTGAGTTCTCTTTTCCTCCTTCTTTATACACTCTTTCCCTTGCTGACCTCATTAGCTCCTATGGATTCAACTATCACTTCTACAACTATACAGCCAATATTTCTTCTCAATTCCTATTGAGGAATGAGGCATCTCTACTTGAATTTCTCATTGATATCTCAAATTTAAACGGTCTCATTGACTTTCCCAAAAATGTCCCCCATATGGCCAGCTTTCCTATTTTTTGTGGAAGGTATTACACCATCCTTCTAGTCATCCAGGTTTGCAACTTCAGGATTATTCTTACCTCTTTCCCTTCTCTTTCCTTTATTCCTCACACCCCAATCATTTGCCAAGTCATGTTGAGTCTACCTCTCTAACATATCTTGCATCTGTTCCCTTCTCTCCACTCACACAGCCACCACGTTAATTCCCGTCCTCATCACTTCTTACCTGGACTGTTGTAATTGCCTCCTAATTGGTCTCCCAACCTTCCATGTCTCCATTTTCTAATCCATCCTCCACACTATTGTCATACTGGCTATGTTATTCCCCTGATCTAGAAAATCCAATGAGTCTCCTTTGCCTTTAGGATAAAATTCAGACTCCTCTGTTCGTTTTAAAGCCTTTTACAATCTGGCTCCTATCTACCTTTCCAGGTTTATTGCACATTACTCTCCTTCACTCCCCCCATATTCCAGCCAAACTGATCTGCTTGCTGTTCCTGTATATGACATAACATTTCCCATCTGTGCCTTTGTACAGACTGTCCCCTAGGAGTCCCACATTACCTCCATCTTCTAGAATTTCTGGCTTCCTCCAAAGCTCAGATCAAGTAGTATCTCCTACAGAAAACCCAGCCTGAGCCTTGCAATTACTGATGCCCTTCCCCTGAAGGTACTTGACATTTATTTTGTATTTAATTCTTCATTTATAGTTACGTTCCACACATGAATACCAGGAGAATATATATGGCAGAGAAAGTAAAGAAGGCTAGCAGCATGATAGGGACATGGATCATCTCCTCTATGGGAAGATTAATGGAGGCCATGAACAAGAGTTGCCCAAGAAAGACCAGGCATGGTTATGTTATTCTCTATATCATCACAGGGAACATCTAAATTGATGTGATAATATATTATTTTGTATCTTAAAAATGAGTTTTTAAAAATGAATATTTTGTATTTTCTATGCAAATGTTTGCTATCCCCAGTAGAAAGAATATAAGCTCCTCAAGAATTATTTTATGTGTTTTGTCTTTGTATTTCCGGTGCCTGACACATAGTAGACATTTAATCAATGCTTGTGAAATTAATGATGTTATACATTGTTCATGTTCAAAGTAGTAGTTGTTAGAACTCTCAAGTCCAGTCCAACTCTATGAATTTGGTACAGAAGAATCACAAAATTCTGGGAAATGTATTTTAGCTAGAAGGAAAGAGCTCAGTCAAAGCAGAAACATGACACATTGTTTTTCAACCCTTGAAACCTTGCCAATAAAAACTGATTAAGAGAATCCTGGTGGAATAGGATGCACAGCACACCAGAAATTCAGGCTGCTAGTCCTAATGGAGGCTCTGCTCTTGGCTTCCTAGGTAACCCTGGACAGTTCCTTCTCCATAGCCCTTTACTTTCTTCCTTGATGAAATAGAAACAATATCAACCACCTAATCTTCTCAGTGCTAGAGGACTGGACTAACAGAGAATTGACTAATAAAAATGACAACAAATATCCTATTTTAATCAATGTTCTACAGGAACATATGGTTTTAACAAAACTTCATACTGAGACAAAAGGCATCCCAAAAAAGATAACTTAAGTATTTAGTTGGACTATTCATTTAAATATAGCTTCATTGGATAAGCCAGGAATAACCAACAGACTCAAAAATTAATTTTCTGCTCCCCATTGATTCAATTTTCATTCAGAAAATATTTAACATTCTCTTATTGTTTCTTTCCCACACTTTAGTCTTCTTCCTTCATCCACATTATGCCTGAATCAGCTTATTACCAAACTCTCCACTTTTCCTTCACTCAACTAATCACAAAATAGCCTTTTCCAAGAGTGCTACCCCAAGTAGTCAGTATTATTCAAAAAGTCCTAAAAAGAAGACTATGCCCATCTATGGGAAAGGAAAGGAAACCAAGGGCTAAAGCAAGTTGGGAAGCTGGACAAAAATGCACCTTGCTTCCCCTTTCTCTTGACCTAGTGCTTGGTTTTATGAGTATCTGTCCTGATAGAACAACACTTAAACTCTGCTTGAACTAAACTAATATGACTAGTTTATGTATAGAGAGAAAGAATCCATCCAATTAGCTGTCTCGTCTAGTGCCCAAGAGACAAAACAACCAGTTGACTGAATTTGTCACTTTTCTACCTGTGTTATATTTAGTTATTCTATAAGAATGGCCATAATGTATTTGCCATAAGAAAATGTTGCATTGTCTAACCCAAGGATAGGGCAAGTTGTGAAATGGAATAGAAGTGGTGGGGGTTATGGGAGATAGGAAAAGGCATTTGAAAACTCTGATGGATAGTCAGGGCGGGGGGAACTGAAATAAAATGGGTATATATCAATTAAGAAATGCCTGGCTAAGTTTTGGTAGACGAACACAATGGAATATTATTGTGCCATTAGGAGTAACTCTGTGGAGTGAGAGAAATATAAAAAGTTTGCCTGAACCAATTCAGAGGGATAAAAATAGAAACAGGAGAGCAACAAACAAGATGTTAAAATAATGTGAACAAAAACAGCTTCTATCAAAATCTAATTCATTCCAGTGATCAATACTGTTCCCAGGGTATAGATTATGAAACATATTCCCTCACTTTGAGAAAAGAGATTGGGGGCCATACCTTTGAAATGGGACAGATACCATCAGATGCAGTTGATCATGATTAACCGACTTTCTTTGATATAATAGAAGGTACAGTGGGAGCATGAGATATTTAGAGAAATTACTTTAGTATGTGGCATAAAAGATATCAATCAAACATTTTTAAAAGAAGAAATAATACTATCCTGGAGCTTTACTAATAACTCTACCCTTTAGAGTCATAAGAAGAATATCTTACATTTGCATAGCATCACCAATTATCTTCTAGTCAAACCAGGCCATGTTTCAAGTCCCATCCAGATGTCCACTCCAGCCATCTAATTACCATCTGCCCTGCCACTGTACCCTCTGGACCACATGTCCTGAGAGTGTGAATATATTTATCTTTGGAATTCCCCCCTCCTGAATGATGAGTAACTGAGTACAAATATTCATTGCCCATTTTATTCAGCCAGACCAGGCTAGATCATGTTTTAAGTCCTATCCATCCATCTGTCTTGGCCATCTTCTAGCCAACTCTAGCTAAAGGAAGAATAATCAAATTAATCCTGGTATTGCTTCTGAAAAGGACATTTTAGTCAACTTCCCCATGACTTCATTCATCACCCCTATAACTTCTCAAACTAAAACACTTCCATAGTCACCATCTGCTTATAGGTGTTGTAATTACTAGAATGTAAAGTAATTGAGGGTAGGAACAGTGTTCCTGTTACATTTCTTTTTCTAGCACTTAGCATGGTGCCTGGAATATAGCCAGCCTTTAATAAATGCTTTTCATTCATTTGTTCTAGAGTATCTTTACTTTGATATCTCACACTCAACATGTCTACAACAGAACTCATAATTTTTGCCTGAAAACCCACTCCTCCTTCAAATTTCCCAGGGTCAACAAAGGACACTGCCATCCTTCTAGTCAACTAGAAGGATGTAATCTCAGATACATATTTAGAGCTGGAAGAGATCCCTAGAGAATAAGTAAACTGAAGCAAAAAAAAGTTTGATGATTTGTCCAGGTTCACACACCTTGTATAGGTTTGAGACAGAATTCAAACTCAGGTCTTCCTGACTCAAAGTCTATTACATACATCCACTTTATTACTTCATCCTTGATTCTTCCCTCTCCACTGTGCACCATTCCAAAACATATCTTTCATAAATATGTATATCTATATTTATCTACACACATATATATGTGTATATCTATATATGCATAGCTGTATGTGTTCATAAACAGATATGTATATGTATATATACATGCATGTATGTATCCCCCTTCCCTCTACTCACACTACTCTTACCTAGATCACTACTCTTACCATACTTGCCGAATAGTTTCCTACTTACAGTCTCTTTCCTCTCCAGTGCATCATCCACAGAAATATTAAAATAATGTTCCTAAGATACAGATCTGGTCATGTCATTTCAATTAGTCAAAATTCTCTGGAGGTTCATGGGTATTTAGAGTCATCTGTGATCTCACTCCTCCATATCTTTCCAGAGTTCTTTCTTATAACTCCCTTTCAATCCCTTTACGTTCCAGCCAAATTAGTCTACTGCTTTACCCCATATTCAACATACCACCTCCTTGTCTTCAGGTCTTCTTTTGTTCTACCCTGTAGGCCTAGAGTAAACTCTCCTTCATGTTTTGGGCCTCAGATTCCCTCCACTTTCAGCTTAGATATTATCACTTCCTATTGGAAGAATTTCCAGATACCTGGACCCAGCTATTGCAGGATTCATGAGGAAACCCCTCCCTCCCTTGCCTTAGCCTGCTCTCTGACCATATCCCAATAAGAGCTAGAGGGACCAGGAGAAGCCCTCTCCCCACCAACCTCCTGCCAATGCCTTCTTCCCTTTTACCTGTCTCAGCTGGACACCAACTATACCGTCTCCAGTCCTAAGAAGGGAATTCTTTGAGCTTCCAGACCTTGGATGCACTTTCCAGTTCCCAATGGCAATGACCCTCTTAGCATTTCTTCAGTCCCTAGACATCACCACTCATATTGCTTAGATAAACAGGGAGTTATCATCAACAATTCTTTGGATAATATGGAAAAAAAAGACTACTTGGCCTTGTCATCTATACCTACGGATGACAAGATCTTACCATATGCTCTACTTTTATGACCTATAGTCTCAGTATTATTACCTGACCTTCCAATATACCCTAAGGACCCCTGGAACAGGTAATCCACATTGTAGCTGAACCTTCCTACATTTACCACCTACTCCAATTACAATGTGAGCACCTTAAGAGTAGAGACTGGGGCAAAGTCAAAATGGCAGAGTAAAGTCAGGGACTTGCCTGAGCTCTCTCTCAAACCCCTCCAAATACCTTTAGAAATGACTCTAAACAAATTCTAGAGTGTCAGAACCCAAGAAAGATGAAATGAAACAATTTTCCAGGCCAAGACAACTTAGATGATCATCAGGAAAGGTCTGTTGTGGCAGGATGAGAGTAGAGCACAGTCCAGTGAAGGACATGCAAGCACAGACCAGGCTCCAGAAAACCAGGAGCAGGCTCAGGGATGACTCAATCAGTGGTGGCAGTGAAAGTTTCCAGACCTCTCAATCCACAAATGGTAAGGTCAAACAATTGATCAGAAAGATTTACAGGGGTCCTTTTGCTAGCACCAGGGATAGGACTCCACTACATTGCCTATAATTGGATCTGGGTCTCAGTCCTGGGTCTCAGGCCCAGGGTGAGGAGAAGCACTAGTACCCCACAGCTTGTGACCACAGGGAACTTAGACTCTGATCACAGTTCCAAAGTGGAAAAGAGTACTCCCGGTCTTTCCCATTCCAGTGCACAGTACAGGAGAGTAATAAACATACTTCTCCTAAATCATACCACCTTGGAAGATCACTAGAACTACCTCTGAAAACAGCTGCACAAAAAAATCTGAAGCTCGAGACTGTGCCCCCTACACTCTGGAGGCAGAGCCCACTTAAGCATAGAGTTGAAAGTCAAGAAATAGGTTGGAAAATTAGCAAACAGTAGAAAAAAAAGATCCCTACTATAGAAAGTTATAGAAATGGAAGATCAAAACACACACGCAGAAGAAGACAACAAAGGAAAACATCCAAAGCCTCAAAGAAAAATATGAATTGGCCCAAGTCATTGAAGAAATCATAAAGGATATTAAAAATCAAGTGAAAGAGGAAAAAGTGGAAATAAAAATGAAAGTTATGCAAGAAAATCATGAAAAAAATCAACAGCTTAATAAAGGAGCCACACCCCCCAAAAAAAAGACTGAAGAAAATAACACCTTAAGAAACAGAGTAGACTAAATGGTAAAAGAGGCACAAAAATCCAATGAAGAGAAGAAGGCCTTGAAAAGCAGAATTAGCCAAATGGGATAAGATTTACAAAAACCCAACTGAAGAAAAGAACTCCTTTAAAAGTAGAATTGGACAAATATAAAATGAGGAACAAAAGCTCACTGAAGAAAATAATTCATTAAAAATTAGAAATCCGCAAGTGGAAGCTAATGACTTTATGAAACATTAAGAAACAATCAAACAAAATCAAAAGATGAAAAAAATGGAAGAAAAATGGAAAAGCAACTGAGTTGGAAAACAGATGCAGGAGAAATGATGTAAGAATTATTAGACTAATTGAAAGCCATAGTTGAGAGAGAAAGAGACAGAAAGAGAGAGACAGAGAGAGAGAGAGAGAAAGAGAGAGAGAGAGAACCTGGACATCATCTTGCAAGAAATTGTCAAGGATAATTTTCCTGATATTCTAGACCCAGAGAGTAAAATAAAAATTAAAAGAGTCCACTGATTACCCTCTGAAAGAGATCCCAAAATTCCAGAGTTGTCAAGTCAAGGAGAAAATATTGTGGTCAGCCAAAAAGAAACAATTCATATATTGTGGAGCCACAGTCAGAATAACACAAGATTTATCAATTTCTATGAGTCAGAGGGCCTGGAATATGATGTTCTGAAGGACAAAAGAACTAGGATTATAATCAAGAATCTCCCATATCCAGAAAAACTGAGTATAATCCTTTAGGGGGGAGATAGACATTCAATGAAATAGAGGAATTCCAAGCATTCCTATTGAAAAGACCAGAGGTGAATAGAAAATCTAACTTTCAAATACAAGACTCAAAAGAAGCATAAAAAGGTCAAGAGGAAAAAGAAAGCATAAGGGATTCAAAAGGTTAAACTGTTTTCATTTCTACATGGGAAAATACTTGTAACTCCCAAAAACTTCTCATTATTAGGGCAATTAGAAGGAGTATACATAGGCATAAAGCAGAGGTGTCAATTGAATATAATGGCATGATTATATATAAAAAATAAAATTAAGGAATGAGAAAGAAGAATGAACTGGGAGATGGGGAAATGGAGAGGTAGAGTGGAATAAATTTTGTGACATAAAAAAGACCTAAAAGATTTTAGAGTGGAGGGGGAAATGGGGAAGAGAGGAGGGGAGCACATTAACCTTATTCTTATCAGAATTGCCTCAGTGAGGGAATAATATACACACTCAGTTGAGCACAGAAATCTATCTGGCTATATAGGAGAGTAGAAGGAGAAAAGATAAAGGGAAGAGGAAGGGGGTGGCACTAATAGAAGGGAGGGAAGCTTGGGGGAGGTAAAAGTCAGAAGCAAAACATTTTTAAGAATGGACAGGGTAAAAGGAGAGAGAGAATAGGATAAATGAGGAAAATAGGATGGAGAGAAATATATAGTTGGTAACCATTACTGTGAGACAAAAGGTTTATAGTGAGTTTCTCAGATAAAGACTTCATTTCTCAAATATATAGAATACTGAGTCAAATTTATAGAAATAAAACCCATTATTCAATTGACAAAGGGTCAAAAGATATGAACATGCAGCTGTCAGACAAAGTAATCAAAGCTATCTATGCTTATTAAAAAATGCTCTAAATCCCTATTGATTAAAGCAACACAAATTCAAACAACTCTAAGCTGCCACTACATACCTATCAGACTGGCTAATAAGACAGAAAAGTAAAATGACAAATGTTGGAGGGGATGTGGGAAAATTAAAATACTAATGTACTGTTGGTGAAATTGTATGCTGATTGAACCATTCTGAAGAGCAATTTAGAACAAAGCCTTAAAGGCTACAAAATCATGCATATCCTTTGGCCAAGCATAGAGATAAAAAACAAAAAGGAAAAGGACCTATATGTATAAAAATATTTATAATGCTTCTTTCAGTGGTGGCAAAGAATTGGAAATTGATGGGATGAATATCAATTGGGGAATTGCTAAATAAGTTGCAGTATATGATTGTGATGGAATATTATTGTGCTTTAAGGAATGACTAACAGGATGCTCTCAGAAAAACCTGAAAAGATTTAATGAACTGATGTAAATTGAAATAACAGAACCAGGTGAACAATGTACACAGTCACAGCAATATTATAAGATGATCTACTGTGAATAACTTAGCTATTCTCAGCAATACAATGATCCAAGACAATTCAGAAGGATTTATGGTGAAAGATGCTATCCATCTCCAGAGAAAGAACTGGTGGAGTTCAAGTGCAGTTTGAAGTTCTTCTCCACAAATATAACCTATGTCAAATTGTTTGCCTTCTCAGTGGGGAGTAGGGTGCAAGGAGGATAGGGAGAGAGAGAATTTGGAATTCAAAATGTGCTATGCTTCAAATAACACTATAGTTATTTATCTGTGTATATGCTGTATCCCATCTCCCAATTCCCAGTAAAATATAAACTCCTTGAGAACCTACAATTATGTCTTTTTATCCCTTGCACTTAGCACAGTACCTGGCACACAATAAGTATTTAATAAGTGCTTTTTTGAGGTAAGACTTAGAATTAGATTTTTTTTTGGTAACTAATCCCTATTGGAATATGAAATAGCCAACCTTACAGCAACTTCTAGCCCTCAATGAAGAATGCATTATTTGGGGTGTTTGCAATTGATTTGGAAAGGCTATACTGGTGACCCACTGAATACAACACAACACACATTTACTAAACATCTGCTATGTGCAGAGATCATTGTGCTCTACACTGGGGGAAATATAAAGTTTAAATAAGGGGTGATCCTTATTCCCAGAGAGTTTATTGCCTGGGAGGGTTATCAGATACAAATACAGTTAGCCATATATAATAAGTGATAATTGCAAAAGGCTGGTTTTAAAACATGCTGAGCAAGATGGAAAGGCTTCTCTGGAGGAGGTGGCATTGGAGCATGGGTAATGTTTCTGGAATGTATGTTGTCTAGAATGAGGGAAGTGATGGTCCTGCTGGATACTTCCCCAATCACTTCACATGCAGAATATTATATCCAGAAAGATAGCACAGTGGATAGAGCACTGGATCTAGAGTCGGGAGGACCTGAGTTCATATCTTGCTTCAGACACTTACTAGATTTGTGACCCTGGGCAAGTCGCTTAATCTCTGTCTGCTTCAGCTTTCTTATCTATAATATGAAAATGATAATAACACCTACATCCCAGGGTTTTTGTGAGGATCAAATCAGATAATATTTGTAAAGTGTTATATAAATGTTAATTGTAGTGGTACATTTTAGGAAGGAGTTTGATAAATGAAAACATATCTAAGAGAGGAAAACCAGTATGTTGAGTGGACTGAAAGCAACACCATTTGAGAATCAATTAAAGAAAGTCCAAAAGATAGAAAACTAAAAGCAGAAATAAGAAAAACCTTCAGTATATATATGCCTGTCATGTGAAAGAGAGATTAGAAATTTTAATTGGCCTCTGGGGGAAGAACTAAGACCAATGGATGAAAGAGCAATGGATGAAGAGATGAATGGAAGACTAATAGATGAGAGATAGAAGGAAGAGTAATGGATGGAAGAGATGGATGGAAGAGCAATGAATGGAAGAGATGGATGGAAGACCAATGGATGGAAGACCAGTGCCAAAGAAAAGCAGATTTCAACTCAGTGTCAAAGCAAAGATCTTCCTAACTCTCAGGGCTATCTAAATTTCATAGACTTCCTGAGCAGCTGGGGAATTGCTGATCTCTAAGTATCATCAAGCAAAAGTTAGAATGTGTTAGAGAAGATTCTTGTCCAGTTATAGGTTGGTCTAGATAGTCTCTGTGGTCCCTTACAACTCTGAGATACTGTGATTCTACAGTAGAGGATGCTGGGAGGGAGGCTACAGATACACTCGGGATGTTAAGGAATAATTAAAAGAAATAAAAACAACCAGTTTTAGATCTGGTGGGCAAGCAGATAAGGCAATCATCTATACAATGAGAATCCTCCCCAACTACTTCTGCTACAAGCTTACCAATGACTCAGATTATACAATTAGAGATGGATTGCTTTGACTAAATATCATTGTCAACTTTTAATATGCAAATGCCCCCATTTGAGGTAAGACTTTATAGTCATTTCTACATTAGTGTGAATAAGTTTATAAAATTATTTCCTTAGAACTAGTTTTAGTAGTGAGTGAATTCTGGAGAAATTGAGCACTGTGGGGTGAAGGTGAGAAGGATGGGTTGGGAGAGGTTATAAGATTATTCATATTTGAAAACAGTGGATAGCATTGTTACAGCACATTTACAGTTGCTCCTTGGCAACAACCCCATGAGAGATGTAGTACAAGTTTTGTTGTCCTTATTTTACAGACAAGTATACAGGCTCAGGGTCATTAAGGGACTCAACCCTGGACACCCAGTTAGTCAGTGTCAGAACCAGGCTTCAAACTCAGGCCTTTGAACATCAAATCAAGAAAAGTTTCTGCTACACTGTACTAAGCACAAACATCCCCTAGCTCCCAATTTCCCCCCATCCCAAGGGCTGACCCCGGAAAGAAATGAAAGGGAAATTTTTGCCACAGTTCTGATCAAAAAACAAAAATCACTCTTTTGGATATTGTTCTCTTTGCCTATGTCTCTAGATACTGTTCATTCCTTTTCCACAGAAAGTGCCAGGCCTGACAAGGCAAGTTCACTACCTCCTCCTCTCTCCATCTTGTCTCATTCAAAATTGGCAGCTCCTCTTCCCCTCTCTCCCCTACATTGTTTCTCTCTTCCCATAAAGCATCCTGTGATACTTCATACAAAGAGACCTGTACACAAATCAATTGCAATCAGTTGTATTTCTCTCTTGATGTTAAAAGACTGTAAAGGAAAACGCACTGGTGTCAAACACCCTGTTTTAATATTAAATCAACTCCCCATAGTTGCTAGAATTTCTGCACAAATTGAGCCAGGTTCTCAGGAGACCAGATTTACCAGCATAAATTCCCGGTTTGAAGGGACTGTCTAGTTGTATTAGGGAAAATAGCTGTTTCACTGACTTGGTTTTCTGGGATGCAGTTTTGACTCCCACTTCAGGTCATGAGGAGATGATACAGCATGTTCTCTGTCACCTGTTCTCTGATCACAAGTACACCTGTTCTCTGTTCAGGAACTCACCTGTTCAGAAGGCATAGCATATGACCTGAGCTATAATTAGGCATTTTTTCACCTCCACACAAATTATTCCCAGGGCAAGTAGCACATAGTACATGCTCAGTGAAGGAAGCAGAAGGACATCACCTTACAGAGGGCAAAGGAGGAGAGACAGAAATGTAGAATGATTGGGAATAGAGCAGAAATATGCAAAAGCTTGGAAAGAATTCACCTCAGCCATCTGGTAATTTCCTATTTTAATTAATTATCTTTTATAACCAGGTACTAAGTTGTGGGGTGTTTTTTTTTCTGTGATGCTGAAGATTGTGAAGGTTGTCAGTTTTCTCTAAATTGGGCACTCAGGTAAAAAGCCCTATTCGCCCTATTCTGGTTAAAGCTTTTCATGAGATCATGAGATTCAAAGCAAGAAGGGGTCTTTCCAGATCATCCAGTCAAACTCCTTCATTTTACAGGTGATGAAACTGAGTCCTGGAGAGGGGAAGTGATTTACCCGATAGTGATTAGCGGGGTCAGAATTCTAGCCTAGCTCTCCTGAATCAAATCTAATCTAAAAGGCCAGGTCAATTTCATTTTCTTGGCATAATATAATAACTTGCATTTCTGTAACACCTAATGCTTATAAATATTTTATAGTAGCAGTATTTATAAAATATTCTCATCACAACCCTGGGAAGTAATGCAGTCTCTATTTTACAGTTGAAGAATCAAATTCAGGTCTTGGACTTAACTTGCCCAAGGTCAAAAATAGTGGGTAGCCAGACCATGGATTAAAGTCAAGTCTCTCCTAACTCTGTAAGTGCTAAACTTTTTCCTCTATACCACATTGCTCCACTGACCCAAGTATCCCTCCTATACACTAAAAGAGGGCTTATGGATGATAGTCTTAAAAATCACAATTGAAGCCATCTTTCTTGAGAAGGGAGTTCTCCTAGAGAAATTCGAACCCAGAACTCTAACTGCAGATTGCTGTCTTCACCATGCCTTAATGCTTCTCAGATCACATGCTCCTTAATTCTACCTATATCAGACTGAATAAAAGTCTCACTCAATCCAACATTGCAAGCCCATAGACTACAATATAGCCCTCAATCTAATTCTGTCTTGAATTGTCCTCTATATTTCTCATGTGTGAGTCTTGACTCCTCAACTAGATGGTCAACTGTGTTCTTCATTGCCTACTGGTAAATAATGTGAAAAAACTGGAGTTGAAAAATGTGGGTTCAGATGCCATCTCTAACAATTAGTAGTGTGTGAACCTGGGCAAGTCATTTAACCTCTGTAAGACTCAGTTTCCTCATCTATTTCTGAGGTCCTTTTCAGTGACCTTACGGGTCCTTTCTGGCTCCAAATCTATGACTCTGTGATCCTAAGTATATTTAAATGTCTTTTAGCTCTTATGGGAAGAACAACAGCCCCATCTGCTACCCCATGTTCCATTCTGCAGCACTGTAGTACCATGAAGGAAAACTCATTTAAAAGTGTTGTCTATTTCCAAGAAAGGGAGAAAGGAGAAGGTAAAAGATGCTAGGCTTCCTATTAAGAAATAGCAGAAAAATGCTAACTTTTGAAATAACAACTTAGTTTGGCTAGGGCAAGGTCTTATATGCCTGCAAAGTATGCAGAGTTATGAGTTACCATCTGGAGTACTCTCGGGTTCTGGTCCTGATCTTGTCACATCACTAACTCTGCCTTGAACAAATGAGCTAATCTGTCAATACTTCTGTTTTTGCCTTGAATATAAAAGAGATTATATAAGGTTTGAAGGGCCTGCAGACATCCCTGTACTTTAATGACCACATTATGTCACAACGATAATTCCCTTACTGTCCTAGATCAAAGATGCAGCATGAAGCAGAGAGGTTAGAAGATCTGAGTTCAGATCTCTTGGTTCTGACACTACTAGCTGTAAGTTGTTCTTGTTCAGTCACATCCAGTTCTTCATGACCCCATTTTGGGTTTTCTTGTCAAAGATACTGGAGCTGTTTGCCATTTCCTTTTCCAGATCATTTTACAGATGAGGAAACTGAGGCACCAGGGTTAAGTGATTTTCCCAGGGTAACATAGGTAGTGAGTATCTGGTGCCAAATTTGCACTCAGATCTATCTGACTCCAGATCTGGTTTTCTACCTACTGTGTCACCCAGCTGTAAGACCTGTGGGCAAGTCATTTCACCCCTCTGAGGTTCAGTTTCCACATGTGTAAAGTAGTATAATAATACTTGCTCAACCAATTTTACAGGGTCTTTGTGAGGATAGTACTTTCTATACCTGTAAGTGCCATAAGAAATGTGAGATTTCATGATGCATGATAGCACTGTGTTTATTATTCTCCTTGTCAGCCAGCTATACTCCTTGGATCATCCAGGTTATTATTCAATTTGTGACATTTCTTTCAGTTGTGTCCACTTAGCCAGAGTGAGCTGA
This sequence comes from Potorous gilbertii, assembly GCA_028658325.1. Classification (NCBI taxonomy): domain Eukaryota; kingdom Metazoa; phylum Chordata; class Mammalia; order Diprotodontia; family Potoroidae; genus Potorous; species Potorous gilbertii. The sequence goes on from CM053769.1 coordinate 194,754,989, forward strand.
GATAATTGTAATTCATTCAGAAATAAAATTCACTTTAAAGCTGAGCTTTTTTACATTGGCTAAATAGGCTGCAGCAAAGAAGAACAATTAGAAAATTAATAAATCAGAGTTCTGCTTCAATTCCAACTGGGAAAGAAAACCATTTGCCACTTAAGTCAGATTTTATGTCCTGATTATAAAAATCAGGAATAGTAAAATATTGTCTGAGCCTGCACGCCTTTTGAGAAACAAAATTGTGCTCACCTTTTGAGAACATCTATGAAAATCCAAGAACATTATTATTTACTTACACGCTTCAATGAAGGTAGATGAATTTAGTTCAAACACCTCCAAAGTTTAGGAGAAAAGTATAAATAAAGGCCCTGTTGATGAATTTTCTAATTGTTCCCAATTCTTTCTGACATCTCAGTTTGCCTTTTGCCCTAATGGCTACACAGTGACACAACGAAAAAATGAATGGTAAAGAGTACAGTCACTCAGGTACTTTGTTTATAAGTTAACATTAGCAGATGTAACAGAGCTAGAAAGAACCTTAAAAGTCATCTATCCCAATCTCCAAACAAATGAGGAAACTAAGGCTGAGAAAAATGAAATAACTGATTCGAGGTCATCACTAATTTGAATAGCAGGATTTTCTTTATATTATCTTTTTCTTAGAATGATTTATGATTGCATTGGCTACACAGATCTTACCCAGTCATTTGAGCTATTAAAGCTTAAAACTGCACTAAGACGTTTATAACACACTGTATAACACTTTTTAATAAGTCCTTTATAGCTCATCTGAACCCCAAGGCTGCAGAAGTAAACTCTACAAGCATAAATCACCCTGATTTTACAGATGAAGGAAAAAATAGTTAAGAAGTTATGACTTCTCTAACAAGTAAGTGCTGGAGACTGGATTTCCATGTAATTCATTTCAATTCAACAATTTTTTTTAAAATACTGATTCATTTATTTATTTCTATTTTTCAACATTCACTTCCATAAGATTGTGAGTTACAAATTTTCTCCCCCTACCCCAAGACAGCATGCAATCTGATATGGGCTCTACACATATATTCATATTAAACATATTTTCATATTGTAAAGAAAAATTAGAACCAATGGGAGGAATCATGAGAAAGAAGAAACAAAAAACAGAGAGAGAGAGCAAATAGTATGCTTTGATCTGCATTTAGACTCCATAGTTCTTTTTCTGGACACGGACAGTGTTTTCCATCATGAGTCTTTTGGAGTTGTCTTAGATCAATGAACATTTATTAAGTACCCCAAGTCATTGACCTTAGCTAAGTCCAATACTTCATTCACTAAATGCCTTCTTAAGATCACAAATAGATAACTCACTCCAACATTTAGCACAGTGCACAGCATACAGTAGGAGCTTAATAAATGTTTGTTGGTTGATTGATAGAGTAGGAGCTTTGTAAATGTTTTTACTGTGACAATGTCTGAACAAAGATAACATGCTGCAGCGGAAGGAACAATGAATAAGGGAGGAGAAAGTCTGAGTTCAAGTCTGCAAGGATTAAGTCACTTCCCTTCTCTGGACCTTGGTCATCTGTATACCAGGCTTAAACTTTTTCCACTTGTGACCCCTAAGCAGTAAACTGACCCCATATGGGGTTGTGACCCACAGTCTAAGAGGCATTGAAATTAAAATGAAGAGATTGGGATACATGACAGCTATCTTATAAATTATAATAAAAAACTGATACTTCCTTTTAAACTACTCCGTGTATGGTGACAGATGAATATGGGGCACTTGCCCTTTGTGAAGTTTTCCCACTGGTTCCTGAGAAAATGGCAAACAAGACCATCAGCCCAGAGAGGGCGAGAAGCCAGCCAAGATTGAGGACAAAATTGTAACTCATTGGCATAGCACATATTTTTCCAATATAAAAGCAAATGGAGAATCCGTAAATAAATTGACTATATAAAAGTGTCCGTTTATATTACACCTCACCTTTCCAAGGGGAAAACACACATGCACAAAAAGGTTTCTTTGCGCAGCCTTAGTATAAAAATATCATTTCTTCAGGGTAATTTTATAGCACCAACAGCAGTCTATATCTATTTAAAACACATCCACAGCACCACATCCAGACCCTCTTCCACAAATGATTTGGTAACCAGCATCAGACCCACTGCAAAAGCAGCTGCCACGTAATTACAACCTCTCATCACACGTATGGGGAAACAAGTTGTGGCGTATGAGAAAGGTCTGCAAAAATAGGTGTCAGACCTTAACTAATAGTGATTGTCCTTCCATTCTACTGTAATTTACATTTAATTCACACATTTCATTTCCATTTAAAATATGATTACAGTGTTTTGAAGTACATCTCACCTGTCCCCTTGAATTACAGGGAAATGAAAGTAACGGGAAGCAGCAGGCACTAGGAAGGATGCAGAAGGCCTTGGTTGCTGGGGGTCGTTCCCACAAGCCACCTTCCCTGGGCCTAAAGAGGGGGAATTCTTTAGCGTGTCGGGAAAATGGTTGAGGAGGAAGGCGGCAATAATGGAACATGCAAAAGAATTATGGGAAGAAAACAGGGAATCCGCCCAATAAGAAGTGTTAGCATGGCGTGGCAAGGTGGACCCCCAGAACATTTGGATTTCAAGGAACTAGATTTCTCCACTGGTTCTGTTGTTGTGTGACCTTGGGCAAGCTTCCTTAGTCCTCTGAGCTTCAGTTCCATCTGAAATAAGGAAATTTGACTCCCTAATCTCTAAAGTCCTTTCAAGATCTAGCCCTTCCACCTACATCTGAAGTACCATGATCATTTCTGGGCACCATGATGTAAGAAGAAAGAACTTTGATAAGCTGGAGAGGATCCAGAATAAGGCAACCAAGATCATGAAGGGAATGTGAGGTTTCACATGGGAAGACTGGTTTAAGGAACTGGAGAACACTCAGCAAACGCACGATGGGTATATTCAAGTATTTGAAGGGAAGTCACATACAAAAGACTTATTTTATCTGGCCATAGAAGAAAAAACCAGAAACAAAGGGTTGAAGTTATAATGGGACAGATTTTTACCTTGATACAAGGAAAAACTTCCTAATAATTAGAACTATCCCAAAGTGGAATGAGCTGCCTCAGTAAGAAGAGGATTCCTTGTTTAAAATAACTAATAAAAATAATAGTTCACAGTTTAGTACTTATAGTGGACCAAGTACTCTACATCTATTATTTCTTTTGATCCTTACAAAAGCCTTGGGAGTCAGGTGCAATTTTTATCCCCATTTTAAATAATAATTAGAGAGAGAGAGATAGGTAGGCAAATCGGCAGATCAATAAATAGATAGATGAAGTTAATAGCTAGCAATTATTTAACACTTGAAGGTTTGCAAATCCCTATATATGCCTTTTCAGTTGATCCCCACAACCCAAAGATGTAGGTGCTGTCATTATCCCCATTTTATAGAATGATAAATTAATAATAAAAATGAAGATAATAGCTAGCAATTAATTAACACTTGAAGGTTTGCAAAGCCCTGTACGTGTCATCTCAGTGGTGAGGCAGGTGCTACTATCTTCCTTTTACCAATGAGGAAACTGAGACTGAGAGAGAGATGAAAGGTGACTTGTCCAGTCACACAGCTAAGAAATGTCTAAAGCAGGATTTGAATAAGGTCCTGATGCAGGTGGGTGAGATGGATACTTGTCACGTATATGGCGGTGGGGATTCATTGGGTTATGGAATGGGTTAAGCAGATGCTGAGGACCCTTCATCCTCCAAAACTTTGTGATTCTGTTATTATATCCTGACTGGAAGAAGAACTTACAGCTCAGATTCACAGAGTGTTTTCTTCACAATAACCATGGCTAGTATTATAGTTTTACAGATGACAAAGCTGTGTGACTTGCCCAGGGTCATACAACTCTCAAGTGTCAGGGACAGGATTTGAATTCATCTTCCATGCTCTGCTGCCCCTCTATTTTTGAAATGCTTTGGTTTTCCTCTTGCCTTGGTGGGATGTGTTTAACCTATCGATTGGTTTGGAACTTGGAGAGAAGAATCAATAAACTCTGCAGAGCCCAGGTGCCTATTGAGTCTGAGATCTGATTTTGCCACCTTTGAGCACAGCTGGAAGCTCAGTGAAGAATACTGAGACTTAAATGAAAGATTCATTAAATCACCTACCAAAGAGGTGATGGATGGAATCCAAATATTCAGTATATACCACATCCATTAATATGAAGATTTCTTAGTTTCTAATCCAGTAACTCTCAGGGTTTTCTAAGAAGTCACCTGGAAAATCTATCTTAGGTCTAACTTAAGGGCCACACAGCTAAGTGGCTAAGGAAGGATTTGAACTCAGGTCTTCTTGCCTCCAAGCCCAGCATTCAATCCGTTGAAGTTCTTTAGGTATTTCAGAAACAAAAACCCCTATCAGGGAACCTTAACTTGACCTTCTTGCAAAGACTGTCTTAGAGAAAATTTCAAGTGTATAAGCAGATTTAGGGAGAGGACCCCCCACATTGACAATACTTGGGAGGTGAAGGAAATGATTGCCCTAAACCATGTGGTATGGTAGGGTATGGGAAAAGGTTCAAAGACAGAAGCTTCCATGAGAAAGAAGGCCACAAATGCACCCCTGACCCCTCTGCCTCTTCTAAGGGGCAAAGATTCATTCTTCCCCTCTTAGTTACATCACTGTTCTTAAATCACACAACTCTCCTCTGTGGACGTTGCGTCCCAATTATGTTGGTGTATTTATGTATATATCTGTGTGTGGGTCTGTATGTGTATTTATGTATGACTGTGTCTGTGTGTGCATTTATAAATAAATGATTTTCAGACTTGGTTGCTCTTTCTATACATCCATGTTTCCTTTTCTCTTCGATTTCGATCGCATCATTACCTGTCCTTGTACTCAGAATGTTTTGTACCCTCCCCCCTCCCCGCCATAAGTCTGGATCTTTTGAAATCTCTCCATGCTTTAATGCTACCTTTCCAAAAGAAAACCTCTGATTTCTCTGATAAGAAGCAGTCTTTGCTTCATCTGACCTCATTGAGTCCTTCAAACCTTTTTTTAAAAAACCACGTCTAGTTCTAGGATAGGATAAAGAGATAATTTTGCGCTTGGACTCAAATAATATCCCTGCCTTCCCCCCAGTAGCATTGTATGCTTGGAAAAGCAAATTTTATATATATTTCATATTTGTTTCTTGAGCCCTTAGCTTTGGGTTCCCGGGGAAAGTTCCTCACTTGCCTACTCCTTCCCCAACTGCCACACCATACAGCTCATTTTTTCACATGCTATAATCAAAATAAAGTTATTTCAAGGCATTGTGTTGAGCTACAGTGTGCACGGGGCTTGAAACAAGATGGCCTAGGCATGAGCCTGGGTTCTTTTACTTGTTAGCTAGCTGTGTGACTAGGGTAAAGTGTAGACCAGAGGTATCAAACTTGCTGGCTACTTAACTCCCAATGGTAGCCTAAATCAATTTAAAATGTAATTGAGAAATATTTCACAAAATGAACAAAAACATAGTATAATATAGATAATATTAATTTGTGGTTTTTAGGCTAAAATGTGGCCTATAGGGATCTATTTCAATTTTAATTTGATGCCACTAGTGCAGACAATCTCAGAGGGTTCCTGCAGCTCCAAAGTCCTTATATTTATACTACTTTAGAGTATTGCTAAGGGGGGAAAGCTTTGTAAACTTTAAAATGATAGAAAAATGATTTCTTGCTATCATTATATGGTCATCAAATATCATAGACCCCCATTACCTCACACCTCACAGTCTAGTGAAATAGCCTGCTGGTTGACCTCTCTCCCCAACCATTCTACCCTTCACTCAGCAAATTGACCAAGGAATGACCACGTCACTCCTCTATTCAATAAAGCCCAGTGGCTCCTTATTTACTAGTAGGATAAAATATAAAATCCTCTGTTTGGCTTTTAAAGTCCTTCATAACCTTCCTTAAAGTCACTTCCTACCTTCCAATCTTCTTATACCTTATTTCCCATTGCTTACTCTCAGATTCAGTGACACTGATCTCCTTGTTATTTTTCACACAAAACACTCCATATCCTGATTCAAAACATTTTCACTGGCTATCCCCTATGCCTGAAATTCTCTCCTTGTTTCTGTCCTGTCTTCCCTGACTTCCTCCAACTTTCAGCTAAAATCCCATAGCAAGAAGCCTTTCCCATTCCCCCTAGATGCTAATACCTTCCCTCTGAGAGTACCATCAACTTATCCTATAATATACCTTGTCCTTCATTTCTGAAGAGGACCACTATCATCATGAACGATGCCATGAATTGGATTTAAGTGAGTCAGAGTTGCACAAAGTCATCAGCCTCATTCTCTCTTCCTGAGTCATTGAAGTCTAGTGGCAAGACAAAAGTCAGGATGACTGTTGATGGCCCAGGATGCAGTGGGTGACTTGGCTTCTTTGATGTCTGACCAAGTTCTAGAAGCTCCACAGCCTTTGTTTCAGTTGCTTTCATGAGTGTTGGAACAAATATTTCTCATCCATCCATTCTTTAGGGGAAAGTTTTCACATGCTTGAGGTAGACATCCCCCTAAATCATCGATGGTTTTAAGACCCATTGGTTATCCTCAACCTGGTTTAGCCCATCTGCTGAGACAGGTGAGAGTTGGGTGAAGGTAGGTAAACAGCCCTGGAAAGAGCTCAGCAAGGATAGGTGCTTGTCCTCCTGAACATCCATACATTCCATCATGTTTGTACATAGTTCTTGTATGTTGTCTCCCTTCATTCAACAGTATACTGGTAAACATTTAACAACTGATTCTCTCACCACCACTACCACTACTCCCAAAAATTGTAGGAGCAACACATTTTTAAGTATGATCTTCATTATTAAGATTTTTACTATCACTTTCTCACATCCAAATGATTAACAAAACAGTAAATCTGGCAATTATTTGTAGCATTTGCTATAAATGTGTTCATACTGAATATTTACCAATTAGCTCTCACAAACTAGCATGAGCTGGCTCCCACACAACCCTACCCCCATTAGACTATGAGCTCCTTGAAAGTAAGGACTATTTTTTGCCTTTATATCTCCAGCAATTAGCACAGTGACTGGCATACAGTAGGCACTTAATAACTGCTTGTTGACTTGTTGAGATATTTAGGGTCATAGCATCTGTAGCTAGAAGAGAAAAATCTAGTACAACCATCTCATTATTCTAATGAGGAATCTCCAATATAGTGTAAACTTCTTGTGAATAGAGATCATTTCATTCTTTATATTTGAATCCCTAGAAGGTAACACAGTGCTTGGCATATAATAGGTACTTAATAAATGCTTGTTGCATGATTGAAACTGAAGCCCAGAGAAATGGAGTGACTTGCTGGAGGTCACACTGGCAGTAAACAATATAGCAATAAAGCATCTCTCTACCTCCAGATCTAATGGTCTTTCATTCCTCTCCATGATACAATTCTGAGTCTTCTCCTCCCCTCCCTCCCAGCTTTCTCTACAATGCTCCAGAAACTTCTCCACCCTAGAACATCACTCTTGCTTGCCCTGAACTTCACATGCTGGAAGTACCTTCCATCACTGTGGCTCCTCCCTCTGATTGGCTCCTCCCAGAGCCTTCTTAAATCCAAGCCATCCTTGTCTTCATTCCTTGCCAAGTTTCTTCACTCTTCTAGACTTTCTCTACAATGCCCCTGAGCCAAGCACTCTCATCCTTACCCGCCACATACCCCTCTCCAGATTACTTTTATGTTCTGTTTTCTTCCATTAGAACGTAAGCTTCTTGAAGACAGGAGCTGTGCTTTTTTTTCTGCTTGAATTTGTAGGCCTACCACAATACCTGGCACATAGTAAGCTCTCAGTGAATGTCTGTTGATTCCTTTCCATATTTCCACAAGGGCATGTGAATATGGCAGCCTGCTAGATTATGAATTTCCTGGGGGAAGGGACCATAATGGATTTACCTTTGTATATTCCACAGCGTTTGGCACGTAGCAGACACTTGACAAATAAAAGATAGTGGTATAAATGGGTCATCTGATTCACCCATTTCTCTCAGCCCTTCATCTACATCTCCCCCTTTTTTCTTCCTTATTCATTAAAAGAGCCAATTCACAGAAACACAAAGAGACCCCTCTGAAAAGAGAGCAATAAGGAAAGGGATGTGACACATCCAAAGACCCATTAAAGAAGATTTTTCTTCTGTGGGGAGGACAGTGGGAGGAGTCCAAGCAGGACAAGGCAGACGAGGGGGGCCGAGTGAGTTACTAAGAGTCAGCTTTTTCCCTGCCTGGCCTCCCAGTTCATAGGTAGAGCAGCGTAGCAAAGGTCATACCACGGAACACTGCACCTTATTAACTCACGGGAAGAAGGTTATTAGGCACTAGGCATTTGGTTTTATGCTCCAGTGAAATTGGGCCAAAATTCATTTTCCAAGAGTTATTGCATACAAGGAGTGGAAGCTAGGGAAGGGATGGGATGGGAAGGGGCAGGTGCATAACACACCTGTTGTACGGTTTCATTAAATATAATATAGCTCTTTTTGAGCTCTGAGTTTGAAAAAAAAAGCCCCTTCAGATCACTGGCCCAGCATCTCTCCCTCCAGGAACTCCATCATGTTCAACTCCTTCCAGTGATTTGCCCTAATCACTGCAGTACTTCTAGCATTGCTCTCCCTCAGGCATCCCCACTTCGGAATCAAGTCTGCAGACAGATGAGATTCCCAAGTACCTCTCCTTCTCCATCCTGATTTACTTAGGTTGCTTTTTCACTTCTGTTAAAGGGGAAGAGAAAATCTCTGCTGTTGGATAGATTTGTTTCCCATCTGGGCTGTCTCATGGCCATGCTTGGGAGATACCCAATTCCCAGAAGACAATAGCCCCTGAAGGCCCCTGGGAGGTAGCAGAGATGGCCTCTTCAGGCCATAGTTGGGAGAGTGGAGTTTGGGTGCGTCTTTTTTCCTTCTCTCAGCCCCATAAACATTTGAGCTATTTGGGAGTGTTATTTTCCCCTTTAGGACAATGTGCTTTGGTTTGGGTTCTTTTTGCTTTGTTTACTCAATAATTGGTACAGCAAGAGGGATGCACCTGTTCCATGGGCCCATTAGACACAGAATTGCTTCTCTCCAGAGCTAAGGCTGAGGCATTCAGGCAAACCAATCCATCAGCTGGCATTCAAATTCACACTGCTGTGGAAGAGAGAGAAGATTCGGGGAAAGATCAAGATACAAGCTACCAGTCAGTAAGAGAAAATGGATCCAAAGTGAGCCTCAGAAGGGAGAAGCCTTCTAGAATTGGAGTGCTGAAAGACACCTTAAAGATCACTCTGACCTTCCCTACACCCTTCACATTACAGAGAAGGAAAGGAAGGACCAAGAGGTTAAGTGACTTAGTAAAATCACAGAAGTGGTAAATGTTGGAAGCAGGATTTGAACCCAGGACCTGTGCCTCTGGAGGTAATGTTCTTGCCACTGTGACACAACAAAGGCACAATCTCAGAGCTACTAACAGCAAGAGTCATTTGTTTGACTATAATTCCCTGTATTCTTTCCCTGAATAAACTATGGGACCTGGAGTTAGAAAGATAGGTTCAAATCCAGCTTTAGACACTTCCTAGCTGTGTGACCATGGACAAATAACTGTGTTTGCCTCAGTTTCCTCAACTGTAAAACAGGGATAAATAATAGCATCTACATCACAGGGTGGTTGTGAGAACCAAATGAGATAATATTTGTTTATTTATTTATTTTAAAGAAGATCTTTGCACCATCCCTGGCACATAGTGGGTATTTAGTAATTACTTTATCCCCTTCACTTCCTTTCTTTCCTTCTTAGTGCTCTCTTGGTGCTCTCACCCTTTCTTGTATATTTAGACTCAAGTGTGGTCCCAGATAGAAGGCAGTCACTGCCTCAAAACCCAGAACTGATTTAGGTGGGAAGGGCAGAAGAAAGAAAAACTAGCCATCTGACAACTTGGGCAACCCGGGGGAGAGAGAAGGGGAAGGGCAGTGTCTTATCTCAGCTTTGTACCTTCCCTATCACTTAATATCAAAGGTACTTACTGAGTTATAGAATCAATGTGAGACCCAGATAAGAAGCTGTAGAAGTTATAGTCACTGAGTAACAGACTTGATGGAACTTTGGATATCCTCAAGCTCAACCCCTGCATTCTGTAGATAAATAAACTGATGACTAAAAAATACTTGCCCAAGTGAAGCAATGAAGCGACTCCCAAGGTCACATGTGGGGGTTTGGGGGGAATACTGGGGAGAAACCCCCACCCCAAAGAGCCAGAACTTGAACTCAGGTCCTCTAACTCCAAATTCAATGTACTTTCAAGAAGGGAGGAAGGAAGGAAGGAACCTACCTTAGGTGTAAAAGGAGGGTAATGGGGTATAGTATCTAAGGCCTATTCCAACTTCATTCCTATGAGTCTGGACTCCAAGCCTTACCCCAGCCTCTAACCATCCCCTTCTACCTCCATACAAATGAAGGAGGCAACACCTCTCCCAAGCAGAGATTACTCTCATATCTTTCAAGCTGTTCAAGAAGGCAGATTTCTACTTTGCTGCTTACCTGAGAAGTCCTATAACTCAACCCTAAGTAGACACATATTGACATTTCCCCACCCAAGCAATATTACCCCACCCTGGTGTTTAGTAAAGTCTGGAAACTTGGGGAACATCCCAAATAAGGGGTGGGGTGGCAATCATTCAGGGCGTAAATTTACCCAAAGGCCCTTCTTCCTTCAGTGCAGCAGGTGGAGGAAGCTGGGATAGGAAGGAGAGTAAAAGGACTGCTTGCTAGGCAGCTGAAGTCTTTGGTTTTCATTGTCAGAGTACCAGAACCTGCTCCTGGGGCCTCAGCATCCGACTTTGTCATCTACTGCCTCTTGGTGCAGGTGTGCGTATTTTAGCTTTAGCTAGAGGAGCCCAGGCATAGAAATCGCTCTCCCTGTGCCCATATATTATCGGTATTTTTTAACATGTCGCTTTCCAAGCAGGTAATGCATTTGCAGAGACAGTGATCTTTCATCGGGAGATTACAGTGATTTGTGTTCTCTGTCTAAATTCCAGCATAAATTTAGGAGCTAGCGAGGCGTTGGCTTGCGGCAGGAGCTGCATTTCTGGGATATGGCAGGCTATCTGTGCTGATCTTGGCCTCACAGCCATTTGTACTGATTAGGGAAAGACATGGAAGTCTTTCCTTCAGATTCCTCCACATTTTTGCTTTTCAAATTGCGCTTCTAGTGGGCTCTTTTTGTAAAAGCAATAGTAGCAGAAATGTACATAGCACTCTACAATGTACTAAGGGCTGTACAAAGATTATCACATTTGAACCTCATAATCCTATAATCATATATATATGTGTGTGTGTGTGTGCAGGTGTATGTGTGTATGCATGTATATATACATATATGTGTGTATGTATGTATAAAGATAGATATACATATGCATATATATATCTACATCATGTGTATGTATAAAATTATCCCCATTTTTCAGATTAGGAAATAGAGGGTCAGGGAATTAAAGTGACTTGTTCAAGATTACAAAACTAATAGCAGAAGCAGGATTTAAATTCAATGCATCCCAACGAGCATTTATTGCAAAATTGCTACTATATGCCAAGCACTGTTACTATCAATTAAAAAAAAAAAAAAAAGACAAGGATTTTACAGCTACAAATACATTTGAGAGGAATCCTTTGGAAGGGTTGACTCTAAAACAAAACCTCTTCCCTGGAGAAGCATGTGTGGAGGTGGGTTGAGGAGGTGCTTGGGGAGAGTGGGAGGGGAGCGTCATTATATAAGCCCTTCTTTCCTTTCTTCTTTCTCTTCCATCCTGATCCATCCACCCTCCCATAATACCTTATCCAGGAAAAGAAACTAGGGAATCCACTAACACTAAGGTGTAAATTACAAACAAGACTTAATAATGTTCCCTTCTCCAGGGGCTTTGCAGTTTTAACAGGTCTTAAATTTAACTTAAGAAGGTTTAAGGCAAAATAATAAAGGTTTAACTTCAGAATTTCAAACATGAGAATGACATGGATCATAAGTTTTAGAGAAAAGGGGTCTTAGAAATTATCCCATCTCTTAGTTCCCAGGGATCATAGAGAGAGATCTAAAAGGCACTTCAGGGACCATCCTCTACCCCATCATCTAATTTTACATATGAGGACACTGAGGCTGGAGGATAGGCCACACACTATCTGAGGACCAGTACTTTATTTTGTTTGTTTTCCCCTTTGGTGTCACATGGGATCTGGGCAATTTTGCAAAGAGTCACCCAAATGAATGTACAAATCAAAATATAAGCAAACATACCTGGCGTTACCCAATAAACTGTAGTCATCCATGGATGGGTCAGTAGTGAGAGAACCTTACCTTGAACTGTAGTTCTGCTGCTAACAACTTTGGACAAGTTATTTAACTTCTCTGAGCCTCAGTTTGTGCCTGTATAAAATGAGAGGCTTGGGTTTGGACTAGATGACCCCTAAATCCTCTTACGGCTCTAAGCCTCTGGTTCTATGATGCTATTTATTAGTATTTTTCATATGTACCTAGATACTGTTGCGATTACTAAAATTAAAATTACTTTATTAGCCTTACTGAACTCACAGTTACATCATATACTTTCTCAATCAGCAATTAAATAATATAATTTCTATCAAATGGGAAGCAATTTACATATACATATATGTGTGTATATATATATGTTTTTACATAAAAGGGGTCTTTATACTCAAAAAGGTTAGGGACAACTGAGGCAGTTTATTCCTCTCATTTAGTTGTTTCTGTTGTTCAGTCATCCTATCCAATTCTTCAAGAGCCCATTTGGGGTTTTCTTGGCAAAGATGTTGGAGTGGTTTGCCATTTCTTTTTCCAGCTCATTTTACAGATGAGGGAACTGAGGTAAACAGGGTTAAGTGACTTTCTCAGGGTCCCACAGCTAGGAAAGGTCTCAGGTCAGATTTGAACTTGGGAAAAGAAGTCTTCTTGACTCCAGGCCTGGCATTCTATCCACTGCACCACCTAGTTGCCCCTCATTTCGTTTTAGAGATGTAGAAACTGAGGCAAGTAAAGGATAGTAACTTCAAGGTCACACCAGTAGTAAGTAGTAAAGCTGAATTTGAACTCAGGACTCTTTCTTTGTATGCCACACTGCCTCAAGATTTCAAGATCCAAGGGATATTTAATCCATGCCACAGAAGCTAGTCATGCCACTCTGAATAAGGCCTCCGCCTTACTGTTATCATATGCATTGAGTTCCCACTGAAGTATGGCTAGGCCCTGAGATCTATGGAGGAACGATGATGACCAAACATCCCAGAGTAGGGAGAATGGAAGATTTCCTCAACGTGTTTTAAAAATAAAGGTGATTTTAATTTCCTTTTTTTAACTAAAGTACTGTTCTCATAAATCATTTGAAGAAGAGTTGGAGATGTCCAGCCAAAAATGATAAAAGCATCTCAACTCCAATAATACTAATAATACCTTTTAACTTTCAGATCTTTTTCTCATCTTGCTTCACTCTTACTTCGTTTCCTGGGAAGTAAGAAGATGACTGGCATGATTTATGAGATAATTGGAAACCCATTTGACAGATGATAAAATTGAGATAGGGTTAGGCTAAATGACTTCTCCAAAGTCACATAAACACTTCATGGAGAAGCTAAACCTGAGACTCCAAATTTCCCAACTATTCTTCCGACATGATGATATTTAGCCATATAGGAATCAACCGACCTAGACCGTATTGCCAAAGTAGATATAACATGGCATCCCAAAAAGCTAAGTCATATATCAGTCAGGTTATCAGCTCAGGACGTTGTCATCCTGGTGAGACCATGTCTGAAGAATTGTGTCTTAGGAAATACAGTGGAAAGCTGGGGTTCATTGAGAACAGAGTCTTAAGATGGTGGCAGGAGCCACAGATTGTGCCATAGGAAAACAGATTGAAGAAACTAAGGATATTGAGCCTGAATATGAGAGAACTAGAAGAAGAGGGAGGATGCGATAACTATGTACTGAGGGAAAAAATTGTCCCATAGATTAGATTTGTTCTTCAAAATCCCGAAGTGGAAGCAGAACAAGGAGCAATGGACTGAAGTTCCAGAGGGACATATTTTGGTTCAACATAAGAAAAATCTGAACAACTGAAACAGTCCAAAAGTGGAATGGATTGCTTCAGTAGATAGTGAGTTTCCTGAAGTGTTCAAGTTGAGACCAGGTAATCCACTTGTCTGGAAATGAGGGAATAAGGATTTATTCAGTGCCAGGCACTGCACTAAGCACTTTCAACAATCCTGTGAGAAAGGTACTATTACAGGTGGTCTGATGGATGGAGCAGAGAGGACTTAAAGTTCAAATGATGACTACAATTTAATTTCTCTGGGTCTGATTTTCCTCATCTGTAAAATGAGCACTTCAAACTAAATAAATTCTGAGGTCTCTCCCAGCTCTAAATCCTATGATCCTAAGATTTCTGAAATTCTGTAACTGATGCTGTTGAGAGCAGGGACTTTCAGAATACTGAGGCCCCTTGACTTGTTCTGTTTCCACCAGAACCCTGAGTCCCCACCAGCACTAAGATTGGTACAACTTAGGTGCCAGATTGGAAGCATGCTTATGGAGAGACTAGAGGGCCACTTATCTGACATGTTTTCCAGGGGATTCCTACAAGGTATGTTGAACTAGATAACCTCTGAGGTTCTCTTCCATCTTGGAAATGTGAAGGCCAAATATGTAAGTCCCTACAGAACAACTTTCCTTCTTCCTTTCTTTTCTTTCTTTCCTTCCTTCCTTTCTTCCTTCTCTTTCTTTTTTCTTATTTCTCTCTTTCCTTATTTTTTCTTTCTTCCTTTCTTTCCATATTTCCTTTCATTTTCCATTCTTTTTTCTTTCCTCTCTTCCTTTTTATTTCTTCTTTTTCCCCTAGTCTCTTCTTTCTTACTTTTGTCTTTCTCCTTTCTTTTTTCTTCCTTTTCTTCTTTCTTCCTCTTCTTTTCATTCTTTCTTTTTCTTATCTTCCCTTTATTTATTTTCTTTCTTTTTTCTTTCCTTCTTTCCTCTTCCCTTCTTTCTTCTTTCCTTCTTTCTTTCTCCCTCCCATCCTTTCTTTCTTCATTTTCTTTCCTTCCTCTTCATTTTTCCCTTTCTTTCTTCCACTTTTTTCCTTCTCTTTCTTCCTTCTTCCATCCCTTTTTTCCTTCTTTCTCTTTCTTTTGTTTCTTTCTTTATTTATTTCTCTTTCCCTTCACTCAACAACTAATGCAATACTTTGCACGGAGTGCATGCTCAATAAATGTTCTAGACTTACTAATGAGAAATTGTACTGAACCTAGAAACTTTCCCTGCTGACAGGCTGACCAAAGTGGATTTTTTTAAGGGAAGGTTCTTCACATTCAGCAGTGCAGAATGCAACTGGCCAACAGGCACAAGAAAATTCCCCCAGAATTGACAGGAACACAAAAGGTGACATACCTTCTTCAAGCTGCGATCATGGAGAAAGAGAATGGGAAAATCACCCCCAACAGCTACCCTACAGACATCCCTTCAAAGAAACAGGTCCCCAGTGGAAGGAGGAAAGAAAAAGGACAAAGACTGAAATCCAACCCCACCTACTTCACAGTCTTGCCTAGAACTGACCCTGAGATTTATGGATGTTCAGATGCCTGCCACTGTGGGTAGATTTGTTCTAGATACAGAGTTCTAAGTGGCTTAATTATTTGCCCTGCGGGACAGAGAAAAGGCATTTAGTAACAACAAGTGTTAACTTTGCTAGAAGTCAACTCATAACTCCCTAAACCCAAAACAAAACCTTGTTCAATTCTCTTGCATATGCTGAACCATTTCTGGGGCTCTCCAAGGCTTTAATCTGGAAGGGACCCTAGTTTTCATTTTACAGATGAGGAGACTGAGGCCCAGGGTAGGGGAAGTGATTTGCCCAAGGTCACATAGCTAATTAGTATGGGGCTAGCATTTAAAACCAGTTCCTTTGATGTGAAATCAAATGCTCTTCCTATTATACTCAATGGCAAACAATCAATAGAAAAAGCTTTCTCAAGTTGCACAACTGCCATCCACTGCATATACATACTCAGTTGGCTGTAATTTATTGTGGCCAAGCAGAAAATCTCACACTTCATGCTAATCCAGTTCCCTCTGATGCTCTTGCTTGATCATGAAGAGTAGGGGAAAGAAGCCTGCATTTGCAGCCACATCTCAGCATTACAGATCCTTCCCCAAGCCTAGTTCTTGCCAATAGCAACAGTAGCCCCTGAGCAGCTAGCTGTATGAAGCTAAGGCTCAGTCCTCCTTAGCATTCAGATGATGGAACTGAGCCCAGGGTCCATGAATGTAGCATTGTCTTCTTACTGTTCCCTCAATGCACATTAGCAGAGCTGGATCAGAGCTGGGAGTTGGAGGGAAGGCAGCAGGAAAGGAAAAAGGGTAGAGAAAGGTCACTTGAAAAGGACTGTGCTATGGGAAGGAGAGTTCAGCTTGAACTATCCAATTTTGGGATTATTGCCTAAATAAGAGAGTCAGAGTATTAACCAATATTCAAAAGCCTAACTGATAAATTCCTAAAAGAGATATTATCCCATTTCACAGATGGATGATATTACAACATTGAGTCTTGGCAAGAATCCAGTGAGTCCAGCCTTAGAATTAGAAGGGAAAGTATTGTGAGGAGGAAAGGAAAGGAAAGAACAAATGAATGAATAGAGGGAGGAAAAAGAAGGAAGGAGCAATGGCGGAAAGGAAGGAAAGAGGGAAAAAGAAAAAGAGGGAAGAAAGGCAGCAAAGGAGAAAGGAGGAAAGAAGGAAGGAAGGAAGGAAACAAATATTTATTAAGTGCCTACTATGTGCCAGGTCCTGTATTACGTGTACTACAAATATTATCTCACTTGATCTTCACAATCCTAAGAGGTAAAGAGGTCTTCTTATCCCAATTTCACAGTTGGGGAAATGGAGGCAGTCAGAGATTATATTATTTGTCCAAGGTCACAGAGCTAGTAATTGTCTAAGACCAGATTTGAATTCAGGTATTTCCAACGCCAGACTGGGTGCTTTATTAGCTGTACCAAGTTCTTGCCACCTGTCTTCTAGCTGTTTGACCTTGGACAAATCCTTTAACTTCAGGGACCACATTTTCCTAAAGCATAAATAAAAGTTTCAATCAGATAATCTCTAAGCTCTCTTCCAACTCTATCATTCTATGAGCCTATGAATACACAAGTATTTTTACTTCCACTCCAATCATCAACCAGACCAGGGGTAGGGAATCTGCCGCCTTGAGGCCACATGCAGCAGCACTTGAGGACCTAGAGGACCACATGTGATCTCAAGATGGCAGATTCCCTACTCCTGAACTAGACCTTCATTCTTTGCTTTAGGGGAGAGGGGAAAGGGCTCCTAAAAGAACTCCAATATTGAACAGGATTCCACATGATGTTTCTAAGAAGTATCAGACCAGAGATGGTCAGTTGTCTGATTTCTTTACCATAAGAATTTTTTTGAACTTGGGTAGCAGTCAAATTCTGGTTTTTAAACATTCCACATGTAAGAATGGGCTACTTCTTGGCTATTATATTATTTCTCTTCTAGTATGGTAAATGGCTGCTCTTTTGTACATTCCCTAAGCTAGGTACTAGATACAAAGACAAAACAATTCCTGACCTCAAAGATATTTCATTCTACCTAGAGGATAAAATAAGTAGGTAAATGAAAAAATGTAAAACAAATTCAAAGTAATTTCCTGACAGAGATAACACTAACTACTGGAGGGGAAGGAAGGACAGTAAGGAAAGATAATTGTACTTGAGCTGAGCAGTGCCTTAGGTGCCTAATAAACGTTTATTGACTGACTGACTGACTATAGAGAGTTTAAGAGATGGAAAAGAAGAGGAAGAGCATTCCAGGTATGGAAGACAGACTCTGAAAAGGATTTGAGGTGGGAGACTGAATACTGCATGTAAGGAAAACTAAACAAGACACTTTGGCTAGAATGTATAGTATGTGATGGAGTAAGATTGTCTTTAAATGCCAGAGGATTCTGTATTTTAGCCTAGAAGCAATAAAGTATTACTGAAGTTTATTGTACAGAGGAATATTGTGGTTAGAGCTGCTCTTTTGAACAGCTGTATGGAGAGTGGATAGCCCAGGAGAGAGACTGGAAGCCAGGAGACCAATGGGAGATGATAGCACTAGGCCAGGCAAGAGTCTTTTGTCCTGTCTAAACTCCTTTGTGCACCAGAAGAAGGTCTCTACAATCATCTTCTTTTTCCCTTAGTAAATCTAAAGGTCCTGAAAGCTCTCAATTTGACTGTTATTGACAGCCATGACAACTTTGTGGCAGTCACACGAGAGTCTATTCTAGGTTATTCACAGCCCCTGAACCACCTTGTCCCATCTAATTTACCACAAACATAAGCCGCCATCCATCACTGCCTAAAGCCTCTCACTCAGTAAAAACTGGAAGTGGTGGAGAGGGTGGAATGTCCCTGAAGGGTTTCAGCTAACCTATGGGGAGAACAACCACTTGTCTACCAAGTCCATGAAAAGATAATTGCCCATCTCATATTGTCTTCTCTGCTTTCTCCTTCCACTTCTCTACCACACCCTTCCAAAATGGTGCCCTGATTAACATCTACACTGAAAACTGGAAGGGGGAGAGGTTAGGAAACATAGGGAGGGAGAAAAATCCAACTCTGTAAACAATATTATTAACCCATGGGCCGGTGATAAATCAGGGCAAGAAGGTGACCTCAGCAGGCTGGAGTAATCCTGCGTGTCAGGATGAATTTATGAAGCTGGTTTTATTGGCCTGCTTGACCCAGGCTCCTTGGAGATGTCTCAGTAACAAATCTAATCCACTTCATTTATGAACTGTGTACAGTACGGCCATGGGGCTGGAGCTGGAAGTGCATCCCTGAGAAAGGGCATTTATGTGCTGAGTCTTCAGGTAAATGTCCAAATCTATGCCCACCACCAAAATCAGGCCTATAACGCTTGGACCTTTCACCTAGTCTGTCAACTGTCTGACTCAAGACAGCAAAGCCTGGCACAAATTGAGTGAGTGTCCCTACCATGTCAGAGGGCACTCTCCTTCCCTTTTCCCATACATATCCCAAGAACAAGAAGGCCAGTATCTTGTAATAAATGTTTATTGACTGACTACAGAAATTTTAAGACATGGAGGTGAAGAGGAAGAGGATCCAGGGATGGGAGAGCTAGAGGGAACCTAGAACCCACAAACAGTCATTCCCAGAGAAAAACCAGGCCAGAGAGCCAGGAAAGTGGCATGATGGGAGAGGGCAATGGAGGGCCCTCACTTTTACCTGCTAACTGGAGTCTAGGGGAACTCGTTTAAGTCTATTTGACTGTCCCTGTCATCATAAGGTTTACGGATGGTTAATTTATTCTTTATAGCACAGTCATTGATGGCTGTTAAATCACAAATGAGAGCCAATAAAGGGTGAATTGCAGCTAAAATTACACTGTTTATATGACAGCAGAGTGCCGGCTAAAAGATTCATATGCTGCTGATGAAGTATGTTATAAATTTTAATTACCATAGTTTGTACAAATGACATGTTTGAAATGCTATTGAGTAATGTGACCCTGATAATGAAACTATAAAATAAATCATTAACTTTCTGAATGAGCTTTTTTATTTCAGTGCTACAAAGAGTAAACTTTCAGTTTATTCCCATTCGGCCTTTGTGTGCCCCCCACCCTGTGCCCTCCTCCAAGAAGGTAGGGGCATCATTGGACTGCTTTTCTGTGTTGGACAAAGGACAACAGATCAGAGGGTCCAGAGAAAGCCGACTGGGTTCCTACAAACACCTTGTTGTGGTTTACAGTTCATCCCTCCCCCAGGTGGCTCAGTGTGGGTGAGGAGGGAGTGATAAGATAAAGACCCAGAACGTGCCCCTCTGCCAAGCATCATAACATGTCTTACCTGGAGGCAGAAAGGAGGCTTGTACAAGCCCAAGACTGACAGGTGTCACTGGTGTCTCCAGCAGGAAGGCACTAAAGTTTAAATCATTCAGCAAAGACTTCTGCAGAGACACCCGGATGCGTCAGAATCCCCTAGTAAGAGGGCGGTTGCAAAGAGAACAAAGGGTTCTGAAGGAAACTAGGCTAATTTCCCTGGCTCTCCTCCCAGCTAGGGGCCATGGGAAGGGAAAACCTGAAGCTAATTCAGGATTTATAAAGTCCTTTCTCTTCACAAGGTCCTCTGCCATCGTGTCCCAGGACTGCTCTCCTTCCTCCCTCACCCACTACCACTGGGAAGGAAGCAAGAGGGGGAAGCATTTTCTACAGAAGAAAAGCCAAGGCTTGGAGTGTAACCTTCATCTTGAAGGGTTGCCTCTAGGAAGCACTGAATACAGACCCACTCAGGTAGGTCTGGGCTATTCCTGAAGCTTCCCATAGCAGAAAAACAAATCTATAAATGAGGCAGCTTGTCACCCAGCAAAATGGTGGTGGATTTGAGGTTAGAAACTGTCTTGTATCTTCTCTGGGCCACAGTTTCCTCATCTGTAATATAAGAGGACTGGAAGGGATGACCTCTAAGGACCCTTCCTGTTCTAAATGCTATGAAGCTATAGAACTCCCAAAGTACTAAATAAGGAATTCGGAGACCTGACGTCTGGTCTTGGCTCTGTTGCCAATAGGCTGCCTAGGCAATTCATTGTCTCTCTGTCCTCAGTTTTCTCCTCTATTAAATGAGAGAATTGTACTAGAGTCAAGAGTAGGAAACCTGCACCCTTAAGGCCATACGTGGTCCTCTAGGTTCTCAAATGAGACACTTTGACTGAATCCATACTTCACAGAACAAATTCCCTTAATTAAAGGATTTGTTCTGTAAAATTTGGATTCTGTCAAAAGGCCACACCCAAGGACTTAGAGGGTCACATGTGACCTCAAGGCCGCAGGTTTCCCAATCCTATAAGTAACTAGATAATCATTAAGTGGCCTTCCAGTTCTAATATTCTTGATTCCAAGGCTCCATTCAGTGCTAACGCTCCATGATTCTGCCCAATTTACAGATAAACTACACTTACCTCTCCTCAACACGGTCACCACAGAAATCTTGCCCCTGCCCACCAAGGAGGCTCCCCTCCTTGGTTCAGACTACCAAGGCAACTGCTCCTATCTCTCCAGAGAATACTCAGTTCCCAATACATCTGGCAGCAGACTAACTTGGTAGATTGTCCACTTCCCAAGGAAAATGTGTGCCAGGAAACCTAAATGAAAGAAAACAAGTTAAAATCACCAGGCTCCCCTTCTGACATCACTTTCCTAAAGGTACTACACAAGAAAAGAGAGTGATAGGATTGATAAGAGGGTGGTCAGAGTCCGCCTGCAATGGCTTATCATGGCATGGAGGTGACTTGGGATTCTAAAAGGTCACACCAGGAGATCACAAAGCCTGGCAGATTCTTCCAATCTAGAATGGTTTTGAACTTCAATGCAGAGACCCTTGTTCTCTTTGTAGCCTTACTCTTACTAGGGGACTCTGACACATCAGGATGTCTCCGCAGAAGGCTTTGTTGAATGATTTAAACTTTAGTGACCTCCAGCCAGAGAAGTCAGTGATACTTGTCAGTCTTGGGCTTATACAAGCCTCTTTTCTTCCTCCAGATGAGAAATGTTATGATGCTTGGCAGAGGGGCAGTTCCACCTGAAACTCAAAAGACATCATCAGAGGGGTGGCCTCTAGATTTGATATTTTGGGGAGGGGCAGGGCAACTCATGACTACAAAAGAAAGTTTTCAGTTGTTTTTTTTGGTGGAGGGAGTACCTTATATAGATTATATCATAGCTTATTGAAGCACTAACAAGGTATATATGTTGTTCTGCTTTCCAAAGAACTTTTGAATGGCTCTTTAGAAACATTAGCATATGCTGTACAGGATAGATTTGGAATTAGGGGACCCATCTTGAAAACTCATCTCTGATATTTATGATCTATGTGATGGAACAAATCAGTCTTTAGACTGGTTTCCTCCTCTGTTAATAGTTTTCACTAAGATCCCTTTTGTTTGAATTCCCCTGACTCTATTATTTCAACCATAGTTTAAGGAATTGGAGAAGACAGTAATCTCAACATTTTATAAATGAGGATACAGAGACTCAAAAGTGACTTACTCCAAGTCATGGAACAAGTTTACAGAAGGGGTAAAAACAAAACTCTTATGTCCCATGAGCTGAGTCCACCACCTAATCATGCTTAATCTGAAACAAGGTCAGATTTCCCCCTAAGACATATCTGCCAGTGACCTGAGGAGCAATATGAATTTTGGGCACTTTTTTATGATGATGGCCTATCATTCATGGACACTCTGCTTTATGACCTGGCTTCATGGAATCTTACCCAGTGTGTTTCATGAGATTATTTTAACTTGATCTCCAAAATGACATTACAGAATATCAAGAGTACAAGTCAAGGGCAGTTGGGCCTAAGTCAACATCACATCAAGTATCTGGTTTCTTCTGCTGCCATATATGTCAAACTTGACAGTTTATGGTAATAGCAGTAGCCAATATTTGCACTGTGCTTTAAGGTTTGCAAAGCATTTTACATATATTATCTCATTTGGTCCTTATAAGAACCACATCAAGTAGGCAATATTACTATTTCCATTTTGCAATGAGGACTCAGAGACAGGTAAAGTGACTTGCCCTGGGTCACACAGCTAATAACTGAGGCAGAATTTGAATTCGTGTCTTCCTAACTCCATTTACTCTATCCAGTAACCATCTATCTGAGCCACCTACTTTACAAAGAACTTTAACAAAGAACTTTCCTAAGAGCAACTACCACAAGGAAAGTAGTATACTAGCTATCATCTCCATTTCATAGACAGGGACAATTATGACATAGAGATGAAGTGAATTTGCCTAACAATATAGGGCAGCTAGGTGGTGCAATAGACAGAGGGCCAGGCCTAGAGTCAGTAAGACATCTTCCTGAGTTCAAATCCGTCCTCAGACACTTAATAGTTGGGTGACCCTGAGAAAGTCACTTAACCCTGTTTGCCTCAGTTTCCTCATCTAGAAAAAAATAGCAAACCATTCTAGGATCTCAGCCAAAAAATAAATAAATAAACCCCACAGAGTCAGACACAACTGAAACAACTCAGCAACATCACAGTTAGGATACATCAGAGCCAGGACTCAAACCCTAGAATCCAAGTCCATTGCTCTCCCCATCTGCTCTCCAGACTGATTCTTTGTAATCCTACAGCCCTTCCCCACACTGTCCACATCTTTAATTGTGATGCTCATCGTAGGAGGTCATCCCCAGGAGTTCCAACAGCAAAGGATCCTTTCAGAAGCTTAGGTTTAAAAGAGAATGATGCCCACAGGGAAGAACTGAAGAGTTTAGAAAAACAGCATGGTGGCCTGGTACTTTCCTGCCTCCTTCCTTGCTAGAAAATGCACTGATTTTGGAGTTTAGGCAGCACTTTGAATGTCTAACCCTCTGACAGATCTACCACCACAAAAACTTATCCAAGAGAATGGGGCAAGCTGCCCTACTTACCATTAAGAGAAAAGACCACATTATTGCTGTTATAAACCATTGATTAAGGTTTATAATAGCAATAATCCCCTCGAAATTCATTGTTACTGCAGTTAATGACCAGTTTATTAGAGCGTTAACCATCCTTGGCAATGGGCTGAATCGTTTAATGCGGGTAACGACCAATTTCTCAAGGATTATTGCTTAAATAACAATTCTTTGCTAGATGTATGCACCACCACCACAAGGTGCAGCTCGGATTGGAAACTTCTTCTCAGAAATAATTGTTAATTATTTCCTCAGACTTGGGCCACTGGACCTCTAGATTACAAAGCTGAAAACAGTGGGCTTCATGTGGAGAAGCCGTAGAGATCCTACAAAAGTCAAAAGTTGGGCAAGGCACTGGAAATGTTGCTAATCTCCTTTCTACAGCAGAGTAAGAGCTGGGTTCCCCACAACTCTTCTTGGGTTTCCTAGGGGAAATTGAGGGGAAGAGGAGCTGTTTGTTCCTGGCCATTTTCTAAGACCAAGGTTATACATATAACTGTCTAGCTAAAAGTGCCAGTCAGGAGGCAGTGTCTCAAGTCAGAGCAGCATCAAAAGAACAAAAAACAAAGCATCAAAAACCCAAAAGAATCAAAAAATAGAAACCAGAAGCACAAGATCCAAAAGGGGGAATCATGAGAGGTAAGGTCTAAGGATCAGAATGCTAGGACTTGGGACAAAGGTAGGAAGTTAGGCAAACACTTGTCTAAATTTGCTACATTCTACTGATCTGAGGGCACATGAGCATTTGTATGACAAGCTGTATGCAGCTGGCTTTTCCCTTTTACTCCCCTTAAGATATAACATCATAGGATTTAGGGCTAAAGAGATCTTACAGACCATCCAGACAAGGTGTTCTTACCCCTTTTTGTACCTTAAATGTCTTGAGCAGCCTGATGAAGCCTAGGAACCCTTTCTCAGAAAAAGAAAATGTTTTAAATGCACAAACTAAAGTGCATAGGATTATAAAGGAAACTAATTATATTGAAATCGTTATCAAAATATTTTTGTAAAATGAATTCATATATCCCATGTTAAAAACCTCTGATCTAGAACAATTCTCTCTTTTTACAGAGAAGAAAATTGAATTTCAAGCAGATCAGGTGGTTTGCCCATGGTCACAGAGGAATCTAATGGTAAAATCAGAATTTGAAACCAAGTTCTCTGATTCCAATTTCACTGCTTTTTCCCCTCAACTACATTGAGCCTTTAACTGGACAGCTCCCATCCCTACCACTTTACTTGTTCTCCAGTTCTCCAATAACTAATGTCCCTGTGGCAAAAAAAAATCACAAAATTGTTATGCCACTAGATTGATGTATCAGCCCAATGACCCCATTCTTCATTGACCACCAAGCCTCAAGGTTTACATAGCTAACTCTTCCTTGAACAGAAACAGTTAAGCTCTTTTCAAAGGGTAGTTGAGGACCCCTGAGATGAGACCCTTTCAGGAGGCCTGAAAGGTCAAAACTATTTTCATAATAATACCAAGATGTTTAATTTATAATATGTTAAATATTGAGCTACATAAACAAAAGTTCTTTGGGGGATCTTTAATTTTTAAGAATGTAAAAGGGATTCTAAAACCAAAAAGTTTGAGAACCACTGGCCTACTGGATGGATAGCAAATTGGTCAACAAAAGCACGATTCTCGTCCCACATTAGGCACAATTTAGGGCAAATCAAATAATCCCTCTGAACATAAATTCTTCCATTTATATAATGCAAATAAGAATAGGGCCTACCTCAAAGGATCATTGTGAGGAACGGTAGGATAATATTTGCAAAGTGCTTTTTCAAACTTTAAAACTATGTAAATGAAAGCTGTTATTGCTAATTTTTTTTTTTATTCAAAGTTTCAGTCCCATCTTTGTGTCCCTCATTTCCCAGTTTCTTGTGGACTGCATTGCAGATCTCAGCTTCTCTACTCTTTAATGAACACACAACCCTTCTTTAGGCTTTTTAAGAGATTTTAGTTATAACCAGAAGAGAAATCAAGAGTAATAAAAACACAGATAAAAGGGAAAGGTTACAAAAGCACAAAAGTATGCCTGAGTCTTAAAGGCTTAACTCTCTTCTCACAGGTCAGTGTAGAGAGGTTTGGGACAACATTATTCTTAGCTCTCTATTTCTGGATTGAACCCCTCCTTTCAGATCTTGTACCCTCACATGCAACTTCTCCCTAAACGTATGCTGGAGCTCACGAAAGCTATTTTCAGTATGCGCATATCCAACTCAGAAATTAGCAAAAAAGCCACAAATCAAGCCTTAAAATATTGTTTTTGTTGACTGTCTAGATTTAAGAAAGTGATAAAGAAAATTATAAATGGTGCAATTTAAGCTTTAAAATGTGTCCTGAGTGCATTTTTTTCAGTGAGCCAGTTTTAGGAACCAGCACTTGTCATCACTGTTGCCAGAGTGAGTAACATTCACAGCCCAGTTCCTCTAAACAGAACTTTTGTCTTCCTTGTTTCCAGAAACTAGAACCTCTATGGGTCTGCAGTACCACGGCCAGCTCTTCTAGTTGACATCCCTAGACCTTCATCTAGGACAAGGGTAGGGAACCTGTAACCTTGAGGCCACATGTGGCCTTCGAGTACAGCCTTCTGACTGAGTCCAAGTTTTACAGAACAAATCCTTTTATTAAGGGAATTTGTTCTATGAAGTTTGGATTCATTCAAAGGGTAGCACTTGAGAACCTAGAGAGCCACATATGGCCTTGAGGCCAGCGGTTGCCCACCCCTGACCTAGGATCACAGGACTGAGAGCTGAAAGGCACCTTAGAGGTCATCTAGTCATTTTCTTAAGGGCTAATCCAAAGGGCCAATCCAAAGGGCTAATCCAAAGGGCCAATCCAAAGTATTTTCTCATGTTCTACCTTACATCATATTTACCTTGTTGCAGATGATGATGATGGTGGTAGGGATGATAAAGATATACTCCATTATTCATATAGTACAGGAGCACCTACATGGCACAGTGGATAGAACGCCAGGCTAGGAATCAGGAAGATTCATTCTCCTCAATTCAAAACTAGCCTCAAGCATTTACTAGCTGTATCACCCTGGGCAAAACACTTTACTATTTGCCTCAGGTCCTCATCTGTAAAATGAGTGGGAGAAGGGATGGTAAACCAGTCCAGTATCTTTGCCAAGAAAACTCCAGATGGAGTCACAAAGAATTGTACATGACAGAAAATGACTGAACAACTCATATTATACTTTCAGGTTTGCAAAACACTTTATGTATGTTACATATGTTATCTCATTTGACCCCACAACAACTCTATGAAGTCGGTGCTATTATTCTCATTTAATAGATGAGAAAATGAGACATATAGAGTTAAGCTGTATGACTTACCCAGAGTCATATAGCTAGCAAGTGCCTAAGGCTGGATTTGAACTAAGGTCTTCCTGACTCCAAATCTAACACTCTATCCACTGCCTTACAAGACGTCCTGGTAAAAACTGGAGTCCAGAGATATTATGTAATAATTCAATTATTATAACTCCAAATTCAGAGGTCTTCCCAAACTGCTTCTGTCCTTTACAGCCACCCACAAATGTGATCCTATCATCACCCAGAACTATACCAGTTCCAAGACACTTATTTCTAAAATTCCCCTCCCCATAAACTCCTTACCATCCACTCACTTTTCCAATTCTAGCAGTCCTACTAAATCTATTATTTCATTATGACCTCCGATGCCCTAATCACCATTTACTCCCTGAGTCTATAAACCATTTCCTAGTTTCACATACACCCATACCCACTGCAGGCCTAATGATCAACAACTTCAGTGACTCACTCAGCCTTATACCATACCCTCTTTGCTAATCTCCAACTTTAGGTAACTTTTACCAAACAAATACTCTGCATCTGGTCATCCAGACAATTATCCAAAGTTTCCAACCTCCTACCTCTAGTCTCTCCAATGCACCCTTCAGACATGTACCAAATTAATCTTAATACAAATTAATTTGTATATTAGTTAATTAATACAAGTAATACAAATTGATTGAAATTAATATAAATACAACACTACCCTGCTCAAAAATATTCAGCAACTCCTCATATCTAGTGGTATAAAATACAAGCCCCCATAGTCTGTAAATTTATGCCTTCCTCAGTGTGGCTCCAACCTCCCTTTCATTCCATGTTGTACACTCCACTTCTTCATATGTTCTAGATTCCAGATAAGGTGATCTCTGATCTTACTTCTGCCTTCCCCTAACTCCACACTTTTATATAAGCATTTAAATATATTTACATATCCCTCATTCCTGGGATAAGTTCCCACAATGATGCTGCTCATTGCAATCTTAACCTTCCTCTAAGGTTCACGACAGAAGCCACATCCTCTAGAAAACCTTCCCTGATCTCCCCAGCTATAGGCAAGGCAACAAACATTTATTAAGCCTTTACTATGTGCCAGGTACTGTGCTAAATGATGGAGCTACAAATAGAAAGATAGTCACTGCCTTCAAGGAGTTTAAATTCTAATGGAGGAAGACAACACACAAAAGGGAACTGAAAATTGATGGGGGTGGAGGGGTGAGAGGTGGGGAAAAGATCACCTGGGAGAAGAAGGGCATGGTATATACCTGGAGAATCAGAAGCAGAGTCAAGAAGGGAGTGAAAATTAGGCTCATCCTCAAAATCGAGGCCCTGAAAGGAATTCACCAATGGGACAGCATGGTGGGGAGATGTTTCAGGGTAAGACCTGAGGTATTGAAGGAAGTTCTTGGATGAGAAGACAGTTGAGTTATGATGGCTAAGTCTGGAGAGTCAGGAAGGGAAAAAATCGTGCCTGGTCTGGATCCATGGAGACCCATCAAAAGAAACTCACCAGTGAAAAAAGGAGATAGCATGACTGTCCAGAATGAGAAGGCCCCTGATACTGAGGGAAACGAATTTTTCCTCACAAATACTCTTAGGTTCAAATGAGAGATCCTACGTAAATGTTTTCTCACATTTTTCTTCAAATTATATGTATTTGTATACATCCTCAGGCCCTGCTATTCAATTGTAAACTCCTTAAGTGATTATTCTATATCTTCTTTTCCCTGGTACTAAGCACAGTGTCACCTTTCAACCATCGTATACTTGCACAGATTTTTTTTTTTAATTTGTGTATAGGATTTTACAATAATCCCTAATAAATTTCATCTCTTAGAGACAGCACCTTGCTCTAGTTTATCCAGATCTTTCAGGATCCCAACATGATATAACACCATTGAACTGGTGCCAACAATGGTGATCTTAGCAGGATACCTATTCCAGTTTCAAAACCTAACAGAGTTCCTCAAGGTAAACCTCTGGTAGGGGATTATCAAGTCCTCTATCTTCTCTGTCCAACTGGGGCTCTTGGCTATTTGTCAAGAAAAAGAATATGGAATTCTACCCATGAAATAAATATTTGGGTACCTCATGACTTTAATCCAAGACCCAGTAGAGAATTGATATATCTGGCATTTATATAGTAATTATCATTTGAGTTTCACAATATCTCTGTGAAATTAATTCTTATGAGTGTCATTATCCCCATTTTACAGATCAGGAAAATAAAACTCAGTGTTTGAGTGACTTAAGATCACATAGCTATTAGTTGCCAGGAAAGAGATTTGAACGCAGGGATTCCAAACTCCATGTCCAGCTTGCCTTGTTAACTAAAGAAAGTTGTAATATTCACTGAGTTATTAGGTAATAAGCATCAGATTTCAAAGGGACCTGTTACCTAGTTCCCATCCATAAAGCACAGGAACGGAAGACAGATTTCCAAATCCCTCTGGATAATTAGAGTATTAGACCTTATTCTTTGGATTTTGCAATGTTCCTACCAACAGTCTGAGATTTGTGAATATAAGCTTTGATCCTATCCTTTTTTTTAGACATGCTTCAGCATAATAGAATATTTCAATGATGTCTTGACTTACTCAACTCACCCTGGAAATCAGGGTAGTTGGCAATGCCAATATTAATTAAAGCTAGTACCTGGGAACACCAACTACATAATAAACTGGAAATAATGCTAGTTTGGCAAAGATGAGTTAAGAGTTTCTGGGTCATATTTTAGGGGAAAAGAGAATAAGGATAGGCCTATGGATGCCAGTATTAATTCTCTAGAAGAAACAAAAAGTTCCTCTTTTTGCCTTTCTAACTTTGCTCTTGCTTTATTTCCATGTGTGAATCTCCTATCATTAACTCTTTAATTAATCAATCAGTAAGGATTTACTAAGCATCTCATAGTATTAAGTGGCACATGTGCCAGACATTGTCAAGGCCTGGAAATACAAATGCAAAAACAAAAAGTTCCTTATTCTCAAGAAACATCTGTTCTCTTGAGGGAGGCAATATGTCCACACATAAGAAACATAGCACATGGTAGTCTTGAGCCAGGTTTTAAAGGAAAAGATAGAGGATGCTATCAGATAGTATTGAAGAGACTATACATTCTAGGCATAGAGTATAATAGAGCAAAGGTGAGAGATGGACGACCATATGTTAGAAATAGAAAGAAGGCCAATTTGGCTGAACCATAGAGTGAGAGAAGAGAAGGAATGTATAAGGAAGACAGAAAAATAGGTTTAGGGTTAAAAGCCAGTTTATATTTCATCCAAGAGGTGATAGGGAGATAGATACTTGAGTTTATTGATAAGAGAAATACCATGATTAGATATGTGCATCAGATCATGTTGGCAACTGTGGGGAGAAGGAATCAATGTGAGGAGAGACTTGAAGCAGGGATCAAGAAAGAGGAAGGAAGAAAAGAAGAAAGAAGAGGAGGAAAAAAGAAACAGAAAGAAAGGAAGAAAAAGTAAGGTGCATGTAGACCCCTGCTCCACAGGAGCTCACAGGAGGTTATTACAATGGTCTAGACAAGAAGTGATAAGAAGTTGAATTAAGGTGGTGGCTATGTGAGTAAAGGGAACTAGTCTGCTGTAAGAGTTACGGTGTAAAATGGAATGGCAAGATTTGGCAACTAAATGGATATGTGAGGCAAGGAAAATAAAGAGGCAAAGATGACACCAAGGTTATGAACCTTGGAGCCTAGAAGAATGGCAGTGCCTTTAAGAGAAGTGGGGAAATTTGTGTGAGGTGTGAGTTAGAGATTTTGAGTTCTGTTTTGGTTACATTGAGTTTTGAGATGTCTCCAGGACATCCAGTTTGAAATGTCCAGAGGGCTGTTGATGATACAGGACTAAAGTTCAAGGGAGAGACTGGGATTGAATATATAGATTTATGAGCCATCTGTATTGACATAATAATTAAACCAATGGGAGCCAATGAAGTCACCAAGGGAGTGTGTAGAGACAAGAGTGCCCAGGACTGAGCTTTGAGGATTATCTACAATGAGGGAGCATTCTCGGAATGATGATTCAGCAAAGGAAAAGAAGGAAAGGTCAGATAGGTAGAAGGAGAACCAGTGGAGAGTAGTGTCACAAATTCCAAAGAGAAAGCGTCTGGGAGAAGATTGAGTTGAAAGTGGCAATTGAAGCAGAAGAGATCAGTTCAGATTTGGTAATTCAGAGATCACTGTTAACTCTGGAAAGAGTGATGGCCATTGAGTGATGAGATCAGACTCCATGATGCAGAGGGTGAAGAGAGGGAGTAGAAGTATATGTGTAGACAGCTTTTCCTAGGAGTTTGACTGAGAAAGTAAGGAGAGATATAGGACAATAGGCTGAAGGAATGGAAGGATCAAATGAAGCAGTTTTTGTTTGTTTATTTTTAGGATGAGAAGATCTGGGAGCAGTAAAGGAATCAGTTAATAGAGAGGGGTTGAAGACTGGAAAATGGAAAACAAGTAAGGAATCAATCTGCTGAAAAAGACAAGATGGAATCAAGAGTACTTGTAAAAAAAAAAGTAGGCCATGGCAAGGAAAAGGAACACCTCGTTACCATAAGGTCAGTTAGGTGGCCCAGTGGATAGAACAGTAGGCCTAGGATCAGGAAGATTCTGCTTCCAGAGTTCAGATCTGGTCTCAGACAGTTACTAGCTGTGTGACCCTGGCCAAGTCACTTAACTCTGTTTGTCTCAGTTTCCTCATCTGCAAAATGCACTGGAGAAAGAAATGGCAAACCACCCTGGTATCTTCGCCAAGAAAATCCCAAATGGGGTCACAAGGAGTTAGACATAACTGAAATGACTAAACAACAACAGTAACATAAATGGATGAAAAGAGAGAGTAGGGGATGATATCTCTTCCCCAGAGATTATTTTTTCCCACTTGATCTGAAAGATACTGATATGATTACATTTTAATTGCATTTTATTAGTGAAAATAAATATTAATAGAGTGTGATACTAACATAATGTGATGGCAAATTGCTAAGAACTCTACCTCTGGAAACTAGACAGAATGACTTCAAATTTCTTAAGCCTGATTTTTTTCCCATCTCTAAAAATGAATTTTGTTCAAAAACAGGGGAGAAGAGCCAAAGCCACCTGAAATCCAGAAATCCATCAGCATCCCTTTTAAGTTCAGTAACAAGACTCTTCACCTGCAGATCATAGAAAAGTGAGGCAAAATAAGCATTCTCCTTGACAATCCTATATCTGCAACATCTCTCCCCGATGTCTCCTTCTTTCCACTTCTACAGCCACTGCCCTAGTTTAGGTACTTATTACCTCTCACCTGGACTACTTTATTAGCCCTTTAACTGGTCTCCTTGCCCTAAGTCTTCCCCCTCCCCAATCCACAATTCACCCAGTTGCCAAAGTAATCATAACAATCCCCAGGTCCTACCATATCACTCAAAAATCTTTAGTGGCTCCCCACTACAACTGAATTAAATCAAAATAATGAAAAAATCAAAATTACTTAGCTTGACATTCAAGGCTATTCACTATCCAACATCAACATACCATCCTTTTTCAGATGACTTCCCTTCATACAATTGCTTAGCACGGTGTCTAACATAGTAGGTGCATAATAAATGTTAATTGATTGATTAATGTAGCAGTCAAATTGGACTATTTTCCACTTCCATTCCTCATTTCACCATCCTGGTTGCCCCCCTCTGATTGCTCTCCAATTTATCAATGAATGTCCTTTACCGGTTGTGGCTCCCAGAAATGAACATAATGTTGTTAGGAAACTTTTCTTTAAATCAAATCTAAATCTGACCCTTTCCATATTTTACCCATTTACACCACTTCTGGAATCCATGTATGCACTGGCGATATTCTATAGCCTACTTATTTCCACTGTACAACTCTCCACTCCCGTTTGGGAACTGTGATTGTGATTTATAGAATTTGGTGTCCCATGGTTTGCAAATATACAAAATCATCGGGAAAATACTGATGTCAAAAAGATAGGTTTTTATGTCAGGGAGCAGTTGAAGACTATTAAAAGTGCTACACAGTTCTTCAAATACAATCCAATCTGTTCTCTTCTTTTTTAAACTCTGGCCCCAACTCATGGTCTATCTTTAATGCCTGACCAAGATATAGTGACAGATTACTGACGGACTAATTCAATGGTCACCTCTGTGTCATAAACTTGGCAATACAGTTTTCATCTACTAATTTTGCTCCTTGTGTGATTTACTAGATACAGAGTAGGGGCTTCATAAATGTTTATTGAATTAAATTGAACCTCCTCAAAGGGTTTTTGCTAGGGGCCAATAGCACATCATTACTCTTTCAAGAGGAACAGTAAATTACCCTGTTTGGATGGGACATTGAGAACATACTGGGCAGTATGGTGAAGTAAGTCTTGAAGTAGATTGGAGCCTGTGTAACTCGTGACGCTGAGACCTATAGACTTCACCCTTTTTAATCACACGGCATTATAATTCCCAACTAATCGCACTGAAAGTCTTTAAAATGTAAAGGATATGTAATCACTTGATGACTTTCATTGGCTGTTATTTTGTTTCAAGATGGTGACTGAACCACAAATTTTACATATATTTTATACCTGGTTGTAGTCAGCATATTAGAACTAACGACTTCCCTGAAATTTGGTGGGGAACAGAAAAAAATGCAACTGAAAAATACAAAACGGCTGAAGTAAAACACAGTTCTTTATTCAATAATGTTTCTTTTGGTCCATCCTTGAACAAGAAGGATCATTTCCCAAGAAGGGGTCCGAGGGACTACTGCTTTCCCACAAGGCTTTGGGGACCAAAGAACCACTGCCCATCCCAAGAGAATGATCATGGTCATACAGGAAAAAGACACCTCTAAGGCAGGCATTTTTCAAGGAATGATGGGCTACTCCAGGAAAAAGAAGGAAGTAGAGAGGAACAAAATGTCTGCTAACCTTGAGGATTACCCTTGAGTTGTTTTGAAGACTCATCATTCCTATGGCAAGTAGCAATGGCAACCCAAATATCAAGAGGCAGTACCTTTTGTAGTCATCAGAAGGTAATTTATTAATCCAGAATGCCCTGTTCCCAGAGAGCAAGCAACAGGCTAACAGTAGTGGTACCAGGCCAGGACTGGGCTGGATTTGCAACTTTAATTCCCTGAGGATAAGGTTTGTTTTGAGAAATATGAGTTTAGAGTGAAAGCTGTTGATAAAGTTTTTTTCTGATTTTCACCTGCTTTCCTATTGTATTTTATTCCCTATTTCTCAATTGTCCTTTTCCAATAAAACAATATAACATCATAAATATAATGACAGATCCAGGAAAAGATAATCAGAGTGAGTGGCATTTCTAAATAGTCATTAAAAAAAAATATCAACCCAAAATAGGTCATGGACCACATTTATTAAACCCTACCCAGAATGACCATTTCAGGAATGAGTACCCAGTACTCATTTTCCTCTCACCACCACTCCTGACACACTTCCTGTTCCAGCCTCTTGATTCTCAACTCTTTTTTTGCCTGTTATCTTCTTCCATTAAAAAGGTAAGCTCCTAGAGGGCAAGAACCGTATTTTTCTTCATTTGTATTTGTATTCCCACCACTTAGCACAGTGCATAGCACATAACCAGTGCTTGATCAATGCTTTATCCATCTAGACTCTTGATATATACAATCTGACGTTTGCTACCTCTGTGTCCTTTTGAAAGATATTTAATTTAGTTTAATTATTAATTTCCCTGGGGCTCCATTTTCTCAACTATAAAGTAAAAATTGTAGTAGTTTCTGAGATCCCTTCCAATCCTAGTTATGATAAGCTACTTGGCTAGGTGGTAGAGATACAAAGTTAGATAGAAGAAAAACTTTGATTTCAATAAATTATAATCTAATGAAGGTAAGTACTTAAATAGTTTTGACATGAGGGCAACCAGTTTATGAAAAAGAGACAATTTGAAGTCACCTGGGGTAAGCAAAGAACTCATGGAGGAGGTAACCCCGGAACTAGTCCTGGATGGTAAATAATCTGTAATCTCTTTTTTACTGTTCACTAGGAATATAAAGGAAAGATGGAAAGGAGAACTACAAAGCTGATGACCCAGGGCATTCATGTCCCCAGGAATGTCTTTGAACAGTTAGGATTTAATCACAGAAAAGGAGCAGACAACAAAGTATTAAGTTAATTGTAAAAGAAACTGCTAAATGTGGGATGTACAAATTAGTACCTTGAATGAACTGAAAAGACAAAAACAGGACAGAGCTAAGAATGATAAGTCATACCTCATGCCTCAGAATGACTTTTCAAAGACAGTTCATTAAGTCCAGGAAAGATCTGAAAGAAGAACCCAGTTCCTGACATAATAAGAAGAAAATCTATGGTACTGATATAACCACAAGATGAAGAACTCGCCACTTTCTCTAAGTTTTTTGTGTTATTCAGTCATTTTCAGTCATGTCTGACTCTTCATGACCCCGTTTGGGTTTTCTTGACAAAGATACTGGAGTGGTTTGCATTTCCTTCTCCAGTTCATTTAAAGAAATTGAGGCAAACAGAGTTAAGTGACTTGCCCAGGGTCACATAACTAGGAAGTATCTGAGACCAGATTTAAAGTCAGGAAGATAAGTTTTCCTGAGTCCATGTCCAGCACTCAATCCACTGTGCTACCTAGCTGCCCCAACCTTTCAAACTTCACTAAAATAAAAATTATGTTAAAAGGAAAAGGTAATTTGAGCTGTCTCCATAATCTGAGACCCCAAGAACCCTAATGAGGGTTGTTCTTGTTATCATCCTTCATTTTCAAAGAGGACCAATGGAATCACAGAGGATGTTTTGACTAGCTATGAATTGGACTGAAGTGAGAAGTCGCACGAAGTCATCAGCCTCACTCTCTCTTCCAGAGTCACTGAAGTTCAGTAGCAAGACAAAAGGCAAGATGACTGATGATGACCCAGGATGCACTAGATGACCTTGGTGTCTTTGATGTCTGACCAAGCTCTAAGCTCTCCCCAGTGCCTCCTTTACCATTGGAAGAAATTGTTCTCATCTCCCCATTCTGCCAGAAATCTTCATATGCTTGGAATAGACATCCTCTTGGCTCACCGATTTGTTTGAAGACAGTTGGTTATCCTCGACCTGGTTCAGCCTATCAATGGAGCCTACTTACCGAGGTGTGGACATTAAACTTACTGCAGCTTCTTGGAGCCACAGGTGAGAGTTGGGTGAAGGTGGACACCAAAGGTGGATGGATAGCCCTAAAAAGGGCTCAGTAAGCCCTCACACCAGAGTTTCTAGTCCTCCCTGAACACCCCATACACCCTAATGAGGTAACAACCTAAGGAAACAACAGCATTAATTGGTTAATCCCCAGTTCTTAACAGGCTCTCTCAGCTCCCTCTTCCCTGTCAGCTACCATGCTCTGCCAGAGCAACACAAGATGACCCATAAGATTGCAACAGAACCCAACTCTGCCTCAACGAAAAGGGCCAGGACACTGAGAAAATCCTCATTTGAGGTACTCAGGTAAGAGAAATGTTAAGACAGATGTCATGTCACTGAAACCCTGGGACTACAGACCTGGAGAAAGTAATCCTATATCTCCTTTGTCCTCTTGGGCTTTCCACAGAAACCTGAAACATTTCCTTCTGGACACAAGAAAATCTCTTTACCTTTCTTGGTTTTAGACATTTACTTTGTCTTTATAAACACTATCAACCACAGGCCTTTCTTACTCTGAGCGTACTTACTGTAAAATGTAGTTGATAGAAGACTACTAAAGGGAAACATCTCCAGGGGCGAGCTAGAGATAGATTTAATACTGAAGTATTTTTGCCATAAGCACCAGCTATGCCTGGGGTTTCAGAGCTAAGAAAAAGATAAAGAAAATTTCAAATCCTTTAATACCACTTCCCAGAGAGGCGAAAGAATGTTTATGCCAGGAAATCCATCTGAGCAAGGAGTCAGTAGTAGGGTGAGGGGCAAATAGGAGAGGCTGAACAACATTGATTACCACCTGGCTCACTATATACATGTCTACAAAGCTATACCTTGTCCACAGTAATGGTTTCAGCACTCAGCAGGGGCATCATGTCTAGCATAAAGTCAATATCTCCTACCCACTCTTCCAATTTTTACCCCATCCGCCAGAAATGTCTGGACCCCACAATCCTGAGTCATTTCTTCTGTTACTTTATACCCCTGCCCTGATTCTACCACTCCCCCAACTCCCTAGTCACCCCCACCCAAATGCTACATAGAAATTTATAATGAGAAGACAAGGTATAAAGTAGAAAGTGCTCATTTCCAGCCTCAGAAGGATTGGGTTTGAATCTATATATTCACTAGGTATGTGACCCTGAGTAAGTCACTTCAACTTTATGAAACTCATTTCCTCTCTTTAATGAGGATAATTATATACTACCTAATTTACAAAGTTGTTGCAGGGGAAGCATTTATAAATCTTAGAGCCCTATATAAATGTGAGTTCTTGTAATGAGGGGGAGGGGTGGCAGAACAATAAAAACCTTGCAATGTCAAGTCCATCCTTCTGTGTCATGGGCCATCTTCAAATCTTACCAGAAAAGTTTCCTTTTTGGTATTAATTGCCTACGAATTCTACCCTTACAGCATTATTCCACTGGGAAGGAAATAGAAAGAAAAACATAGACTCACCTTCTCTAAAGATACCTTATCAATGCTTCCAAATATTTGAAAATAGATTGGGAAAAGCCCTGGAAATCAGGTTTCAGGGCATGATCTAGCCTGCCCTCAGGAGATGAACCACAATAACTCTTCCTTTGCTAATCCCTGGGATTCCACATCCCTTCTAGCTTCTAGCTCTCATCAGAAGTCATCTTTTCCTGCCCTTCTGGGGCCTTAGACAAGAAGCTGGTGGCCTAACATGACATTTTCTAAGAATCTTTTCAAAAATTTCTTAAATCATCATTTAATAATAAAAATAAAACAGCATGAGCTAGTGTACTGCTTTAAGGTTTGCAGAGTGTTTTTCCTACTTTATCTCCTTTGGTCCTCACAGTCAGTTTGGAAGGTAGTTACTGTTATTAACCCCATTTTGCAAATGAGGAAGCTTTTAGCCCTTGCTGAAGCTCCACTGTGAACGAAGGTAGACCTCATGGCTTAAAGGCTCTGATCAGTGGAAGGCCAGGTCTGACAGACCCGCCAGTCTGGAAAGACTATGACTTCATCTCTAATGGCAATGCTGTTATTTAAAAATAAAATAAAATAAAAATTCTTACTGGTTTTAGTACAAACCAGAGGCTGCCGTGGCCAACTGAACAGGTCGGGATCTGTGTCTGCAAAAAGAGTGTCTAGGCTGACAGTGATGCACAGCTTGCAAAAATGTTACTTTTTAAAATATAACTTCATCTTTCTTGCTTTTGTGTTCCTTCCCCCCTTCCCTCCAACCCCTCTGCTCCTTGTTTTTCCAACTTTGTTAAATCCCTAGGCATTTCTGGCTTACAGATCACTCTAGTCCACAGCCAGGAATGTCAACTGACCCTTCCTGAGCCAAACTGCTGGGAAACCTTGCAATTTCTCAGTCCTGTGGAGGATGGCAGGGTCGTCTGTGTATTGAGAAGTCTTCTGGATGCTGAGATCATTGCGTCTGCATCAGGAATTCAAGGTTACTGAGATCCTTAGGGTTTCTCTGCATTCCCCATTGGAGCCCTCTACATAAAGTGGGGTGAAAGCAGGGGAGGGAGAATTGAATTTTCATCAGGCAGGTCTGGCGAGGTGCGTAGTGTGTAGCCAGACTAAAAGCCCCAATTCCACTCTTTAATTAAAAACATTTTTCACTTCCCAGCCTATAAAAGGCAGATGTGCAACAGCCCACCAACCACAGACAGCTACTATATAGCCAGCTCTGCAACTCAGATCTCTCTGTTCCCAAGGCTTTAAAAATAATGCAGTCTTCAAAGCACAATGTAAAAGGTGTGGAGGTTTATTCTCTTTCCACCCTCCTACCTACATCCTCCCTCTACCCCTACACCCTCCTTTTCATTTCTTCTTTTGCTGAGCAATGCTTCCTCTCAAATTAGCCCCAGAACATGAGAAATGCCCTGCAGTTGGAATCGAAGGACTTGGTTTCAAATCCGGACTCTGATATTTATAACCTGTGTGACCTTGGGTAAGTCACTACATCTCTGGGCCTCTCTTTGCTCATCTGTAAAAAGATGGGGTTGGACTAGATCCTGGAAAGGTTCAGCCTCTCCCAGTGCCTCTGATTTGCAACAAACCTAAGTGTCAGTGAATCTTCTAGTATTTATAGTATGTAGATCTGATTTCAAGTTATTTGAAAATGTAACAGATGTTGGAAGTGTAATCAGAAAAAAGAGTATTTCACATCACAAGCTTGAACTATATAGCTATGGATTAACATAGCTATTTAAGGAGACAAAAGTCAACTTTTGCAACATGGACACACTGCATTCCATGGATGACCAAGCAATTCAAACAAAAAGTTTCTTCTGGCATGTTTGTTGCTATTGTAGTGAAAGCCTCTCACTCGACTTGGAGTTACGATGGTAAGAATTCAAATCCAACCTCTAACACTTACTGGGTATGAGAACACAAGCAAACAACTTAAGATCTCTGGGTCTCAGAGGTTTCAAACTGGGAAGGGACCTTGGAGGAAGCCTAAGCCAGCTACTTAACTACTTTTTGGTCTAGAGCTGGGATTTTATCTGTACAGGAAATTCTCCTTCCCATGAGGATCAATATCTCAACTATAATATTCTTAGAGAGTGGTTCTATTTTACATAGCTATTTAAGGAGACAATATATACATATTTTTTTAATATATATGTAGTATATTTTTTTACATATAAAGTAACTGAAGCCCAAATAGATCAAGTTACTTCCCCAAGGTCACACATGTAGTGTCAGAGATAGGAACTGAACCTACATCCTCTTCCCCTTGAGCAGATGTGCTTTCCACAAAAAAAAAAGAGAAATGATAATATCTAGACTTGTTTTTGTGTTTTTCTGAGGCTCGAGTGAGAAAATACATGTAAAGTGTTAAGCAAACTTTATATCTCTATATACATCGGTTTTATTATTTATCATCACTATAATGGGTATGATGACATCAGTATTTAGGCAGCCTCATGTCACAGTAAATAGAACCAGTGGATCTGGAATCAACAAAACCTGAGTTCAGATACTGCCTTAGTTGCATGACCCGAGGCAAATCGTTTAGCTTCTCTGTGCCTCAGTTTCCTTACCTACAAAATGGGGGAAATAATAGCACTTAACCTCACAGGGTTGTTGCAAGGATCAGATGAGATAATATACGTAAAGCGCTTTGCAAACCTTACAGCACTAAATACACGCTACTGTAATTAACATCCTCCTCATTATTAGTAGTATAGATATACTAAAAAATAAATGAGTACAAATATACTAACAAAGTACTGTTATAGCATACTAGAGTATATTAGTGTAGAATAATAGTAAAGCGTAACAGTGTAAAGTCTCGTATACAGTGACATAGCTAGTCAGACTTGAAGTCAGAAATCCTGTTCCTGACAAACACTATCCACATGACCATAGGCAACTTATTTGACCTTTCAGTGAGCCACTCTCTAAGAATATTATAGTTGAGATATTGATCCTCATGGGAAGGAGAATTTCCTGTACAGATAAAATCCCAGCTCTAGATCAAAAAGTAGTTAAGTAGCTAAGCTAGTGAATGGATCGTGTTCCAAAAATTCTTTTATGAGTCAGATAGTCATCACATCAGGCTCCATCCATATTCATTTTTTAATAGAGCTACCTATTCTCGTCTGTTTTGTTCATAAATACTAGATTACAAACAAGTTTATATATGTGTCATACATATATGTAGATATATTGGCCAAATATATATAATATTCTACAATTTACAAATGAAATTATAAATTTCTTAAGGGCAAGGCTCATGACTGTTACCTCCCTACAATCTCTTCCATGTCAGCAATAAGAATAGTTCACATTT
Organism: Potorous gilbertii; assembly: GCA_028658325.1. NCBI lineage: Eukaryota > Metazoa > Chordata > Mammalia > Diprotodontia > Potoroidae > Potorous > Potorous gilbertii. The sequence goes on from CM053769.1 coordinate 194,795,863, forward strand.
CTGTAATTGCATTAAGGCTTATAAAGTGCTTTGCTCTCAATAGCACTCTGAGACATAACACTCACGTGCTATCATCCCATTTTATAGATGAAGAAATGGAGGTTCAAAGAGGTCCAGTGATTTACCCATCAGATGTGTCAGAGCTGAGATTTAAGACTACTACTCTCCTGATTCCAAGTCCTGTGTTCTTTCAACTGCCTATTCAATGATCCTATAGACGGGGCATACTCAGGTTGTTCAAGGGGTGATGTGATGTTGATTTCCTCATCTACAAAATAAGGGAATTAAATGAGATAAGATCTCAAGTCCCTCCCAGTTCTAAATTCCATTACCCTGTGATCCTATGGTGCTAGATTGATGACTGATGGACATATAGCATATTTCTCATGCCAAGTCAAGCCAACAAGTATTTATTAAATTCTTACCATTTGTCAGGCACTTTTGGATTGTTCTCCTCAGGTAAAGCCATCCTCTCTTCTGATTCCTACCCAAACTTTTAATATTCACATGTAGTAAGATATATATACTCTCTCTTCTGTCTCTCTCTGTCTCTGTCTCTTTCTCTGTCTCTCTCACTCTCTCTATATACATATATATGGATAAAGATATATTATATTTATATGTGGTATATATAATATGTATATGGCCTCCAAAGTACTTTCATACAAATTATTTCATTTTATTCTTTCCCTGAATGTGAAGGAATACTTTGCTTATATTACTGATACCAACTGTAGTTATAAAAGTGGTCGGGAATTAGAAATGACTGGTCTATAATAACAGAGGGAATTAATAAAACTTCTGTTTTTTCAGATGAAGAAGAGTTGTAGACACTCGCTGGACATTTTTAGCACATTTAATTACATCTCAGACTTTTAAAAAGTAAGTTGCAGGAAGAAACCAAATTGCATGACACCCAATCTTTTCCTTTTGCGAGTCTAATCAACTACACTGGCTGGTTCCCTGGGGCCCACACCAAGACAACTATATATGGGGTTTTAGAATGAAGGCAAGGAAATATTTTCTAGAGAAAAGTTCTCCAATTCCATCAAAATGTGCAGGTTGAATCACTACTCCTCCTACAGAGATGTGGCAGATTCGAGAGCTACAAATGTCTAAATATGCTAGACTTCCCCAGAAGCAAAGGGTATAGTGGGAAATGAAGTTGGCATCCTGCTGGTCAGAACTGCACTGGGGTGCCTAAGGGAGTGAAGAAGTAGGGATTTACAAGGGAATTCCCAGGGGTATGTGGAGTTCTGAGTATTCCCTTCTTAAAGCCACACAGGTCTTTCACTGGGGCATCTGTAGTCTGGGACCCATTAATTCTTTGACATAGGAGGTTAGGAATCTCTCAGGGACATCAGGACATGCCAACTCAAGAGCATTCCATGACAGCACATACTAATACACACGAGCAGTGTGCATGTGTGTACACACACACATATACACATATCCAAGTACAGCAAGTGATACCTACTTCTGTCTTATTAACCAGGTACAATAATTGATATGATATGACAACAATATGCAGAAAACACTTTAAAGTTTTTAAAGCATTCAACATATATTAGTTCATTTGGTCCACACAACAACAACTTTGTAGAGACTATTTTTTCCATTTTACAGTTTGGGGAACTCAGACAGTGGGTGAGTGATTTACCCAGGGTCACACAGCTAGTAAGTGTCAGAGGCTGGATGGGAATTCAGATTTTCCTGACTCCAGGCCCAGGGCTCTGTCCATTGATTGGGGAGCAGAGGGAATCAGGAAAGGCAAATCATGACCATATCCCCTCAATCCAGATGAAAATTAGATGACTAAGATTAGACTAGTGAAGAGGGTATATGTACATGAAAAGTTTTGTGAAAACCCTATGGTATAGCTTACGGCACAGGGAGATTATTACTAGTGAGTGATTTGGGGACAATAAATGTTGCTTGTCCTTCATACTCAAAGAGGACCATGGCATCCGGCAGGTGATATCTTAACTTGCAATAGAATTGGATTTAAGTGAGGGACGGCTGTGCAAAGTCACCAGCCTCAATTTTTCCTCTGGAGCCATCTGAATCCAGTGGCCAGATAAAGAACAGGATGACTAGAGATGACTCCTGACAATAGATAGGAAAAGATTCAAAGATAAGGGTTTGTATGTTCATCCTTCATTGCCGAAGAAGACCATGCCATCAGAGAAATAATGACATGACTCACACTTGACTTTGTTTTGAGCGAGGGAGGGCTGTGCAGGTCACCACCCTCACTTCTCCTCCATAACCTTCTGATTCCAGTGACCAGATATTCATTAGGATGACTGGAGATGACCCAGGATGAGGTAATTGGGGTTAAGTGATTTGCCCAAGGTCATTCAGCTAGTGAGTATCAAGTGTCTGAGGTGAGATTTGAACTCAGGTCCTCCTGACTCCTGCACTGGTGCTCTATCCACTGCATCATCTAACTGCCCCCATAAGAGAAGGTAGATCTGAGACGATCATTGAGGAGTTATAAAGGGTCATCTTCTTCCCCAAAGTCCTCTTCTATGGCCCTGGGCTATGTCAGTGGAGTAAAATTTCTAGCAAGTGCTGCTTCAAGTCCAGGCCCAGGGTCAAGTCTATGTGTCTCTTGTCTGAGGACCAGCATAACTTTATTTTACCATAGCAACTCAGGAAATATAAAAGGATTTGCTAATTTGCTAACTACATCAGTTGGGGAGTGGAGAGTTGAGAATCTATACTGATGAAATCATGGTTATGTTAAAGTAAGTGACATCTGAAAAGTGGCTTGGTAGTAATACACCAAGATAATCTGAGGACCTGAGTTCAAATCCCTGCTCTGACACTTTCTGCCTTATGACCCTGAACCAGTCTCTTAATCTCTCTAGATCTGTTTTATCATCTGCAAGATGATCTCGGAGGTCCTGTCCAGCCCTGAGACAGAAAGCATTTCTTAAATGCTTACTATATACCGGATACCATGCAAAAGACTAAGAGAAAACATGCAAGCAAGCAAGACAAACCTTTCCTTTGAGGAGTTTACATTCCAATAGGTGAAGGGGTTCTGGTCAGGGGAGAGAAATGTCTAGAAATGACTGGAAAGTGACATAAAGGCCTGGATCTGAGCAAGGGAAGGCAAAACCCCATGTGATCAAAGTGTATCCAGCAACAGAGTCCAAGTTTTCCTTTGGGCAGAGGTGAGTATGAAGGAGAAGTCTGGAGATGGTCAAGAAGTGAGGTAAAGGACTGGATCCAGGCAAGAGAAGGTGAATGCTTAATCTCAGGAAGAGAATAGAACTGTTTCTCTACTTCTCTGCCAATGCCACAGCTGTATTGGAACAGGAAGACCCTTTTTTTTTTAATTGCAAACAATCTTTTAATCATGCAATAAATATTTGTTAAATGCCTTATCTTTGCAGTACACTACAAGATCAAATCAGTCCAACCCAACTGGCTCACATCCCACAGACATCTCTATGTTAAAAAAACACAAAAATTCCTGACTTGGCCATGAGAATCTGTTGATAGAACTAGGCTAAGTGTTTAGTCCAGAGAGATCAGGCTCACTCTGTGTGACCCCAGAAAGCAAAAGTAGGACTGGGGACAAAAGTTGCAAAGAGGTAAATTGAAGGGAAAACTTCCTGAAAAATCCATCAAAAATGTTGAATGTACTTCCTTGAGAAGCAGTGGATTCCTTCTCCCTGAAGGTCTTCCAGCAAAGGTTGGATGGATGACCTCTTGTCTGGGATGTTATAGAAGCCATGGTTAGGTGATGTATGGGTTAGATTAAAGACCTCTGGGATTGTGTCCAGTTTTAATATTCTGTAAGTATGGCGTTTAATTTATATCCTAGCTTTCAGACATGCCCCATCCTGATTTATTACCCAGCTTTCACTCTCCTCCCCCCCAAATTAGCAAGGTTCCAGTGATGAACTATCATACAGTAGAAGAAATAGGTAGCTCTCCAAGCCAAGGGTCATTACCATAAGGGATAATAAGTCAAATACGATTATGCCAGGACCTGTCCAAACAATCATTAAATAACAATCAGTGAGTACCTGACCATTCACAAGTCACTCTGATAATAAAGAGAAATGCAAAAAAAAAAAAGCCAAGAATCTGCCCTCAAGGAGAATATTAGAATCTCAGATTAGAAAGGGAGACAATAGAGTCCAATCCATATTTAAGCAAGAATCCAAGGCCCTGTCCAGTTCTAATTTAAGGCCCTATAGTGGTTGCCAAGGGGCTATCCAGCCTATGCCAAGAGACCTCCAATGATGGGGAGCTCACCCATTGCAGTAGCCCATTCCACACTCTAACAACTTTAATGGCTAGGAAATTCTTCCTGATGTTATGTTGAAATCTGCTTCCCTGTTATTTCTACCCATTATTCCTTGTTCTTCCCTCTGGGGCTAAACTGAACAAACCCAATCCTTTTTCCATGTGGCTGCCCTTTAGATAGTTGATCACATTTCCCCAAGTATTCTCTTCTCTAGAAAAAATAACCCAGGTTCCTTCACTTTATCCTTACATGGCATCATTTCCGGTCCCTAACCCTAACTGGCCAAGATCCAATCTATCAAGGTTCTTGGAAAACCAGATTAACATAGAACCAACGTGAGAGGTCAGAAGACAGTTCGAAGAGTAGTGACCCAGAGATGAAAAGACCTCGGTTTGAGTCCCAATCAGTATCTACCAGCTTGGGGATGCTGAATTATTCTGAACCTCATAATCTCCATCTGTGAAGCCCTATATAAATTAATGTCATCGTTATTACGGGAATAAGTTGGCCATGGGTGGGAATTTAGGAATCCTTTTTTTGTTACACAGAAATTTTTGTCGTCATGACATTCCTTGGTTGTAATGTGATTTGACCTATATTCTCAATTATTCCAATCCTTCTTTGACCATTGCCTGCTTTTCTTTTAAGTCTGGGCAATGTGGCTGCACTTGACTAATTTAAAGTCAAAGGGCATTAAATCAGGCTTGTTTAAAATGGGCTCCCCTGGATGACCAGCCATTAGGCAAAGGTCTGCTTTAAGATTCTTTTCCGGAACAGGAGCCCCTCTAGCAGCAGGAAAACAGATGGAACTTAACTGGGTGACATTTACTCCTTCAGGCTGTGGCTTCCCCTCCCCAACATCCCCTCCCAACCCTCCTCCCCATCTTGTCCCCCAAATGCCACCTTCAACCCTCCAGACTTACACAGAAAGGGAGGGGCAGGTGAGTGGGTGGTCTATTTGGTTCTCCTTGTGATATGGTTGCAGTTTTTGTCCCTATTTGCAATTAAACTTCCAGGACAATAAGGGGGAGGGGGAGAGGAGGTCTCTTTTCCAAAATCATGACCTGACTCCTTTGAAGGTTCAGACTGCCTTCCCTGCATCAATTACTAATGAGCTACTCATTGGGAGAAGAGACTTCTTAGAGTGACAGAAAGAGAACTAATAAGAAGGCCCAGATCACCACCCTTCCCTGCTTCTTGTGCTACTTTCCTCTCTGGGCCTCAGTTTCTTCATTTGTAAAATGGAAATAATAGCAACAAAGCAACATCATGGCCCCTTCCAACTCTCAGTCCTATGAAATAAAGCTGTAGAAGTGCTATTATCTCCATTTTATAGATGAAGAAACTGTGGCTCAGAAAGCCACTAAGTTCAGAAAGCCAGGAGTGAAACTCAGGTCTCGGATTCCAAGCCTCGGACTCTGTCCAGGCACCTGTTTTGGAAACCATAAGGCCTAAAGTTTTGTCAACTGGAATTATTATGACAGATCACAAACATGGGGTCCCCCCTCCACTCTTTTCCTTTTTTTAAAGAAGGAAGAGAGGAAAGCAGCTCAGAATCTGTTATTGTTATCTCAGCTGTGGGAAGAAAAAGAGAAGGGGCCTTCAGGCACCTGGATACACTGGCCTCCACATTTAATAGCAACCAGCATGGGTCACTGGGGACAGGCCTCTCTTTTCCACCGACATGTTATTCCAGCTATAAATCCAAGTGACAAGCTGAAACTTTTCTCAATTGACATGTTTACAAGGGAAGTCCACATTTGACAGGAAAATTAAGCATATCAATCACTTAACTAGCCCCTTAATGAATGGTTCTCTGATCTCTCCAGTAGCCCAGTCTATTGATTACCCAGAGGCAACCCTCCTGTCCCCTTGCATCCTTTATCCCACCTCTCTGAGCCCCTCCCAGGGCCAGATGTTGCAGCCCTTTGACTTCAACACATCACCTTTCCAACCTCTAGCCACCCCCTTCTCCCCACAGTTGGCTGAGGGTTCTGGTTCAGGGTTTATCTGGAGGTCAGACCCCCTCCTAGCTCTGTTCTCTGACAGAACAAAGAGAGCAGATGCAGGGCCCAGCCTCCAAGCACCCACCCCAGCATATGGAAGCTATCTCTTCGGTCCCATAATTACCCGAGTTCCCTTGTTCAATGGTTTTGGTTTGCATTGCACAGAAACCAACCTATTCCCTCCTCAAAGCATAACCTCTTCCCTCCCCACCCCCAGCATAAAACATGTTAACAGTGTCTCCCCCAGGGGTTTTTGGGAAAGATCCTGTCAGGTACAAAACGTTCAGGGCTCCTCTGACAGCCCACCATAGCTGGGTCTTCCAGAGTCAAGTAGAGCTAGGGGAAGAGTGAAGTGAAGGAGGAATTGTGGGCAGGTTTGGGTTTTGCCAATTTCAATTCAATTCGCCAAAGTTTCTTAAGGAGTGCTCAGTCCTGGGCTCTAACTCAGGGCAAGGAGAAGGGAGGAATTAGACATAAAAAGCAGCTCTCTTAGGCAACAAAATAGAGGTCCATTCATTTGGCACTTCAGATGATCTCCAATTTCCCTTTCTATAGCTTGTTAGCTTATAGTTTGCTTGTAGTCTCCCTTGTTGGACGGTGAGACTAGCTCACACGACACTGTCAGCATGAACTGAGGGTAAAGTCAGGTAGGACAGGAGTAGAAAGCAGAGCCAGCTTGGGAGAATCTGGCTCTGGTCCCAACTCCGCTTGAGCTAGCTGTGTGATCCGGGGCAAATCACTTTCTGGGCCTCAATTTCCTCCTCCATGCAATGAAGGGGTTGGATTCTTTCAGCTTCTAAAATCATATGATTCCTTTGGGAATTTGCAGGAAGAGTCTTCAAGAATCCAGGGTCACCTCTAAGCCGGAAGGGGATATCACAGTACTTGGAGCTGTCTCCAACATCTCTCTCCCCTCTCTAGGACACCCTGGGCACAACCACTAAAGTGATGCGACTAAAACACACCTGAACAGATCACTCCCAGGCTCAGGAAGCACCACAGTTTCCTATTTTAGGGACAAATACAAAATCTTCCTTTTTAAAAGACTTTCAGAGTTTTGCTCCAATTTACCTTTCTTACCTGATGACATATGATTCTCCTTCACACTATGTTCCACTTCAGCTGTACTATTTGTTTTTCTCTGAGCAAGACATTCCATCTCCTTTCTTTGTACCTTTGTGGCGTTTATTTCCCTTGCCTGGAATGCCTTTGGTTCTTCCTTCCCTGTTAGAATTCCTGTTTTCCTTCAAGCCCCTTCCTTAGCTCAAGTACCACCTTCTACAGAAGGTTTTTTCCTGATCTCTCTCTCTCTCTCTCTCTCTCTCTCTCTCTCTCTCTCTCTCTCTCTTTTGCTCACTCTCTCTCTCTCTCTCTGTATATATATGTGTGTGTGTCTCTCTCTGTCTCTGTCTTCTTTGTCTTTTTTTCTGTCTTTCCCCTCTTTGTCTCTGTCTCTCTATCTCTTTCTCTCCCTTTTTCTCCCTCTGTCTCCATTTCTGTCTCTCTTGTGTCTGTCTCTGTTTCTCTGTCTTCCTGTATATGTCTCTCTCTGTGCCTCTGTTTCTGTGTCTCTGTCTTTATGTCTCTCTCTCTGTCTTGTTCTCTCTCTTTTTCTCCCTCTCTGTCTCCATTTCTGTCTGTCTCTGTGTCTGTCTCTCTCTGTTTCTCTGTCTTTCTCTATATGTCTCTGTGTGTGTCTCTGTCTGTGTCTCTCTCACTCTCCATTTCTGTCTTTCTCTGTCTCTGTCTCTGTGTGTCTTTCTGTGCATGTCTCTCTGTTTCTCTGTGTCTCTCTGTCTTTCTGTGTTGGTGTCTCTCTGTATCTGTCTCTATGTCTCTATCTCTGTGTTTCTCTCTCTCTCTCTCTCTCTCTCTCTCTCTCTCTATATATATATATATATATATATATATATATATATATATATATATATATATATATATATATCTGTCTCTCTGTCTTCTTTGTCTTTGTCTCTGTCTTTCCCTTCTCTGTCTTTGTCTCTCTCTTTCTCCCTCTCTGTCTCTGTCTCTCTCTTTCTCTCTCTTTTTCTCCCTCTGTCTCCATTTCTGTTTGTCTCTCTTGCGTCTGTCTCTCTCTATGTCTCTCTCTCTTTCTGCCTGTCTCTCTCTCCCTCCCTCCCTCCCTCCAGTCTTTCCAGTTGTTACTACATTGTACTCTGTCATCATCACCTTACTATTATTCACTTACCTGTGCAGATGCTGTTACACCTTCCCCCACCTCCAACTCCAGAGCAGAAGCTTCTTTCAGGAAAGAAATGTTTAATTTTTGTCTTTCCCCCCTGCACCTCCCACCCCATTAGCACAGTACTTAGTATGTAGTAGATGTTGGACAAATACTTCTTTAATAAACAAGCAAGGAGGACTTTTGTGAAGGCTTATTACTCTATATTTTAAAGACAAGCCCTGAGCCCCTGAGTTGAGACAGAAAAACAGGCTTGAGGTTTAGGCCTCATTTCCCAGAATATAACAGACTTTGGTGTGAGAACATAGGAGGGATGAGAGACTAGAGTGCTGGTACACTTTCCCCATGGACAGAGACCGTAAATAGCAGAAGCTACCTCAGAAGAGAAAGGAAGTAGGAGGATTATGGTTCGAGGTCTCCAAAGGGAAAGCAGGAAAGAGGAAGGGAGGATGTGTTGAGGAGAACTGGATAAGAATTTTTACTAGGGTACATAGTGAATACTATATTCAAAAATATGAAGATGGCAATTTAAGTGTTTAAAATGTGCTCAGGGTAATTCCAAACAAATTTTAAAGCCATTTTCGAGCCATAAAAATCTCTGAGCTAAATCACTAGCTCCCAGGCACCAGTGTTCATGCTGCAGAACCTCCCCCTTAATGAAGGCTGGCAGGTTGGAGTCTCTAGCTCATCCCAGTTCGTGAGTGATTAGCTTTTGCAATGATGGGAGTGGGTACCCATCTTGAATTCTCAGAACACCTTTTGGATCTGCAGGCAGGTTTTTGTTTACATTACATTCCCCACTATTCTATCCCATCCTCCTGCCCCACACAGGTGAATTCTTCTCTACAAAGCTCTCCCAGCCAACAGACTGACACCAGGTGTTCTAGATTTGGCCTAACTTAGGCCAGTCCTCTAATAATTTGGATTTGATATTGGAACAAACTGAGAGACATTAGGTCATTCAGCAATTACCAAAAAAATTTATTTAGCCATAGCAAGAGAAGAATATTCAACAGGAATATGCATTGAGGATGCCTAGAGTTGATATGGCTGAGTGAAACCCATCCATCTGCCATCCAAGCACCAGAGTGCCATCTGAGAGCTCCTTATGACTTTGTACTCAAGTGATCAAAAAGTGATGTCAATAGATGGAGTATTTAGTCCTCTGACCCAACCCAGTCTTAAGAATAGTCTCAAAATACTTTTTTAAAGAAAAGCCAGGCTAACTAGCACAGCAGCATAAGGTCATTGGTCTAAGCAAGGACTAGTTATTCTCTGCTCTGGTCAGAACACATTTGAAATATTAGAAAGGTTGTTTTTGTTCAGTTGTTTTAGTCATATCTGACTCTTTGTGGCCCCATTTGAGGTTTTCTTGGCAAAGATACTGGATCAGCTTGTTATTTCCTTCTCCAGGTCATTTTACAGTTGAGGAAACTGAAGAAAAATGGGTGAAGTGACTTGCCCAGGTTCACACAGGTAGTAAGTATCTGAGTGAAGATTTGAACTCAAAAAGATGAGTCTTCCTGACTCCAGACCCTGCACTCTAACCACTGTACCACCTAGCATCACCATTAGAAAAGTGGCAGTATATAATGGGATGAATGCTGAACCTAGAGTAAGAAGGATCTAAGTCTGATCCTGCTTCTGGTATTTCCTGACTGGGTAGCTATGAACTACTTATTTTACTTCTCCGATGCTCAGGTTTGTCGAGTATAAATTGAGGAAAATAATAACCTGTAGCACCTACCCCATAGGTTTGCTATGAGGCTCCAAAATAAGCTAGTGCATTTAAATTGCTAGATAAATGCCTCTTCAGTCATCATGTCCATTTCTAGGTTCCATTTCTTGGGAAGAACAGTGGCATGCTAGAGTTCAACCACAGATGGGTCACCAAGGTGATGAGGAGTCCATGACATATGTGGATCAGTTGAAGGAAATAGAAGTGTTGTCTTCAAATATATAGAGAACAGTCACATGAAAGAAAGAGGGATTAAACTTGTTTTGCTTGGCTTCAGAGTGCAGAAGTAGGAATAGTGGGTTACTGGAAAGTTGCTTAGTATCAGGTGAAAACTCCTCACAGTTACAGCAAATGGAATGGGCTGTCTTGAGAGGGTCTCCTGTTGTTAGAGCTCTTCAGGAAAAGGTAGAATGCTTCTTAGGGGTCATCAGAAAAGGACTTCGCATGGTGGGGATTTGATGAATTCTGAGATCCCTTCCAACTGTGAGACTAAAACAAAATCTTCTTTGGAGGAAATCTATAAGATCCAGTCACATTTCTAGATATGACCTCTTTTGCCCACTGTTGACTGTAAGGTACAGCCATGAATTTCAATTCACCATTACACACTAAAGATAAAACAGTTCTGCTTTCTCTTTTCCAGTCTTCTAGAAAAGAAATTTCTTCTAGGTGCCATACAGGTAGAATGGCAAAAAAACTTTTATTATGTAAGTTTTGAGAGTAAGTCCAATATCTATTTTGTAGGAGACAGAATAGTAGATAGAATGCCACTGGCCAGAAACTAGTTATAAGATGTGCCTTTTAGTTCTAGACCTATCACTAAGCTCTGTTGTTCAGTTGTTTTTCAGTCATGTCTGACTCTTCATGACTCCATTTGGAGTTTTCTTGGGCTAGAAGACTTATTGTTAACTTGATTTAGCATTTTCTTACATTTTGAATTGATGTGCCATTTCCTTCTCCAGCTAATTTTATAGATGAGGAAACTGAGGCAAAGAAAGTTAAGTGACTTGCCCAGGGTTCACAGCTAAAAAAGTGTCTGAGGCCAGATTTGAATTCAGGAAGATTAGTCCAATCCTTGGATAAATGACACTCCTCTCTGAGACTTAGTTTTCTCGTCTGCAAAATTGGAATAATCTCTACTCTGTTTTTCAAGATCTAAATAAAATAATGGAGGTAAAAAATCATTTTAAAAATGGTAAAGTGCAGCACAAATGTAAGCTAAGATGATAATTATATTGGATAGGTTATATCAGACCTGTTGCCATTTTGTATATTTGTGTCAGAGCTGGTTGTGGAAAGGTGGAAGGGAGTGAAGGAAAAATCAACAGATATCTACTAAAGACAATAAATTATAGTGACCTGAGTCAAGAAGACATGGGTTTGAGTCTTACCTCTGAAACAAACCCTGTAATTCGAGACAAATCAATTAACCTTTGCTCAGGCAGCTCTCTAAAAAGACAAGTGGCAGAATCTATGTTGGCAGAGTTGCCTTCTATCCAAGGGAGTTCTTTATGTCAATGAAATTACAGGTGGTCCAGACCCCCATCCCCCTTCTCTGTAACTTGCCATCATCAAAAATGTAAGAGCACTGGGCTGGGCTAGAGGGCTTATTGTTAACTTGATCTGACCTTTAGAAAATTCGTACTCATTTACTGGTATGCTTTGATCTCTATACCAGAGATACTTAATTTGGGATCCACAGACTTTGGGTTAGGGGGAAGAGGGGAAGGGAGATTTGGGGTGAACTTTGATGGGGAAAAATGAAATATATTCACTAACATCTAAATGAAATTTAGCATTTTCTTACACTTTGAATTTTAAAAGAAAAAGCATTATTCTGACAAGGCCTTCATAGGCTTCACTAGACAGTTAAAGGGGTCTGTCACACACAAAAAGATTGAGCTTTTGTTCTATGCAATAGGGATGGTCTGGAAATAAGTTGCCTATGCAGTGAATTTCTGGCAATTGTATTATTCTATTTGCAGTCAAGGAGCTCTCTATTTAACTGTGTGCTATAGTGAATCTTTTCACAAATTAAAGAAGCACCACCTACTTTATCTTTGATTTTCTTAGGTTCGATTTATCCTGTATGTATCTTGAGGGAGTTGTTGGCCTGTCGTCTTTCTCATTAGAATGTGAGTTCCCTGAGCAAAGACTGTCATTCATTCACCTTTCTCTGTATCCCCAGTGCTCAGCCAGTGCCTGGCATATAGTAGGCATTTAATAAATACTTATTGACTGACTGATCAAAGAACACTACAGTTTTAAAATGTGACAAAACAAAATAAGTTAGAATTGTGACAATGGAAAAATTCATGGAGTCAGAGTCATATGACCTAGAGGAGCCTAGCATTTAGACGTAAAAACCATGTAACCTGATCAAGTCCTTTAACATCTGAACCTTATTTTTCTCATCTGGAAAATGGAATGATAAATATTTTCACTGCCTACTTCATTGTTGTAAGGATAGCGCTAGATGAACCTTAAAAGGACTGGTGTTCCCATTGTTTCTAACTCTTCTTTACAATATGACTAGCATGAAAATATGTTTAATATGAATGTATATGTAGAACCTGTAGCAGACAGCATGCCATCTTGAGGTAGGGGGAAACGAGAGATGGGGAGGAAGTTTGAAACACAAAATCTTAGGGAAGTGAATGTTGAAAACTAAAAATAAATATATTTTTTTTAAAAGTTATTATAAGGTTAATAAGAGTTAAAGATCTTCCCAACTCATTAATAGTCCTCAGGTAGAACCTATTATGGGAAGTTTGATTTGGGGGGGCCTTTTTTTAGGAAAGTCATACCTTTTGTTAATTTCCAATGAGGCACTGGGTCACCATAGGCCATATGTGTGTGTGTGCATGTATGTGTGTGTGCATGTATGGATGTATATGTATATGTGTGTATATCTACAAGTATACGTGTATGTATACACATATACATTTATACATGCATGTATATATACATTTTTTGTGTTTGTCCTTTGCTGCTGAAGAATACCATGACATCAGAGAAATGATGACATGACTTGCACTTGACTTTGTTTTGAGTGAGGGAGGGCTGTGCAGGTCACCAGCCTTTCTTTCTCCTTCTGAGCCATCTGATCAGATATTCATAAGGATGACTGGAGATGGCCCAGGGTTGGGAGACCTTGGCCCCTTTAGTCTAAGGCCTATTCAGGTACTCACTTAGGATGAAGTAATGCCCATTCAGTGAATAGGCCTGTTCAGGAAGTAGTCAGGGGATGGCCCTTTTAATGAGCAAAAGGAAAAAAAGACTAAATCAAGCTGGAAAGGAAAGAGCAACAGTTACTACTGATAATCACAATTAAGCCAGGAGGGTCCAGAGGAGCCCTTAGTCAGGGCCCCATTGGCGGCCCAGCTTCAGAGTGCAGTAGGTTTTGGGACAGGACAGAAGGGGAGGGGAGGAGGACAGAAGAGGGGAGGGGAGAAGAGAGGAATTAGCCAGTAAAACCCAGTCAACTGGGCATCTTTTGGCCATCCAAATTTACCTTCCTTTGGAGAGGAGAAGGAAGGGGAGGGGGAGGCAGGCAGGAGAGGAGGAGCTGAGTTACCTAGCTAGCTGGATCCCCATCCAGCCAGCTGTGTGTACTCACAGGATTGTGTTCATCCTTCATTGCTGAAGAAGACCATGCTATCAGAGAATATGATGACATGACTTGCCTTGACTTTGTTTTGAGTGAGGGAGGGCTGTGCAGGTCACCGGCCTTACTTCTTCTCCAGAGTCATCTGAATCCAGTGACAAGATATTCATCAGGATGACTAGAGTCCCACTTAAAATTTCACCTCCTACAGGAAGCCTTTCCCAGTGTCTTCCTTCTGTTTGTTATTTCCAATTTATCCTATGTGGAGCTTGTTTGTATCCACATATTTGCTTTTTGTCTCCTCCCCTGGATTGTGACCCCCTTCAAGGTAGTAGTGTTATTCTGCCTTTCCTGGCATCTCCCAGTGCTCAGAACAGTGCCTGTCACACAGAAGGTGCTTAAGAAGTGTTCCAAAATGACTGGAGCAATTTGCAGCTTCACCAACAATGTATTGGTGTGCCCTGACAGTTGTCTTCTGACATCTCAATTTATTAGAAGTAAAACACAACTACATACATACACACACACACACATACACACACACACACACACACACACACACACACACACACACATATGCACATATATACACTCTGAGGTGAGGTTTTATTCTTTGGATGAAGTTTCATGCTCCAGATGAGATTCTGGGTAGCTGTTAAGGAGACCCCTGGCTTTGAAAACCCGGATGTTGTTGCTTCTCTCTCTGGTAACGATGCATGTATATAATGGTCAGACAGTTGGATCTGTGATACATGTATTGCTTAAGGTCAGCTAGAAGTCCTGTCTATTGGTCTTTATTTCTCTGCTCTTATTTTCTTTGTTGGTGAATGTAATTAGATTATTGACCCCCTCAAAAGTTGCTTTCCTTTTAGAAAAGCAGATCTAAGGACCTGTACTAGCAGGTCATCCTGGATGTGTCAGGGTGTTTGCTGCCACAGCTAGTAAATGCAAACTTATTATGAGTGTAACCCATGTCTCAAAACCCATTGGTTTAGGATTCTCGGTTTAATAGTGGAGATCAATACCTGGTGCCTTCCTAAAAGAATGGGAAAAATTAAGGACAGGGAAACTAAGTGTGTAAGCACAGAGCAGGTGTCTAGAAAATAACTGGGGTATATGGAACGCATGACTGGAGCTAGCTTTGACATAGCAGGACATAAATAATCAGGACAATGTGACTCCTATGTCAGGAGACCCAGAACTTAAAAGTCCTCCAGAGCAGTAGAGAGAAGAGAGGCAAATTCTTCAAATCTCTTCAATTTCTTCAGGCTCTTCAGTCTCTGTCTTTCAGCTTCCAGAAAGACGATTTATGATGTCAGCCCTATTTCAAGTTGCTGATAGGAAAATAAGGCTCTATGAAGAAGCCAACATGACAGGAGACAGCAATCTCTATCATGTTCCTGACTTTAGCTTGCTACTTTGAAGACACTGAAAAGTGAGAACTAGGTCTCTCTCTTGGTTGAGCTCAGTAACTTTGCTCCCCAATAAGAGAGCGTTCCTTCACCCTTATATTGTCTGGTGTGTGCGTGTATGCTTATGTGCTTCCATGTGTGTGTATACATATATACACACATATATACATATACGTATATGTAACCCTTGATCAGGGTTACATGGTTTAGAAGTCTAAATGCTAGGATCCTCTAGGTGATATGACTCTGACTCCCTACACATACATACACACACACACACACATAAGTGTGTACGTGTATAAAATATGTGTACACAAATATGTACATACACCCATACATACATGTGTATATATATGTATATACATATATGTATGTGTGCTTTCTCTGAATTCTGGTTTGCTATCAACTTGGAAAAATGGGTTTCATTCTTCTTTGTGTTCATTGCAAAACTTGTATGTGTAGTGAAAGAGGTCAAGCCTTGGT
>CM053769.1:194816578-194949097 GCA_028658325.1 Potorous gilbertii
GAAGACCTGAGTTTAAATCTTGCCTCATACACTTCCTAGCTATGTGACCCTTATGTGACAAGTCCCTTAAACTCTCTGTGCCTCAGTTTCCTCATCTGTAAAATAAGGATAATAAAAGCACTTACCTCATAGGGTTATTACAAACATCAAATGAGTTCACATAGGCATAGCACTCCACAAACCTTAAAATGCTGTATATAAGTACTATGTTAGTATTATCATTACATTTGTTCCCAACAGCACAATTCTTTCTTACAATTCTATGGTCCACCATTCTCTTCTCCTGACACTATCTACTCTCTTTGAGTATACAGCTACGCAGAATCAAAAGTGTGTCAGCTGTTTGACCTACATATGACCTTTTTCTCCTCTCTTTGTCCTGAAAAGAATGATTTGAGGATTACAGAAAAGGATCATTCTAAAACTACTAGCCAAAGACTTACCATCATCTGTGAAAGCTGTGATCTCAGCTGAAAGATACCATTGTCCTATATACCACCCTTACCTCATTTAAGCATTCATTTTTGTGATTATCACAAGGTAGAGTAAAGGTCTATTATACCATGACTTGTTATCATTCAATTTGGAATATTTTCTGGATTAATTCATCTACTCAAATCAATTCATCAACTCCCCAAATATAGCTTCATACAGTAAGCTAAAATGAGTAGCCTACCAAGGTGGTATTACGCCCCAAGAATAGTATTTTAAGAGGGAATTTAATTGTATTTCTATTTCACTTTTCAAGGGCCAAAATTTAAGAGCAATTCCTTCTCTTAGATGTGAATTAACTCTTTCAGAGACCATTCTAATCATCTTAAAGAATAAATTCTCCCCCGGGAAGTGAATTGCTCCAAAGAATTTCATCATGGTAGGGTTCAGCTTTGGATATTTTGGTCAGAGTTGTAGAATTCCAAAACTAGAAGAATTCTTAGATATCGTCTATTCCACCCCCTTGCTTTAACGACCTGAGGACAAAGAGACCTAGTGGAAGGGTCAAAGCTGGTCACTATAGTAGTCGTTTCTAGAACCTAGGTCTCCTAACTCCCATTTCATTGTTCTTTTCACCATAATATCCTACCACTTATGTTCACAAGACATTTGAAGCATTTATAAATAAAGCGAATGTCTTTCAGGATGTCAGGACCTCTAAAGCTGCTGCCTTTCTTCGGGGTGAGGGAAAAAAAGCCTCAGTTTGCATAGGCTAAACACCAAGAAAGCAACTGTGTCCGTGGTCAAACATCATACTCATGTCCACCGTTATGTCTGCACCTTGGTTCCTACGCTAACCTCTTTTGTTACCCATTGGAATATCCTGGAAGTCACTCTTCAAAGGGGACACATCAACATGCCCTCTGAGTGTCCAGTTAAATATGATGAATCCTCCTTGCCCCAGGAGCTGCACCTCCCCCCACCCCGCCCATGACTACAATATCAAGGCTAGAAACCCAAGATTCCCAATACTTCATGATCTCTTTGGCACAATATTTGGGAATCTGTGCTCCACAATGTCTCTTCAATTCAACTAACTCTGATCTGTGTACTCTGTTACAAACCTCATAATAACTATTTTCTTTTAGATTCCCCATTCCATGCCTTGTTCAGTCCTGTCCAATTCCCCATAGACCAAAGCACACCAGGTCCTTCTATCCTCCACTATCTCTAGAAGTCAATCCAAGTTCATGTTCGTTGTTTCCCTCAAACTATCCATCTCATCCTCTGCTGTCTCCTTTTCCTTTTGCCTTCAATTGTTCCTAACATCAGAGTCTTTTCCAAGGAATCCTGTCTTCTCATTATATGGTCAAAATATTTAAGCTTCAATTTCAATATCTGACCTTCCAGTGAATAGCCTGAATTAATTTACTCAAATTTTGACGCATTCTCAAACATCTTCTCCAGAAGATTCAAAAGTGTCATTCTGTGGCACTCAGCTTTCCATGTAGTCTGTCTATCTGTGTTCATCCTTTGTTTTTGAAGAAGACCATGACATCAGAGAAATGATGACATGACTTGCACTTACTCTGTTTTGAGTGAGGGAGGACTGTGTAAGCCTCACTTTCCCCTCCTGAGCCATCTGGATCCAGAGACTAGATATTTATCAGGTTGACTGGAGAAGGCCCAGGATGCTCCAACTCTCAAAACTATGCATTACTACTGAAAAAAATATGGCTTTGATTATATGGAACTTTGCCAGCAAGGTGATGTTTCTGCTTTTTAGTGTGCTATCCAGATTTGTCACAGCTTTAGTAAGTCTTTTAATTTCATGGCCACTGTTGCCATCTGTAGTAGTAATCTTTGAGTCCAAGAATATAGAAATTGATGCTGCTTCCATTTCTTCTCCCTCTATTTGTCAGGAAGCGATGGGATGCAAAGAACTTAATTATTTTGTTATTAAGCTTCAGGCCAGTTTTTACATTTTCCCCTTTTGTTCTCATCATCAGGCTTCTTAATTCCTCTTTGCTTTCTGCCATTAAAGTGTTATTATCTATATATCTGAGATTATTGACATTTCTCCCAGCAACCTTAATTTCAGTTTTTTGTTCACCCAGCCTGGTATTTTATATGATGTACTATACATATAAGTTAAATTAATAAGGTGACAATATACAGCCTTGTTGTGCTCCTTGTCCAATCTTAAACCAGTCAGTTGTCCAATGTTAAGTTCTAAACTATTGCTTCTTGGCTCACATACAAGGTTCCTCAGGAAACAAGTAAGACCATCTGGTACTCTCATCTCTTTGAGTACTTGCCACATTTTGCAATGATCCACTCAGTCAAAGGTTTTAGTGTATAGTCAATGAAGCAGAAGTAAATGTACTTCTGGAACTCTCTTCCTTTCTCCATAATATACCAAATGTTGGCAATTTGGTCTCTAGTTCCTCTACTTCTTTGAAAACCAGCCTGCTCTTATGGTAATCTTTAGTTCACATTTTGCTGAAGCCTAGGTTGAAGAATCTTAAGCATAACCTTTATGGTGTATGAAATGAGTGTAATTGTTTGGTATTTTGAACATTCCTTGGCATTGCCTTTCTTTAGGATTGGGACAAAAACTGTTCTTTTCCAATCCAGTGACCACTGTTGAGTTTTCCAAATTTGCTGGCATATTGAATACAGCACTTTAGCAGTATCATCTTTTAGGGTTTTAAATAACTCAACTGGAATTCCATCACCTCCATTAGTCTTATTGTTAGCAGTGCTTCCTAATGCGCACTTGACTTCATTCTCCAGAATGTCTGGCTCTTAATCAGTAACCACATCATTGTGGTTACAGGTGATGTTAGGATCTTTCTTATCCTGTTAAGGGTTGTTTCATGGACCCTCCTGGCTTAAGAGTCATTATCAGTAGAAACTGTTGCTGTTTCCCTCCCAGGCTGATGTAGGTATTTTTCTTTGACTCATTAAAGGGGCCATCCTCTGACTAATTCTATTTACTGAATAGTAAAGAAGCCTATTTACTGAATAAGCGTTACCTCACCCTAAGTGAGCACCTAAATAGGCCTAAAGGGGCCAAGGTCTCCCATTGCATCCTGGGCTATCTCTAGTCATCCTGATGAATATCTGGTCACTGGATCCAGATGGCTCAGGAGGAGAAAGTGAGGCTGGTAACCTAGCATAGCCCGCCCTCACTCAAAACAAAGTCATGACATCATTTCTCTGATGGCATGGTCTTCTTCAGCAATGAAGAATGAATACAACAACAACAACAATTCTTGGTGCTTTTTTTCTGTTAAATCCTCCCCATTCCATACTCTACCAATATCCCCCCGACTCTGGGATTTTTCCAAAATATTTCTGGCCACTGAATTCCAAGTGCCCAAAATCTATTCTATTCTCTACTCTAAATTGGCTGGTGACCCCATGCTTCTACTTGTTAGGCTGTTAACAGTGTCCACAGAAGGAAGCCCAATAACAATTCAAATTTAAATAACTTAAGGCCCTGCTCAGACAGAATTATTTATATAGAATACAGTGGCATTGTTACTGCTTTACTTTGGACTGAACTAAACACTGCTTACCAGATCTTCTGCTTTAAAGAGCTCCCATGTTGCATCCGTTTCTCTCCTGCCTTTACAAACAACAGAACTGATGTTATTTCCTGCTTACTTTGCATCATATTATATGAAGGGGAAAATACCGCATTTTGAGCCAGAAGATCCAGTGGGGTTCAAAACCCAGATCACATGTTCTGCAAATCAATTAGCCTCTCTGAGTCTCAACTTCCTCATCTGTAAAATGAGGGGTTTGAACTAGATTCCAGTTCTTATACTTACTAGATGATCATTAAAGTTTTTTTTTGCCTTTAAATCCAATGAACCTATGCTCATTTTTTCTCTCCCTCATCCTTCCCTGGAAGAGTGAGGAAGGTCTCATTTGTTAGAAGTATTTGGGATCTGTGTTCAAGGAAAGCACAGAGGCAATAATGATGACAACGATTATAATAGCAATAAATAACTATCATTCATATAGTGATCTTCACAACAACTCTGTGAGTCAGGTGCTATTATTACAGCTTTACAGATGAAGCAACTGCAGCCCAGAAGATTAAGTGACTTGACTCCAGGCACACAGCCAGGAAATATCTGAGGCTAGATTTGAACTCAGATGTTACATGGCCCAGTGAATAGAATGTGGGACCTGGAGTCAATAAGACTCACCTTTCTGAATTCAAATCAGACCTCAGTCACTTACTAGCTATGTGACCCTGGGCAAGTCACTAATTCTGTTTGCCTCATTTTCCTCATCTATAAAATGAGCTGGAGAAGGAAATGGTAAACCATTCCAGTATCTTTGCCAAGAAAATCCCAAATGGGGTCATGAAGAGTTAGATTCAACTGAAAAGTAACTGAATAAAATTCCTAACTCCATGTCCAGCATTCTATATCCACCATGCCACATAGCTACCTGAAGCTGTTATCCTTGTCTGTGGAGAGGCTCTGGTCCCTTCACAGATAGGAGGGACCCAGATCTGGTATGTCTTCAGAGCTGAGGCTCCTGAATACATAAACAGAAATCAGCTCTTCTTCCCAGTCCCCACCCTTGTGAAACTCCTTATATACAGACTGAATGGGAAATCAAGTGGAGTGGGCAGAAGAGGAGGGAGGATTTGAGACAGAAAGCCAAGGGCTCACTCCTGCTTGCTGCAAAGAAAGGCAATGAAGGAGTGACAGCAGAGACAGATGAGCCCCAGCAGCCAGGCTCTGCTCTTACACAAACTGCCTTCATCAGCAACTTGCTGCTACCATCAGTTAATCTTCTTGCAAAGGTACATTTATACATTTCCTTTCCCGGTAACCTAATCTACCATCTACTTTATGCATACATGTTCTGAGATTTGGGAGCCAGTGTGTGTGAATGTGCACCCACGTAGAACCAATCTACCTAAGCTAAGAGCTGCAACTGAATTTAAAGACTAGACATTTCATTGCACTGAAGATCCCAAAGACCTGGCAGCTCCCAATGCCACCTCTCCCCAACTAAATAATAAGCAGAACAGTTCACAGTTATGTAATCCTTCCATTCCTTGCTCTATTCTCATTGATGTATTAGCTATTCCTTGTACCAGACATTCCATCTCCTACCTGCAGTCCTTTGACTTTCCACAGGCAAGCTGCCATGTCTTGGACTCCCTCCTCCAAAGCTGACTCTTAGAATCTCTAGCTTCCTTCAAAGCTTATGGCCTATCTTCCTCAAAACCTTTCCTGATTCCCTTCAGTTGACACAGCGCCCCCTGTCTTCAAATGCCTTTGGATTATTTTGAATATGTTTTGCAAATACTTAGCTATGTACATAACTTCCTTCCCCCCATTCCAGTAGAATGTAAATTTCTTAGAGCAGGAAATATTTTGTTTTTGTCTTGGTACCCTCACCATCTAGCACAGTGCAGTAAGCACTTAATAAATGCTTATTAAAATTAAATTAAAGAGAATGTTTTCAGATTAACAGAAGACTTTCTTCACAATTATGTATCATTCATTATCTCCATGTCACAGATAGGAAAATAGATCCAGAAGGCAAGGAAGTAACTTTTCCACGCTTATACAGCTAGCCAATAGCAGAAGCTAAATTGGAACCTAGGTCTCCTTACCCTGAATTGAGTACCTTCTCCACCACTCTCAAATCAGTACATGCTAAAATAGACTCTATTCTTTGGAGGCACATATGTTAAGATCCATGTGGTCCTTCTACAACAGACTCATTTGTAATAGTTCTATCAAAATAGTAAAACTAGGTATTAAGTGGTGGGAATGAAACCACAGAGGGGTATGTCTACCACCTCTTTCCCTTTGGAAACCATCTTTGGAAAGCCTTTAACTGTCTTTGCCCACATTTCAAAAATGCTATTTACTAATAATGTATGTAGCCTAACAATGAAAACTTCTTTCTGGTTGCAGCCTAAGGAGACAGATTTTTAAGTGTGAAAGAGACAGGCATATGGAACAAAATATGAATGCACTACACAGACATACAAATTCTGATCTCCACATCCCCAGCCACCCACCCTCCTGTGTTCCACATGGCTAGGCATTCAAAAAAAGTGAGACATACAAACATCCTGACATTATTCCAGAGCCCAAGATGGGTTTCCCACAGGTTAACTATTAGGATCAGAACAGTTCCAAGCCTGGAACTTACTTTCTACTCAACCAAAATGGCTCCTGTCACTATAATCCAATGTAGAATTTCCCTGCATATTCTGATCAAAGCTATAGAGAAGAAAACAGACTAGGGAAATGATTGTCATTATGGCAATAATGAAAGGCATCATAACACAGTGGATAGAGAGCTATTGTTGGGGCCAGGAAGTCCTAGGCTCAAGTATTTCCTCAGAGCCTTACTACCTATATGACCTTGGGCAAAGTCACATAAACTCCTTAGGCCCTAGTTAGCTCATCATATGATGGGAGGGTTGAACTAGATGGTGAGGTCATTTAAAGTATGGTAAGAAGGGTAGATTCAGATTTAGATTCAAGGATTTAGATTCAAAACTGTCCTCTTTTGCTCATTCCATTTTTAATGTTAAGGATATCACTTAACCTCCCTGGAACTCACTTAGGACCTGGGTTCAGCTTCCATCACTGATATGATTTGGGGCAAGTCTTATTACTTCCTTGGGTCTCAGTTTCTTATTCTGTAAAATGATGAGACTGGCCTCTGAAGTCTTTTCCAGCTCTAGTTATGTGACTAAATGATCCCATCATAGATGCCCCACCTAGTTCTTGATCCCATGAGTAATGAGCTATTCCTCCAAAGAAATGTGTATATTTAACAGGGACCTTAACTCAAAGGCAAGAATGCCTGAGCTAAGGGGTAAGATGTTTTGCTTATGGAGACCTTCATATATCTGTCCAATCTCATGTGTCCATTCTACATGAGCAACAGAGCATCTTTTTTATGAACGCTACAGGCCCCAGAAATTTTGGTTCCTGGGGAGTATACTATAGAGTGATGTCCTAGGCTGTCAGGGCAGCATTGGGGCACTGAGTAGCTAGGGTTGGGGAGGGCATGGATATACAAGAGGAGCCAGTCTTCTCAGTCGATACTATTCAACCAAATCTGGGGAGGAACTGTTTCACCCTTTGAAGATGGATTGAAATCATCCTATATCCTAGTCATAGGATCATTAGAATTTGGAAGAAGAAACCTTAGAGACAAATCATGTCCAGTCTTTTGCACTTCTATATGAGGAAACTGAGGATCAAAAAAAAAAGTATAAATGATTTGCCCATGTTCACACAACTAGGAAGTGGCAAATTTGGCATTGGAACAAAGGTCCTCTTGACTCAAAATCCAAAGATCTTTTCCATTATGCCATCCTGACTCATGTTACTAATCCCTGTCTTCTTGTCCTGCCCAATTTTACTCCTAGATGAGGCAAGATGGTATAGTAGAAGTAGAGTCAGGTTAGAGTCAAAGGCTCTGAGTTTGGATTCCAGCTCAACCTATGACCTTGGGCAAGTCACTCAACCTCTGTAAAATGAAGGGATTGAGCCAAATGACCTCTGCAATCCCTTCTATCTCTAAATATATGGTCTTATAATCCTGCCATCCCTAAATCACCCCTGTCCGAAAAGCCTTGGCTTACTCTGATGCTGGCTATGATCCACTGAACTGCAGTTTGTTCTAAGGACTAGAGATTGTCACCTCTGTGGTATCTATGCCCGTTAAGCCTGTCTCTCAGACCTCAAACATTCCACAGCTCATTGCCTTGGGCTTCCATTCCCTACTGATCACTCAGCAATGAACACTTTGCCACCAGTAGCAGGGGTAGGGCCTGGGAATGGAAAGAAATTTCCTTTTAATAAACAAAATGATAAAAAAAAATTCTTAAACCCGAGTCCCAGCCCCTCCCAATGCAAGTGTAAATCTTAATGCACTATATAAAGCTTTAGAGATTCATGGAAAAGGGTGGAAAGGGGCAGAAATAAATAGAAACTCTGATCCCTAGGAAAAGGGCAGGTTAGGTTACTTGCAGCAGTGAGAGAATGCCCTCTTCTCTCCTGCCTCCATCCCCACCTGTGGCATGAGTGAATTATGAGCTGTCTCTGTGGGTGGGAGGCATGCAGGGCAAAGCTGCTGGCAAGCAGGCACCCAGGGTCAGCACTGCATATCTCTGTCACCCAGTTCTATGCCTGAAATTGGCATCAGGGATCAGGGATCAGCACTAAGAGGGGGCAGATGCAGGATCTGTCTCCTCCCCACCCACACAACCAGGCACGCACATCCCAGTGGGAGGGATGGACCTCTGCCAGACTATCATCATTGCTCTTTGAATTTCCTGGGGTGGTGGGTGTGTAGGGCAGAGAGCAGAAGAAAGAAGGGCAGAGGAGAGTTAGGAGGCAATAGGGAGGGGAAGGAGAGGAGAATGTTTGCTAGAGTGTCTTTCCCAAAAAGATATGATATTTTTGTGGAAACTGGGTACTGGTTCACCATGGGAATGAGCATAGAGAAGGATTGGGAAGTATTGTTGCTGAGGAAGAGGAGAAATCTGGGGAGGAAGACAGAAGAATGTCCCTTAAAGGATGTTCTGAGTTACCCCTGAATGTGGAGACTATACTATTTCTATCCCACAGGTTCAATTCCTGCCTTTTCTGGAAGCCATTCATTCTCGGGGTGCTCTCAAGACCTTGCCCCAGAACTCTGCAAATTATAACACGCAATTCAATTCTTCTAGACTATGTCTTAAAAGAGGGTCAAAGGATTCTTGTGATTCTATGTGACTTTCCAGGAATCTCCTCTCTCTCTACTCCATCCCCAGAAACAAGCATCTGAGTAAGAAGGAAGGGTAACATTACATTTTGTGACCAAAAACAGGGGACAGAATTTGAAAATGAAAGAAGTTCAGGGTGAAGAAATAGAGGGGTGATCGAGGAAATGCATGAGCTGGCAGAGAGGGAGAAGGGGGTGTTGCAAGCTAACCCAGGGAGCTGCCATACAATATCATTATCAGGAAAAGCAAATATATTTCATACAGCATTTTTGTGGTATCAGGGTTTTGAAGGAAATTGTCAGTGTAGGCAGTATGCCTCAGTCAATATATCTTCAGCCTGGTATTGTGTGAAAGGTTCTCCTTGAATCACAACTGGGGCTAATTCTTCTCTTCTTACAATCTTCAGACCAACCTTGTTTTTAGGGGACTCTGATGCAGTTGGAATGTTTTCTGGCATTTTCTGATGGTATCACTGTGCTCTCCTCTCTAAGCCCACACCTTGATTTCTCTTCAGTCCCAACCGAGGCATCACCATCGAATTTCTCTGCTCCTAGCTAGGTGTTACATCTCTGTTGCTCTCTCAGATGCCATCAGATCTCTACTGAATCCCATCTGTCCTTATTGGACTTGAACGGGATTCCAAGTTGAATGAGAGGAAGAATGGACCCTACCATTTCTCTTTTAGTTAGCTTCCAAAGCTTAAGTTTTTCTTTAGAAAGGCAGGGCTTTCACGTATCCAGTCACCAGGCTAAGAAAACCTTCATCTAATTGTCCTCTATACATCAAAGGATCATTCAACTCCCAGAATCTTTACTTCAAAGAGGCCAAACTCTTCTGGAATCCAGAATGGCAAGTCATCTAATTGAAGCTTATAGGTATTTAGTCCGTTGTAAACTCACTTCCTCCTAATAGCAGGATCATTGTCTCTGTCTTAGGATTAGAAAGTCCTTTTTAGTGGGGCAGAGCCAAGATAGTGGAGTAGAAAGACTCACATACTCTAGCTCTTCCCCCACAGCCCATAAAATACCAGTAAAAAATGACTCTCAACAAATTCTAGAGTAGCAGAAGCCACAGAATGACAGAGTGAAAGAGATTTCTAGCCAAAGGTAACCTGAAAGGCCAACAGTAAAGGTCTATCACACAGGACACAGAGTGGCACAGAGACCAGCCTTGGCCATGAGGCACAGAGAGGAACAGGACTAGAACAGGCCTCTGGAGCAGAATTCCCAGCAGCAGCTGAGGGTCTCAGATCCCTCAATCCACAAGCACCAAAGAAAGCTTCAAAGGTCAGTGAGAGGGCTTTCCCAGCTGGGTGAGAGGGGAGCAGGGTTCCCCCACCCCAGCACCAGCCCCAGGTGGTGGCAGTGGTAGTGATGGTAGCCATAGCAATGGTGGCAGCAGCTGCAGCATCCATTTGTGAAGTATTCTACCTAAAGCCCGTGAGGGAATTGAGTAGCTGATCTGAATCTCAACCCTGAATGCAGTGCTGGGGTGAGGAGTAAGTGGCTGGGAAAATGTCCAAAAAAGGGGAAAAAAATAAATATAGAAGGTTACTTTCTTGGTGAAGAGGTATTTCCTTTCATCCTTTCAAATGAGGAAGAACAATGCATACTGCCAGAGGACACCAAGGCTTCTGCATCCAGCACCTCCAAAATAAATATGCAATGGTCTCAGGCCATGGAAGAACTTGAAAAGTGAGTCAACAGCTTTCTTAAGGAGACCCCAAAAAAAAATGCTGAAGAAAATAATATCTTGAAAAATAGGCTAGCTCAATTGGAAAAAGAGGTCCAAAAACCAACGAGGAGAAGAAGGCTTTTAAAAAGCAGAATTAGCCAAATGAAAAATGAGGTTCAAATGCTCACTGAAGAAAATAGTTCTTTAAAAATGAGAGTGGAGCAGATAGAAGCTAATGACTTTATGAGAAACCAAGAAATTACAAAACAAAACCAAAAGAATGAAAAAATAGAAGACAATGTGAAACACCTTATTGGAAAAACAATTGACTTGGAAAATAAATCCAGGAGAGACAATTTAAAAATTATAAGACTACCTGAGAGCCATGATCAAAAAAAGAGCCTAGACATCATCTTTCATGACATTATCAAGGAAAGTTGCCCTGATATTCTAGAACCAGAGGGCACAACAAATATTGAAAGAATCCACTAATCACCTCCTGAAAGGTCCAAAAAGAGAAACTTCTAGGAATATTGTAGCCAAATTCCAGAGTTCCCAGGTCAAGAAGAAAATAATGCAAGCATCTAGAAAGAAATAGTTTGAGTATTGTGGAAATACAATCAAGATAACACAGGATCTGGCAGCTTCTACATTAAGAGATCAAAGGACTTGGAATAGCATATTCCAGAAGTTAAAGAAACTAGGATTAAAACCAAGAATCACCTACCCAATAAAATTGAGTATAATACTTCAGGGGAAAAAATGGCTATTCAATGAAATAGAGGACTTTCAAGCATTCTTCATGAAAAAGACCAGAACTGAAGAGAAAATTTGTCTTTCAAATACAAGAATCAAGAAAAGCATAAAAAGGTGAACAGGAAAGAAAAATCATAAAGGACTTTCTAAAACTGAACTGTTTACATTCCTACATGGAAAGATAGTATTTGTAACTCTTAAGACTTTTCTCAGTATTTGGGTAGGTGGAGGGATTATACACACACACACACACACACACACACATACATACATACATACATATAGATAGATAGATAGATATAGACATATAGACAGACAGCACAGGTTGAGTTGAATCAGAAGGGATGATATCTATAAAAATAAAATTAGGGGGTAAGAGAGGAATATATTGGGAGGAAAAAGGAAGAAATGGAATGGGGCAAATTATCACTCATAAAAGAGATAAGAAAAATGATTTTCAATGTAGGAGAAAAGGGAGGAGGTGAGAGGGGAAAAGTGAAGCTTACTTTTATCACATATGGCTTAAGGAGGGAATAACATGCTCACTCAATTTGGTACAAAAATCTATCCTATACTACAGGAAAGTAGGGAAGAAGGGGACAAATGGGGTGAGGGGGTTGATAGAAGGGAAGGCAAATGGGAGAAGGGAGTAATTAGAAGTAAACACTTTGGGGAAGGGACAAAGTCAAATGAGAGAATAGAATAAATGGGGGACAGGGTAGGATGGAGGGAAATATAGTTAGTCTTACACAACATGACTATTAAGGAAGTCTTTTGCAAAATGACACATATATAGTCTATATTGAATTGCTTGCTTTCTAAGTGGGGATGTCTGCGGAGAGAGGAAGGGAAAGAAGTTGGAATTCAAAGCATTAGAAATGAATGTTAAGAATTGTTATTGAATATAGCTGAAAAATAAGAAATACAGGTAATGGGGTATAGAAATCTTGCCCTACAAGAAAAGAGAGAAGATGGGGATAAGGGAAGGGTGGGGTGTGATAGAAGGGAGGGCACATTGAGGGAAAGAGTAATCAGAATGCAAGGTATTATGGGGTGGGGGGAGGGGAGAGATGGGGAGAAAAATTGGAACTCAAAATTTTGCGGAAATAAATGTCAAAATCTAAAAATAAATAAATATAACTAAACATAAAAATAAAATAAATTAAAAAAGAAAAAATTAAAAAAAAAAGTCCTTTTCAACTCCTGCTACTTCCTTATGGCTAACTTGTATGTCTCTCAAATCGTTTCAAGGATTGACTTCCAACAATGGATCAATGAGGAAGCCCAAAAAGGGAAAGGTCATTGTTTTCCTTATGGCATATATACACACAGAAATCATATATATATGTATATATGTGTGTATATATACATATATACATATATACATATACACATATACATATACGTGTGTGTACATATGCATGCCTGTGCATATACATATATAAGTATGTTTATATACATATATTTGTGTGCTTATATATGTATGTGTTTGCACATGTGTATATTTTACATGTATACAAATATATGTGCATATACAGGTAAGTAGAGAGATAGTTAGATGATAGATAGATAGATAGATAGATAGATAGCCCAGCAACAAACCTCCCAGGCTTTGTTCTTGTTCCACATCTCTTTATCCATCATGGTTTTTATATTGAGTTTTCTTAAAATGAGGTATCCTTCTATTTGTAATTGATTTCTCATTTGCATTGACTTTCAGAATGTCAGATGGAGTTCAGTTTACACTTGAAGGAAGGTGGAACCAGAAATATATTAGGTGTCAAGGCCATTTGCCCTGAAAAGCCACTCTTCCACTTCCAGTGGAAAAAGATGGATTTTCAAAGCCCTTCGGCCAACCTTCTTGAATGACCAGAAGAAGAGCAGTAATCCTGACTTCTTTGCAGTATCATGCTGATACCTTTGGTAATTAACCCCGGAACCTTACCCTGAGTCTCAAGAACTCACCAGCTTCAAGGTCAGTTTTCCAATATGTCCACCTGCATATTGGTGTGGGGCGGGGTGGAAGGACAGATCTGTGATCTCATCCATGTGGGGAAGCTGTACTGTGCAAATCTGCAGTTCACCTGTAACTTAAAAATTTCAAAGCGTTGCCAGAGATATTTGTCAGAGGTTAAGTGACTTCCCCATGGTCACCGACCTAGTGAATTCAAGACAGGGTCTAAAATGAATCTTTGTAATCCTAAAATTGGTCCTCTATCCATTATTTCATACTTCATGTCTCCAATGAGTATGGCAAACCAAATTCTATCTGTGTCTACTGGAATATCTTTGACTCCTAAAAATGGAACTGAGCACCATATAAATCTTTAAGGATCCTAATTTCTAGGATACTCAGTCCCAGAAAAAGGCTCCCACTAATACAACCTCTCAGAACTGAGAGAAAAAAATTTGTAAGGGATAACCTATTTCAGTGGGACTCCCTAGTCTCTTGACTTCAGGACCCCTTTGCCATAGGGTTTAAAAACCAGGTCTAAGTAACTTGAGACTGGAAGTTTTCTAGCTCCTAGTCACCTTTATACACACACATACACACACACGTACATGCATGCACACACACACATACATACATACATACATACCTTGACTCCTTCTACTACTTATTAGTTTGTGACTGGAAAGGAGTTCTGGATTTGGAAACTTGGGTTCAAATTCCCACTCTACTACTTACTACTTGTATAACACTAGGCAGACCATCTAAGTAAGCTCTCTAGACCTCAGTTTCTTTTTCTGTAAAATGAGTTATGTTAAATGAGCTGTCATGTCCCTTGTGGCTTTAAATCCTATGATTTCTCTGGAAAGAAGTATGGGCAGATGGAAGAAGATTCGGAAACCAAATTTACAAGGTCAGTGATATAAGATTTAGCTAATAATACCTTGAGTTTAGTAGATCTCCAAACTAAAAAACAAAATAAACAAACAAACAAACAAAAAACACCAAGAGTGATCCTTGAACAGCAAGCAAGGTTTGAAAAAGAAGAAATGTCTATACACACACCCTGGGGGCCGAACAGAGACTGCTGGGGCTAGAAGGTTTCTCTAGCCAACCTTCCACTCCCAAACTGGTTTAGTGGCTGCCTGGGTTTCAGGTTCATCTCCTCACTCCGGGCCTGCCTCAGCCACCTGGTGCTAATGCATTTCCAACTTAGCCCTGGAGCCTTCCCCGCATAATCTGTTCATGTAAATGATTTGTCATCTTGACCAGCAAGGTTAAAGCAAGGTACCTATTATAATAAGGCTGTGAAGAGCCACACAGTAACACGGGCCGTTGAAGTACAATTGTTTTATTCGCGAGGTCAGGTTAACCTTGTGTCAGGCAGACTCAGGCTAACAGCTACCCATTAAAGGGAGACAAAGCAGTCAATTTTGTAGGCTTCTTAGCATTTTTCCCACTCTCCTTTAGGAGCCTGAGAGCGCAGGGTGCCTTTGCAAGGTTTTGGTTTTTTTCTTTGCTACTGAGTAGACACCGATTCCTGCCTGTTCTCTGAGTGTGCTGAGCTCTGCATTAGCAGGGGCAGGACTCCTTTCCAGACAGCATCAGGGACTCATCATTCCTTCAGCGCTTACTATGTAGGAGCCAAGGCCTTGGATGGATGCAGTCTGCTGTTGAGTCAGAAGGGGGCGCCCACACGTAGAGAATTTCAGTAGGTCCTACAAAACATAACTACAGTATGGGGGCCTTTAGTACAGGATGGGGAGAAGTATCACTGTAGTTAAAAAAAAAATCCTAATAGTCCACAAAACTTTCAGTTGAATCACTGTACTTAAAACCAAATCACCTCATAAATTAATGGGCAGAGTTTGAGGATTTTTTAAAGGTTTTTCATTTAATTCAATTTAACAAACATGCATCGCTGCCTACTCCATGTAGGGTATTGGGCTCAGCCCTAGGGGCACAAGATGAAACAGATAAGGCTGCCTTTCAGGGGCTTACATTCTACTATGGGAGATGCGGTTTGGACAGGTATTATAGTATAGACTGGCAAAGTCAGTCAATGAAGATGGATTTTCTGAGCCAGTCTTCTGACTGAAAGGAACAGTGTTCTGCTCATCTGTGAGGATACAAAGAAAAACAAAAATAATCCCTGTCCTCAGGGAACTCACATTCTAAGTGGGGAGAAAACATGCAAAATAAAATATGCCTTCAAAGATATGCAATGTAAACGGAAGAGACCTATAGGGCTGGGAAATAGCAGTGCTGCTAACAGATAGGAAAAGGCCTCCTGTACACAGTAGGACTTTTAACTTTTTGGGCAGAGTCCAGGCAAAGTATACTAAATAAAAATCGGGGAGGGAAACACAGGGCTATAATCATCAAAGAAGGTTTCACAGAAAATGTGGTAAATGAACTGAGCACTGGGAAAAGAAGGATGAAGAAGTAGAACATCCTAGGCAAAGGAGTGATGGTTTGTGCAAATATCCACAGAGATAGAAAACAGGGTGTCAGTTTTGGCAGAAATAGACTGAATGAAGGGGAGTATAAGAAATAAGTCTGGAAAGATGGATAGATAGATAGATAGACATACAGGTTGTAGATGTTTAGATATATAGACAGACAGACAGACAGGTTGTAGATGTATATAGTTTAAAATGCCAAAAATAAGATATTTGTAATTTTCTCTCTAGGTAACAGGGAGCCATTGAAAGCTTTAAAACAGGTAAGTGGCACAGCTCAAGGTCACTAAGAATCATCAAGAGATATTTTTTTCAAATGCCAATGAGAATATTCAAGAAAGCACATTTGAGAACTACTTCTTTTTGTTCAGGCAAGATTCTGAGTTCAAGGAAGTATATATTTCCTACATATATTAATACTCCAGTGAACTTCTGGAAAAGAAGTCAGAAATTCAAGTTCAGACTCTACCTCTGATATTACCTAGTTATATGACCTCTTGCTTCTCTAGGCCTCAGTTTCCTCATCTGTAAAACAAGAGATTTTGACAAGATGATCTTCAAAGTTCCTTGCAATGCTAACATTCTGTTACCTTAACATTCTATTACTTATTACATTCTACTATAGACTTATACCCTATTATAGTTATATCTATATTATAGTATTTTACCTTAACATTCTATTACTTATTACTTTGTATGATGACATCACATTCTATACTATCATAGCTATATTATATTGTATCATGACATTCTATTATTCATTGTTTGACCTTAAGTAAGCCATGAGCACCATTGAGTCTCAGAGCTGGAAAAAACCTTAATGGCCATCTAATCCAATATATCACTAAAGCAATAATTTTATCTGTTGTGGTTCATCCTCCATTTTTAAAGATGACCAATGACATCACAGAGTGATGTCTTGACTTGCTAGTGAATTAAATTTAAATGAGGCAGATTTGCACAAAGTTATAAGCCTCTCACTATCCTTTCCAGTCATCGAAGTCCAGTGTCAAGACAAAACTCAGGATGACTGGTGATGTCCTGAGATGCAATGGATGATCTTGATGTCTTCAATGTCTGACCAAGTTCCAAGCATCCCACAGAGCCTGCTTCAGACACCTTCATGGCCATTGAAACAAATTGTTCTCACCCATCCATTCCACCAAGGGAAGTCTTCACATGCTTGGGGTAGGCATTCCCCTAACTCCCTAATGG
Organism: Potorous gilbertii; assembly: GCA_028658325.1. NCBI lineage: Eukaryota > Metazoa > Chordata > Mammalia > Diprotodontia > Potoroidae > Potorous > Potorous gilbertii. The sequence goes on from CM053769.1 coordinate 194,833,845, forward strand.
GCTTGAAGCCTGTTGGTTACCCTCAACCTGGCTTAGTTCATCTGCCAAGATGGTTTTCCTAGAGTGTGGCCTCTGTGCATGCTATGACTTCTTGGAGCCACAGGTAAGAGTTGGGTGAGAGGTGAACACTCACAGGTGAATGAGCCGCTCTAAGAAGGATTTGGACACCAGAGGTGCCAGTTCTCCCTGAGCATCCCAAGTAATTCCATCTATGCAGCTTGTGACAAGTGGTTATCCAGTTTCCACATTAAAATGTACAGCAATAAGGAGACATTTTATTACAGTGGCAATTCTAAATGTTAACCTCTCTGGGTATCTTCCCTCATTGAAAAGCAAAGATAATACTTTTACTATCTGGATCAGAGGGTTGTCAACTAGAAAGCATTATGGAAATATGAGCTATTATTATTCTGTGTCTCTGGTTACATTTTCAGAGTCTGAGCAGAGGAATATGAACTTCAGATGAAAAAAGAAAAGGAATTATTAAGTAGAAGGTTTTCTGTTCCAGCTTCCTAGAGAACAAAGAACCCTTACCTATCTATAGATACACTTAGCACAGTGTAACACTCACTCACCATAGTGTAACACTCAATAGAATGCTGACCATGAAGACTGGAATATGTAGGTTCAAATCATGTTTTAAGCACTTACTACCTATATGACTCTGGGGAAGTCACTTAAGACTCTCTGGGTCTCGGTTTCTTGATTTATAAAATGAAGATATTAATGTCATCTACCTTATAAGGTTATTGTGGAGATCAAATGATAAAATGTATTTAAAGAGCTTTCCCAACCTTACTGTATTAAAGAAATGTTAGCCATTATTATTACTCAAAGTTAATGAAGCAGTTTTGGCCAATTCCCTGTTAATGCCTTTTCTTGTTAAATTTTCTAAAGAAATTGCATTTCTTTTCCTCAGACTGGGCCAACTTCAAATCTGCCTGGTATGTGAGATTTGCCAAAGCTAGTTAGATTGGTTTGTTTTTTTTTATTTTAATGTTATTTTATTTTGGTCTGGACCTGTGCTTTTATCCCCATAAGTTGTTCCCAGTCTGGGACTTCTTTCCAACAATTCAGATCATCAGCTCCTCTAAAATCCATACTCAAAGGATCATAGACTTCAAATTGAAAGAGACTTTAGAGGTAATCTATTCCAAACCTCTCATTTTGAAGCTAAGTACACTAAAACCCAGAAAGGTCAAGGTATTTGCCCAAGGTCACACAAGTAACAAATGATAGAGGTGGAAATTGAATGTTGGTCCTCTTGACTACAAATTAGTTGGGTTTGTTTTGGTTTTTTTTTTTTTTTCATTATACTGATATCCTAAAGAGTTGCCTAGGGCACCAGAAAGCCAAGTACCTTGCCCAGGGTCAAATAACTAGTTATATATCAGAGAAATAACAGAAATCTAAAACTTTCAGAATTCCCTGCTTGTCCTATAACCATTAAAATACTGTCTAACATATTTATATAATATTTATACTTTTATATAATACCTGCTGTTATACTTGCTTCTATATGTACCTTGTCTGCCCTGTTAGATTGCACACTCTGAGAAGGTATAGACCATGCATTATAAACATTTGAGTTCCTTAGAACATCCAGCACAATGCCTTGATATGGAAACTGTTTTTTAGATATTTGTTGAATGACTAAATGAACAAATAAATAAGATAGTGAGATTTAGAGCTCCAAGGGACATTAGAGATCATATAACCCAATACCCTCATTTTATAAATGTGGAAACTGAGATTCAGTGTGATCAAGTAACTTGCCCAAAATCACACAAATGTTAATTGGAAAAACTAGGGTTCAAACTCATGTCCACTGAATCCAAAATCCAGTATTTTCCAATAGTCTCTACTCCAAATTTGGGATCTTCTTTTTGGGATGTGTATGTATGTGTGTGGGTTGTGTGTTTTTTATTACAATGATGATTCTATTTCAATTGAATTTGTAAGGAGGCTGCGGGTTTTATTTTCCCAACATGAATCACTGATGATCTAACAAATTAATTACCCATCCATCCTGCCTTACTGAGTGAGGTCATGGGAGAACTGATGGGATCAGCTGACCTCCTCTAGATGGTAGTGTCAGGGCTCCCATTTAAGGACTGAAGTTCAATGCCAAAATTGCCAGTTTAGGTTAGAATCAGCCTTAAATGTATCTTATTATATGGAGAGGCACACAAATGCAATATGTCATCTTTAATGGTTCAGAACAAAGCCTAAAAAAATAGTGTCCCAGCACAGATGAATTTTATAACCTTTGATATATGGCTTTCATTATTAACAATAATTTCTGTAACTGCATCCAAATTCGGGAAGACACTCGATGAATATTAATTTTAGTTTTGATTTATTTTCTGTGCCTTGCAACTCCCTCTAGGGCGGACCGCATTCCCAGAGTCCCTGGTGCCCCAAGATCTGATGTCCTGCCTCTCCTGTGAAATTCTCCTTGTTCCAGGAACCGACCAGCTCGGCCTCAGCAAATGCTGCTCTTTGGGTTTTGCTGTTCTGGCTCAAAAAATTGGGGAAATGAAGGACTTTTTTTCCCATTGGGCTCTTTCCCCCCACCCCCTTGGTATTTTACCAAGACTCATGCCCCTCCCTTTTGCCCCCACCTTTTGTCATTACACTAAAATCTAATTGCAAGACAACTCTCTTCACCTAAGTCATCAACAAAGCCCAATTATTTCTAATGCATGCAGAAAGCAAAAAGAAGGGGAAAAAAGAAAAAAGCAAACAATACAAAGGCATACAGTAACCTAAGCCTTTTTCACAGTCAGGCTTCAAGTTCACATGTGAATTTATGCCAGTTTTGACATTAGCCGAAAAAATTAACAGTTCTCAAAAATGAAACTCTCACAAAAGGGGTTTTGTGTTTCAAGCAGAATAAATTATAGTGTGATGTTATTAAAACACTTAGTTGTTAAGTTGCCAAGAAAATCCAGTATATTCACACAGACTCGAGGACCTGTCTCCATGCAAAGTAATTAAATTAGATTTATGGGCTGCATTACATCAGTGTTTGATAGTTCATTTTTCCTTTCTTCATATTTTGTCCTGCTTTATTAGAGCATGTGACAGATGGTAAAAATAGTGTGAAGTTTCTTGGCCCTGTGCTAAATCCCCTTTCGCTAGTATATCTCTCTTCTGTCAGTTCTCCCCAGCGATGATAAATTAACCTCTCTCTTTGTATCCCAAGTGTGGCAGCAAAGCTCTCTTTGACACAGTACTATCACTTTATCTTAATCTGTGCTGTTGGAAGAGAGAGGGAGATGATGCAATCGCTACCCGGAGTTTAAAGAGAAGATTTATTGTGTCAGAAAAGGGGAGGATGATTAATATAATATGCATCATTATATTTTTCATTTTGTCTCATTTGTCGACTTTTCCTCTTTGGATGTGAGAGGTTAGGTTCATCCCCAGGGAGGGCTAGCCTCTACTCTGCCTCTCTGGCTCCCAGCAAAGGGTGTTTGGTGGACTGGGGCCTGCCCCAAGGCAGTGAGGAAACAGGATGGGGGGGGGGGCCTCTGTTAATGATACCCCTCCCATTTACCCACCTCCTCCGAAGGGGCCACCCACCCCAGTAGACATAGGATAGGATTTTCTTAGCTCCTTGCCTTTTCAAAAGCAGTTTGGGGTCAAGGTGGGAAGGAAGAGGGGTCTTGTAGAGCCCCTGAGGAAAGAAGTATGAATTGTGCACCCATAGAGGGCTGGGGGTGGGGGGAGACATAGAGTGCAGCCCCATTTGTTGTCATTCAGTAGTGTGGGACTTCTTAGCAAAGACACTAGAGTGGTTTACCATTTCCTTCTCCAGCTCATTTTACAGATGAGGAAACTAAAGCAAACAGGGTTAAGTGACTTGCCCAGGGTCACACAGCTAGTGTCTATGGTCAAATTTGAACTCAGGTCTTCCTAACTCCAGGCTGATAAAGAAACTGGGACTCAGAAAGAAGATAGAATTGGCACAAGCTTAAAACCTGGGGAGTGATGCTGTCCCCAGCCCCTAGCACAGTGACTGGGCCATGTTTGGTGCATAATAAGTCATCCACAAACAAAGCCACGAATGGAACCCAGTTCATGTGATTCTGCTCCTCCCACTTAGCACTTCCATAATAAAGGTCATCTGGTTTAATGTCATCATTTTACAGATGAGGAAACTGGGTTTGGACAAGGGAAATGATTTACCCAAGGCCACACAGCTAGTATGTCTGTGGCAGAGTTATGGGTCAAACCACTAGAATCCATCCGGCTTATTGTTGCATCTAATGTTCTCTGAACACGGGGATTTATTGTTTCACTTAATGCAACTTCTGAAAGGAGAACTCGACCACATTATAAAATACTAAGTCACTCAGACCACTAGGGCAAGATGTGCTGAAATTGTGCCTGGCTAAAATTGATACAGAGGCAACTTGCTTTACACAATAGCTTCTGTACTGAAATGGGAATCCCCAGTTTGTCTGACCTCACTTTGCTTCCCTAATCTTATTTTCCACTATTCCCTAACACAGAGTTCAACAAATCCAGGGTCACCATGGCCCCTAGTATTACCAGTCCAATTTTCCCCCAAATCATCATCATCAACAAGCATTTATTAAACATGTACTATGTGCCAAGAACTATGCTAAGTGATGAGTATATAAAGAAAGCAAAAATATGGTCCCTCCTGCACCCGGAAGAACTCACATTCTAATGGGAGACACCATATATAAGCAACCTTGTACAGACAAGATATATACAGTAAATCACTGGTCATATCAGAGGGGAAAACCCAGGAGCAAGAAAGGCCTCTTACAGAAGGTAGAATTTGAACTGAGTCTTAAAGGAATCGAGGGAAGCCCAGAGGCAGAGGTGAGGAGGGAGAGCATTCCAGACACAGGACAGTGAATAAAAAGGCATTAAGTTGGGAGATAGAGTGTCAAATGTAAAGAATGGGAAAGAGCTCAATTTCTATGGACCATAGAGTGGGTGGAGGGGAGTTAGGTGTAATAAGACTAGAAAGGTAGGGATGGATTGTAAAGAATTTTAAAAGTCAAACACAAGATTTTATACTTTATCCTGAACATAATAGGAAGCCACTGAAGTCTGAGAAGGGGAGTGAAGTGGGCAGTAGGAAAGTCATTCTGGACAGATGTCTATTTTGTTCCTCTCTCTCATGTGTGTTTAAGTTTTACTATCCAAATGGCATTGTGCTAAAAATAGAGGACACAAAGACAAAATAAAAAATTACCCCTGACTTCAAAAAAAACAAATTCTACTATCACAACAGCTTAGAAAATTATAGATGCAAAATTGGAACCTTGAAGATCGCTTGTTCTCATCCCCTTATGTTACATAATAGTACCTGAGGATACCACTCAACGTTCACCACGGGTTCCTCAGACAAGGTTAACTCAAGGTGAACCTCCTCTTTGGGTTTCCATCTCCTCAACACCATCGTTCATGAGCCCCTGTCAATGAATTTACCTTTAACAATGAGCCAGTAGATGAAATTAGCCCCAAACAAGTCAGTTACTAAACACTTATTAAGCACCACTATGTGCTGGACAATGTGCAGAGGATACAAAGAAAGCCAGAAGACAGCCCCTGCTCTCAAGAAGCTTACAATCTAATTGAGGCACAACATGCAAGTAACTATGTGCAAACAAGCTATATACAATATAAATAGAAAATATTCACAACGTGAAGGCACTAGAATTAAGAGGGGTTGGAAAAAACTTTCTGGAGAAGGTAGGATTTTAACTGGGACTTGAACAAAGCCAAGGAAGTCAGGAGGTAGAGGTGAGGAGGAAGAGAATTTCAGGCATGAGGGCCAGCCCATGAAAAGACCTGGAACAGAGAACTAGTATATCATTGCAGGCCAATATCACTGGATCAGGATAAATGGCAAGTTATAAGATTGGAGACATGGGTGAGCAGTACCATCTCCTGCCCCCAACATGGTCAGATCGGTGCTTTAAGGTAATTGCTTGATGGCTGAGTAGAGGATAGATTGGAGTAGGGAGAGACTTGTGACAGAAAGATCAACCAGCAGGCTATTTCAGTATTCAAAGTGTGAGGAAATGAGAGCCTGAACCATGGCGGTGGCAATATTGGTGCTGGAAAAAGGTGTATTCAAAAGATGTTACACAGGTAAAATTAAAAGGCTTTGGCAACAGATTGGATATGTTGGGTGGGGAAAGGGGTAAGGGTGATGGGGAAGTGATAAAAAAAAGAGTGAGGAGTCCAGGATAACACTGAGATTTTGAGTCTGGGGAACTTGGAGGATGGTTGTGTCCTCAACAGTAATACAGAATTTTAGAAGAGAGGAGCATTTAGAGGGGAAAATTGGTGATTTCAGTTTTAGACATGTTGCATTTAAGATGTCTATAGGACATTCACTCTGAGGTGTCTAACGGGTAGTTATAGACATAAGGCCAGAGGTCAGAAAGAAGATCAGGGTTAGATGAATACTTTTGAAAATCATCAGCCCAGAGATGATCATTGAATCCATGAAAACTGATGAGAGCAAGTGAAACAGTACAAAGGGAGAAAAGGGTCCAGGAGAGAGACCCGTGTGATATGCATCGTTATGGTGAGTGTGTGTATTCGTCCTTTGTTGCCGAAGAAGACCATGCCATTAGAGAAATAATGACATGACTTGCAATTGACTTTGTTTTGAGTGAGGGAGGGCTGGAGATGACCCAGGATGAGGCAATTGGGGTTAAGTGACTTGCCCAAGGTCACACAGCTAGTGAGTATCAAAAGTTTGAGGTGAGATTTGAACTCAGGAACTCCTGACTCCTGCACTGGGTCATCTCTAGTCATCCTGATGACTATCTGGTCACTGGATTCAGATGACTCCGGAGGAGAAGTGAGGCTGGTGACCTGCACAGCCCTCCCTCACTCAAAACAAAGTCAAGTACAAGTCACGTCATTTCTCTGATGGCATGGTCTTCTTTGGCAATGAAGGACGAATATACACACTCTATTAAGACATTTAGTCATTGGATCAGGCCTGAGGGAGGGAGAGAGGAAACTTTTCTGGCATTTTTTCTTTTGCATCATAAGATCTAACTCTTTCTTCAAGCTTCAAGTTGGTGTTTCCTTTCCAGAAGTAGATTTTTGCCCCTAGGCACCAAGTTCTGAGAGTTCAGAGCTACTCAACCTTACTACTGCACTTGGGCTTAATTCTATTTTTTCATTTGTATTTCTTGGTCAGTAACGATTCCTTCTCTATCAGAAACCTCTCTCTAGTATAGGATCAAAAAGTCTGTGTGAAGACCCTGCTTAATTCCACTTGCTAAATTACTTTTCATTGGTGCCTATTTACATGGTGGTCTTTCAACAAATTACCAAGGGCTTCTCAACTCTTTGACTCTCTCATGTTGATGAGTTGGAAGGGGAAAGGCATTGAAATAACACTGTATCCAGCAGGCTCCCTAATTTCTAGCCATATTCTTGGCCTTCCATGTGTATGTGTGTTAAGAAAGCCCTTTCGAATTTTGACCTTACCCTACATATAAATACAGGAACCAAAAGAGATTAACAGAGGTTAAGTGGTTTGTTCCAAAATTAGCCAGGAATGAAACAATTTGAAAAGACCACTAATAATGGACAGAAGCACTCATTTCATAGATTATAAGAATTGGAAGTGGCCTAGATAGGACATCCAGTCCAACCTCCTATTTTTACAGATGAGAAAACAAGTCCAAAGAAACAACAGGACTTGACCAAAGACATATAGGTAACTAATAACAGAGCCGGACCTAAAATCTAAGTCCCCTAAGTCTTGACCCAGAAAATTTTCCACTATATCTTCTTGCTTTGGAGATCTACTTGGTATGTCCTTGGCCTTCTCAAAATGATGTGGCACCTGCCACAGCTCAAATTGGGACTATGGTGGAGGGGGGAACCAATGACCATCAAACCTTCTAACCAGATGTGCTCAGATGCCTCTTTGAAACTTTCTTGAGCAATGGGGGGTCAAACTTAAATAGAAACAAAGGTCCCTAAACTGTACATAAGCATCTCTCCATGCTGCGTTTGATTTAGAAAACCACATGTTAACTTTATCTACATTCTATTTTGTTTTTATGTATTTTGTTAAATATTTCCCAATTACATTTTAATCTGATTCAGGCTGCACTGTGGAGTATTGCTGGCTGCCCTCAGACAACATATTTAATACCTCTGCTCCTGAGGATAACTTGAAGCTAAGAATCAAAGTCATATAACCCACAGGCTTCCTTTTTAATCTCCCTTTTTTGTTGTTTTTGTTGTGTTTTGTTAGAAAACCGACGTATACAAAGTTCATCTAGTTCCCAGATTTGGGGTAAGTCCAGGCTTCCCACTTTCACAAGCACATCGCCTCCCATTCCTGCTTCCACATATTCACTCATTTCATGCTGTTTCCCTTGCCTGGAATTTTTTCCCTTCTCCTCACTGTCCCATTTAAATTTTTGCACTCAAGATTCCTCCTCACATCCTACTGCCTCCATAAAGGTTAGAGCTGAATTGAATCATAGGCTCTAGAATTGGAAGGGACTGTAGAGATCACTTAGTTCATTCCTATCATTTTACAGATGAGGAAACTGAGGCCTATACAGGTGAACTTGCTCAAGGTCACAGAGGTAATAGACCAGAGGTCTGTCAGAAAGGTCCTCCAAAATCAGAGCTCATTCCATTATACCATAGTTTTCTCTCTGGCCATAACTCGTAACTTTATCTCCTCTACACTACTTCTAGGTTAAGTGACATTTTCTATTTTCTCTTGCGTTGTTAAATGTGGTTTAACACATACTGGTGTAAGACTCCCTCAGAAAGATCATGAGCCTGTTGAAGGCAGCAGCATGCCTTTCACTTCATTGTTTTCCTTGGGCCTAATATGCTGTTGATCCATAGGTGAGAAAGACTAGAAGGCTGGGTCAAGTCACTTAACTCTGTTTGCCTCAGTTTTCTAGTCTTTACAATGAGTTGGAGAAGGAAATGGCAAACCGCTTTGGTATCTCTGCCAAGAAAACCCCAGATGGGGCCACAAAGAGTCAGACATAACTGAACAACAACATTCTCAGGTTTGATGTGTGGATAAAAATGAGATAATATTTGTAAAGCATTTTGCAAACCTTAAAGCATGGTATGAATGCTAGCTATTATTATTTTTAAAGAATATATAACATCATAGATTTGGATTGAGCTGGATCAATGAAGGGGACTGACACAAGAATAGAGGAAGACACAGCCCAAACTCATCTATATGCTGCCTCAAATCCTCTTGGAAAGTAGGAGTGTTATAAGTCATAAATAATAACAGCTAGTATTTGTACAGAGGGCTTTATATACATTAGCTTCATCTGGCCTTCACAATGACACTGCAAAGTAAAAAACTATAGGTCATCTGCATGTTATAGATGGGAAACTAAGGCCTTGAGGGGCAATTACACATCTAGTAAGTGTTACAGAGGTTTCTTCTGATTCTGAGTCCAAGAATCTTTCTATTGCATCATATGGATTCATTTAAATTTTTTAAAAAGAACTAGAAGTTCCCCCTTTCCTCTTAACTCTCCTCCCATGTAACTTAACTTTGTATAGTTGAGTCAAGTCAACAGTCATTTATTAAGTGCCTATTGTGTACCCACTCCCCTTGCATTGTTGTCTGTCCTTCATTATCAAAGAGGATCGTGACATCAGGGAGATGATGTCAGAACAGGCAAGTGGATTGGATATAACTGAATTCTGACTCTAGTTGAAGCAAGTCAACAAGCAGTGTGTTATATAATAACATATAATAACAAGTGTTATTAATTGTCTAACATGTACTAGGATTGGTGCTAAGTGCTGGGAATATTAAAAAAAATTAAAAAGCAAGAACGTCCCTGCTCTGAAGGAACTCATAGTCTATTTTGGGGGACACCAAGCAAATAATTATAAATAAACAAGATACAGGGTAAATTGGAGATGAGCAATAAATGGAAGACACTAGCAAAAAACTTCTTGCAGAAGGTGGGATTTAAACACAGTCTCTCCTCACTCCTTACCTTTCATCCTAGCTCTTATAATTCTGCAAGCATATAGCAAATGAAAAAGGTAGGAAAGCATTACACTGGAGGCCTGGAGTAGGGGAGTTGGAGGCAGAGGGACAGTTGAGATAACTTTCAAAAGGGGCTAATTTGTCCGCAGGAGAAACACAGTCAACTTTGGATTATCTGCACTCATGGAGATGGACAGTGATGCTGATAATCCAAAACTCTGGATAACCCAAAAGTCATTTATATTTAGCTTTGGAAGGCTAAATATATGGAATGCATTAGATGATTTTATTTTTGGCAGCAGATTTACCATCCTAATTATGTTTTGCTTGAACGAATTTTAAAATTAGTTTGCATTTCCTAAGCACACATCATCTGGGTAAGACAGGGGCAGGAGGAGGGGAAGGAGGAAGAGGAGGGTGTTGCGTAATGTAAGAAAACCAGGCTAGAGTTAACACTTTATTGACAGCTGCTCTATTAAATGGATAAGCAGCACACAAATAAAGGAGAGTTAGCTAGACTTGAGTCCTAGCTCGCTGCCACGCAAATGCTTACTTGTCCATTGACCAAGGATAAAATGCTTGATAAGCAAAGAAGAAAGGTCATCATCTGCCTGCATGCTTTCTGAGGTAAGAACCTCATTGCCAAGACAAAATCTCTGATAATAAATTCCCTCTGCTTATTCGCAAGGTTGGATTATTATATTCTTCTGTAAAATCATATAAGAAGCTACCTATTCCCCAAGTGTTTCACAGGTAACATTCCCTTCATTCTGGAACCAAGTTTGGAAAAAGGGAAAAGGTTGTCTGAAAATGCCATTTTCCAGATGGCCCAAATAGGACTGAGTTCTTCATGAAAGATCACAGAAGTAGAGCTGGGAATGGCTGCCACCCTCAATTGCTACCCACTCCCCCAAGGATTGCAGAACATGCTTTAGAGAGATCAGGGGGTGGTGGCAGGGGGAACCTTATGCTTCAGTAATATTAATCATTTGTCATATTTAGAAAATGATTTGCTGTATTCAAAACTTACAGAAACATAAAACTGTCAAAAAAAATAAGGAGGATTTTTTTTTCAAATGTACTATGCCATTTTAAGGAAAATAGAATTTTCCAAAGACGATACTAGTAGGGGAAGGGATGAAAATGGGTTGCAATTTTAATCATGCACAAAGGACTACAAGAATTAAGAGATACAACAGAGCCAAAGTTTCTTCCAGTAGAGTATAGAATCTTAGCACTAGAAATAATCTCAGAAGTTTAGTCCAACACACACACATATACACATACCTATTTCATATAGACATATATATACACACACACATTTATGTACACACACACACACACACACACATACACACACACACACACACATCTTTTCCCCAACATCTGGTCACGTAGCCTCTGTTAGAGGATCTCAAATGAGGAGAAACCCACTACTAATACCCGGGGGACCTACCTCATGTATTGTGGGACTCAGATGAGATCATGTGGATAAAGTGCTTTGAAAACTTCAATGTTCTATATAAATGTCAGCTGTCATTAGTATTATCACTTCCCAAGGCAGCCCATTCTGCCTTTGGATAGCTCTAATTGGGAGGAAGGGTTTTTTTTCTTTTATATTGAACTGAAATCTGCCTCTCTGCAACTTTTTCCAATTGCTCATTCCTCTGCGGCTAAGAAGTCTAATCTGTCTTCCATATGACAACCTTTCAAATATTTGAAGACAGTTATCATGCCCCCTCTACATCTACTCTTCCCCCAGCTAAACATTCCAAGTTTCTCCAACCAATTATCATATGGTAAGTTCTCCAGTCTCCTAATGGGTAGGGCTGAATTGACATCTACTGTTCAGGGGCATCACGTATGGAAAGGTGCTATCCTAAGGGACATGCCCCTTAGGAATGTGGGGAGGACAATAGTTCTTGCTTCTCATTCCATAGTAATCTGGTCTCTAAGTTTCGTCAGTCAAATGAAACTACTTTCTCCAAAGTTACCAATGATCTCTTAATTGCCAGATAGGACAGACTTTTCCCAATCATCATCCTTCTTAACCTCTCTGCAGCATTCAACACTGTTGATCACCATCTACATTTGAGTACTCTCTCTTCTCTATGAGTTTTTATGAAACTGATCTCTCTTGGTTGTCCTCATGCTTGTCCAATTGCCTCTTCTTAGTCACTCTCCTTTGCCGAATTATGAATTACCTTTTAAATGTATGTCCTCTCCAAGGCTCAGGGTATTTGTCTTTCCACACCCTGATGGTAATTTCATTGGCTCCCGTGCATTCAAGTATTATCTCCACAAAGATGGTTTCCAGATTATATATTTAGCCCTCTTCAGCTCCATCATTTCATCACCAACAGCATATAGGACATTTCAGATTTGTTGAATGATAGGCATCTCAAATTCCAATATGTCAAAAGAAAAAAACCACAGCTTATTATCTTTCTCCATCAAATAAAACTCTCTTCTAAACTTCTGTATTTCCGTTGAGGGCACCACCGTCTTTTCAGTCTCGCAGTGTCTCACAATCCTAGAGTCATCCTGGACTTCTCCTTCTCCCGCACCCCTCCCCCATATCTGATTAGTGACCAAATTTTACTATTTCTTCCTTCACATCTCTTGCATCCGTATTCTTCTCTCCAAGGACACAGTTATAACCCTAATTCAGGCCCTCATCACTTCTCACCCAGACTACTGCAACAAAACCCTAATAGGTTTCCCTCCCTGTGGTCTCTATCTCCTCTCCAATCCCTCTTCCACATAACTGCCAACTGATATTTCCAAAGCCCAAGTCTGACTATATCACTCCCCCAATCAATAAACTTCAGTGGCTCCCTATTGCCTCTGGGGTCAAAAACAAACTCCTCTGTTTGGTATATAAAGTCCTTTACAACCTGTCTCCAGCCTACTTCTCAAGCCTTACTATATATTAACGCCCCCCCCCTTTATATACTCTATAATTCAGCCAGATCAACTTTATTTTCCTTACATTCAGCTTTCCATTCCCCAACTCCTTGGGTTTGAACAGCTTACTTCTTATACCTGGATGGTCTTCCCTCCTCCCTTCCACCTCACAGAATCTCTAACTTTCTTCAAAGTTCCCTCAAATGATTCCTCTGACTGGAGGCTCTTCTCCCCTTCCCCACCATTACTGCATCCCCTCTGCCCCACACCACCTCCCAAAACAAGGTTTGACAAGGTGGCATTGAAGGGTCATGATCCTCAGTCATTCCCTTCTTTTCTCTACCAATCCAGAAGATGCCTTGCTTATTGTGATATGAGTGCACCTTGCCTTAACCATCTATAGGCAAGCAACTTCATTCCTCTAGGACTCATTTTCATTATTTGTACATGAGGGAGTTGAATGATCTTGTTTTCATTTGCATATATTTTGTATAGATATATTTCTATTTGTACGTATCTCCTCTGATAAAATGTAAGTTCCTTGAATGGAGAGATTACTTCATGTTTGTCTCTGTGTTTCCATGCTGTCGTGATTAATGAGAATTTATGATACCTCACTAGCCCCAGGGTGTATACCAACCATCTTCCTGTGATATTGCCAATCACACACCACCACCCACTACCCTGCGCACATAAACACTCTTTCTTCCTCTCATTCTTGTACAGTAATCAAATCAACTCTACCTGGAAGGGAAGTGTCAGTAGAAGGCCCTGATTCCACTCACTAACCCTATGACTTCTCAGACCAAAGTATCTCTCCCTGGCTAACACTGCCTTATATGTGCTGCCCTTCCCTATTGGAATATAAGCTCCTTGAGGGCAGGAGACTGTCTTGTTTTTTGCCTTTGTATCCCCTCCTGCACTTAGGGTCTGCATTTAAAATGGTGTCTAGCACTTACTATTGTTTAAGAATTTCATTTTCATTCATTCATTCATTGCCTTGTAATGTACCTGGCATACAGTAGGGGCTTAACAAATGTTGACTGATTGATTGATTGACTAAGGAGCATAGCAGTTTTCCATGCAAACCCCTACTTCCTACAATAATCTACTATCCAACAATGACAGAAGGGGAACCTGGAACTGGGCATAGGCACAAACTGTCTCTAGTTACCTGAAGTCATTTCAGTTCCTTGGCATCCACTATTTCCACCTTTGCCCCAGGAGCAGAAAGTTCATGGATGATTATCAGCTAACCTATTCTCATAAAAAAATTCTACTTAATAAATGTTTGCTAGAAAAACAAGTGACTGACCTGGAAGTCAGATGACCTGGTTTCAAACGGTGGCTCTCTTTCCTATCTATGTGTCCTTATGTGACTCACATAATCAACCACAACCTCAGGTTTCTCATCTGTAAAGCTGTCAGACTTTAAGATCCTTCAGGTTTCTTCCAGCTCTGACATTCTGTGATTCTAGAACCATTTGATTCAACCTCCTCTTCGTGTAGATGAGGAAATTCCCAGTTAACGAAGCAGCTGGTGCTGCTTTCTTCAAAACATCTTCTATTCATTCTTTCCTTTTACCATCACTGTCTTATGCTCTCATCACCTCATATTTGGGATATTACAAAACTATGCTAGTTTTGTTATCTCTTCTCCTTCTCTCCAATTCATTCTGCAACCTGTTGTCAAGTCAGTTTTCCCAAAGCATTTCTTTCACATTGAAAACAACTGGATTTGGAGCCAGAATCTGGGTTCAATTCCACCTCTTCCACCTACCTATTTACTATCTCTGTGACCTTGAGTAAACCACTTCATTTGCTAGAGTAGCCGTGGTAGTAATTTGAGGGTCAGAGCAGGAGGACATGAGTATCCATCCACAATTAGGAACTTCTAAAGTCATCCAGCTAAATCTCCTTCTCATTTTTCAGAGAATAAAACTTCTGTTGTTGTTACTCAGTTACTTCCAATTTTTCATGACCCCATTTGAGGTTTTCTTGGCAAAACTTACTGGAATGGTTTTCCATTTCCTTTTCCAGTATATTTCATAGGTGAGGAGATTGAGGCACACAAGGTTAAGTGACTTGCCCAAGGTCACAGGATCACTAATTGCCTGAGGTCATATTTGAACCCAGGAAGGTGAGCCTTCCAGATGCCAAGCCTAGCACTCTATCCACTGCACCATCTAGATACCCCAAGACTTAGGCTGGTGAGTAGCAATTGGTCCTTTCCAAGACACATTTGCACAGTATTAACATATGAGACACAACAGATGCCATGTGTGTATAGCAGCCCAGTAAAATGAAAAAATCACTTTTACTCATTTTGGAGACCTGAATTCTAGGCCTGGCTCTGCTACTCACTCTCTGTGGCTTTGTGGAAGGCCCTTACTCTTCTTCAACCTCTTTCGTCATATGTCTTATAAGGAGATTGAACTGGACAACCCATTAACTGAATGATCCCTTTCTTCTATAAAATGTTATGATCCAGTGGGTCCAGTAAGACTAGAGATAGATTCCCTGAGATCCCTAAGAAAAGAGGGTTCTTAAAATCATAAAATACCAGAGCTAGACCTGTCTTATATGTCTAATAAGTGCACTGATTATGGTTCTCTTAGGTTCATCTTCCTGACTTAAAATCTGGTCTCAGACACTTGCTAGCTGTGTGACCCTGGGCAAGTCATTTAACCTTGTTTGCTTCAGTTCCTTATCTGTAAAATAAGCTGGAGAAGAAAACAGCAAACCACTCTAATATCTTTGCCAAGAAAATGCCAAAAGGGGTCATGAAGAGTTAGACATGGCTGAAAAATGATGTGTTACTCTACCTGTCTCAACATGATGCCCTCTTTGCCTGTGAATGGAATGGGAGAGTTCTGGAAGAAGCCAAACTAAAAGGCAATTACCTTCCTGCCTGTGACAAATACACCGGTGTTTTTAGTTACAGTCAAGGTGATGGAAGACTTCAATCAATTTCTCAGAGCTGCAACTTGACTGAGTAGGGAAAGGAGATGGGAGGCAGGAGACGATAAATGGTCTCTGACTGAAAGGCATGGTTTGTTTAGTTGTCACTGCTGATTGACAGGAATGAGCAGTCTTGACATCCTCAGTCCATCCCCTCTTCTCCATTGCCTCTCTCCTCTACCAGGGCTAAAGGAAGGCTGGCTTCCTGTAATTACATGAATATATCTGACCATAGTCATCTTTGGGCAAGTAATATCACTCCCCCAGACTCATAGCTCATTGAATCATGAATTTAGGAGCTGAAAGGGATCTTGGAGGATGTTAGGCTCAATGTACAGATGGTAAAACTTAAGTCCTGAGAAGAAAGGTGACATTGCCAAGGTCACACACCTAGCTGGCAACAGAGCCAGGACTCAGGGACCCTGACTCGCAATCTAAGACTTTTTCTACCATGCCATGCTGAATTATGGGGGGCATTTGTTGCCAACAGATGTGGGCCCAGAGTGGCCCTGAGAAGGAGACTTTGCCAAGGAGCAAATTCCAGAGGAACTTTCACAAGGTACACTCTGCACAAAGGGCTCCATGCTCCTGAAACTCCTGGGGTAGTTTGCCATAAATCTACCAAGTAATGAAGATCAGGCCTTGAGGAGACTGGCTCTGAACATGTCTGGGTCAGTAGTGGAAGTAGTATTGATAACATCACAGTCTAACTGTTTACTTATCCATGAACAAGCCACTTCTTTGACTCAAATGGAGTCTGAGGATATTGAGCTATAGATATACTAAGCAACATCCCAATTTTCCCCTAAGATTATGTATGTGTGTGTGTGTGTATGTGTGTATATACATATATATGCGTGTGTGTATATATATATACACACGCATATATACATGTATATATGTATAGACATATGTATACATACCCATATATATATATACATATACCTGTATATATGGGACCATAAGATTTAAACCTAGAAGGGACAATGCAAATTAGCATTTCCATCAATCCTCAGAATGCGTACCATCCATTTACTTGAACTATACATAGGAAGCATGGCATAATGGAAAGACCATTAGATTTGGGGTCAAAGACCTGAGTTCCAATCTAGGCCTCAGATGTAGACTCTTTCTACCAGCATAGATGGCAACCCTTGCACCCTAGAGATCATTGCGTCATGAGTTTCTGTAAGGCAAAAGAGTCATCATCTGATGGCCAACCTTCTAATGCATTAATTCTTAATTAATTAGTTCTTATTCTCCGGGTCATGGACCCTCAAGGGGTCAATGAATACACTACAGGGGATCTGTGGACCTGAATGGGGAAAAACTAACCTTTGGTTTCATTTTATGCATATAAAAACATTACTGTGAGAAGGGAGTTCATAGACTTTTCTAGATTGCCAAAGACTCTACACCTGACTCTAATGATACCCTGTACTTAGCCAGGTGGGAACTCAAAGGGCAAGAAAGAACAGTACTAAAAAACTTTCCAACTTGGTAGGATGAGGCAGAACTTATTTTCTCCTTATCCAGCCTTCAAGAACCCAGGTTTCCCCCTACCCCTTCAATACAACGATACATTGAAGGAAGAGATTTCAGTGCAGGAACTTTCCCATAACTTGATTTAACATGAGACTGTGGACTTGGGATAATTTGCACATCTGATCCACAACAAACATGTAGATAGAACGCATTTTTGGAAGGATTAAAATTCTCCATGAAACTTCCCAGAGCTGCTGGTAGTCTCTGGGAACTGTGTAAGTCAATAAGGAGCATTTAGCATTCTTTACTAAGAGATAAGGACCTGCTAACTCTAACAGGCAGGCCATCTTTGTTAAACACTTCAAGGAAAAGCAAAATTAAGTAGGGAACAGAGTTTTGCAGTAACTCCTAATTGAGGATGAAGAAAGAGAAATATGACCTGAGCTTTTTTTCTACCTGAATGTTATCAACTTTGAAATATCTCTTTCAAATCAAACCAAATCAGCAAAGGTTTACTTCACACCTACTACATACAAAAGTACTAGGGATACAGAGACAAAAATGAAGCAGTCCCTGTCCTGAAGGTTATATTCTATTGGGTGGTAGGGGGGATGATACAGCATATATACAAATAACTGAGGAAGTAGAGGGCATTGATTCTTTGCAAGAGGAGGAGAGTAGAAAGGAGAGAGGATCAAATAAGCCTCCATAAAGGAGAGGCAACCTGTCTTGAGGTTCAGTGGAACGCTTGCATTTTGTGAAGGGATGCTGAAGTTGGAGTGCATTCCAGGAATGAGACGTGGTTTGTGTGAATGCATGAAAGTGGCAAATGGAATATCTAATTCAAGGCAGAACTTGTAGACCAGCTTGGCAGAAACAAAGTATGCAAGGTAAGTCAGGTGAAATAAGACTGTCAAGGTAGGTTGAATCCAGATTGGGAGAAGGCCTTCAAAGCTTTCATGAGCTTTGCCCAAACCCTGTGGTTTTTGGCTTACCTATGTAGGGAAAAACTAGCTCAAGGAAATTCTGGGAGTTCTTTTCTCATGAGAAATTGTCTTTCTTCTGAATTTCCTTTCTCTCTCTCTCTCTTTCTCTCTCTCTCTCTCTCTCTCTCTCTCTCTCTCTCTCTCTCTCTCTCTCTCTCTCTCCCCATTGGGAAATAGAATACATTTCATTTCTACAAGGAACTAGCAGAAAGCTAGAGGGAAATCCCTTCCTTTTTGCCTGCTTCCCTCCAAACCTTGAGAAGGTGATTTTTCTCCTTGGCCTGAAGGGGATTTTTCTCCTGGCTCTGAAGAAGAGGCAGCAGTGAGAATTTTTTTTCCATTTAATTTCATTTTTCATCATTTTTACCCTTTTCGGATGGTTCACATCTGAGGGTCTCGGTGGATTAACTGGCCAATCAGATTTCATTATGAGCCCAAGTAGTTCTTATCATTAAACCTGTAATTTATTTCTTCTGTATTTCATAAAATGTGAAATATTACCATTCTCCAGGAGCTCGAAGACAGCAGAGATGCTCCATTAAGCCCAACATTGCTCCTCCATGAGAGGCAGTAATTATATGCAACTTCTCTTTTTTTTTTTACAGCTAAGTTTCTACTTGCAGATGCTAACAAAAGAAATAAGCTTTAAATCCAAACATAATTAATATGAATTACCTCCCCAGTACATCCTGGCTTTGCACCATTAAACTTAATTTTTGTTTTGCATGATAATTGTGTTATCATTACCGTTTATAGGAGAACTCAGGGACCTTCACTTTGTTTTCAGTCAAGACCAAAGGGACTAGAAATGGCTCCTTGTATTCTGCAGCTTCGATCTAACTGGGCCAGCCTTCCTGGTCCATCCTCTCTTGGGCCATGAAGGTTTAGAGAGGACTGGGACCTTGGGAACCAAAGATAGAGAAGTCAGGGAAGCTGAAGGAATCGTGTTCTCCTTGGTACAGTGTTTGCCATTAGAGAGACAGCAGAGCCTGGGCAGCTATCTAATCATCATTATTTTCAGAATAATTGTTAAAATTATCATTTATTATTGTTTCTCATAATAAGCGCTGCCACCATTCAGACATAGAGCATGCCGACATCCTCTTACTATTTATGATTCTCAGAGAACCAGGGTGATCATCCCAAGATGATGAACCAAGGCTCATCAACATTTTGTACTTACAGGCCAAGAGTTCTGGGCCTTATTCTGTGCTCAGAGAGGAGATCGAGCCTGGTCCTTGCCTTCCCTCTCAGCTTCATCTTAAGGAAGAGGCTATAGCAAGAATCCCTGCTTCTGCCCCTGCCTTCCAAGGATGTTGTGATGAATAATATAATCTCAAAAAAATAAAATGAGGGACAGCATGGTATATAGTGGATAGAGAGACAACTTGGGATCAGTATTTGCTGGGTTCAAGTCCTTCTTCTGACATGTATTAGTTCAAAGACACTGGGAAAGTCACTTAACCAGTTCATCTAAGTTTCTTCCTTGGAATCTATTTCTCCCACAGGACACTTTATCTCCTATCTCCAGTGTCTTTTCACTTACCCTCCACCATGTTTGGAATGCCAGCTTTCCTCACCTCCACCTACTGGCTTCCCTGGATTCCTTCAAAACTCAAAAACTATCTTACGCAGAAGGCCTTCTTCAGGTTCCCTTCCCCGGCACATACACATACCTGTTAGTGCCTTCCCGCTAAGTGACTTTCCTTTTCAGTCTACGTATCTTACTTGTACAGTCTATTCCATGTTGTCTTCTCCCATCAGAATGTGAGCTCCTGGAGGTCTGGAGCCATATTTTTGCCTTTCTTTATATCCTAGTGCTTAGCACAATGTCTGATACAAATGTGCTTAATAAATGCTTGTTGATTGATTGTTGATTGATACCAAGAAAATAATAGACATGGTACAATTAATTGATTAAAATACCTTCGAGTGATTCAAAAGTGGTCTGTCATTTATTCAACACATTTAAACTAAATGGGCAAGAAACACATAATTTGAGTTGGAAGAGACCTCATCAGTCATCTAGCTCATGTCACTCCTGAAAAAAAATTCCTTTTTCAGTGAGGTACTGACCTCAGTGAAGAGGTCAATAATTCAATTCAAATAAATAAAATTAATATTTATTAAGTGCCTACAATGTGCCAGGCATTGTGCTAAGTGTTGAGGATACAAAAAAGAGGCAAAAAACAAACAAACACAAAAATAAGAGTTCCTGCCCTCGTGCATTTACTTCCCAAGAGATCCCATTCCACATTTGGACAGTTCTAATTTCTGGGAAGGTTTTCCTTTCATTAATTCTCATAGTCATCTGGGCTCACAGCCTAGGTTTCATTCTAAACTTTCACTCTGTTTCACCCCATGCCCTATGTCTAATTAATTGCCAAATCTTGTCATTTCTACCTTCATAGCATCTCATATACCTGTTCACTGATACTACCACTACACTGCTCCCTTATTACCTCAGTCCTTTTGCCTAGACCAGGGGTGGGGAACCTGTAGGCTCAAGGTCATATGTGGCTCTATAGGTCCTCAAGTGTGGCCCTTTGACTGAATGCAAACTTCACAGAACAAAGGGACACATTTGGCCTTAAGGCCACAGGTATCCCGCCCCTGAGGTAGAACATTAGGGGGAGTGATGTGTAATCAGCCTCGAAAGACATATTGGAGGCAGAATATAAAGGCTTTAAATGCCAAAAGTGTTTTATCCTAAAGGCAATAGGGAGCCAATGATGCTTGATGAGTAGAGAGGTGACATGTTCAGATCTGGGCTTTAGGAATATTAATTTGGCAGCTGTGTAGAGGATAGATTTGGGAGAAGAGAGGTAAGATTAAGGGAGATCAGTTAGGAGACCATCAAGGTGATAAGGACCTGAATTCAAGTAGCAGAAAGAAGGGGACAGAAATGAGATATGGCATGGACATAGAATCAACAGGACTTGACAAATGATTGAATATGTGGAGGTGTGGGAAAGATGACTCCTGAGTGAAGGATGATTCCTAGGTTTCAAAGAGGGTGACCGGAAGAATGGTAGTATCCACAGCTGATATAAAGAAGTTAGGAAGAGTTGCAGGTTTGAGGTAAAAGATAATGAATTCTATTTTGTACATGTTGAGTTTAAGATGCTCAAGAAGCACTGGGTAGATGTCCAATAAACAAGTAGGGATGTAAGACTGGAATTCAAGAGAGAGAGATGAGAACTAAAAATGTTGAGTTATCTTCATCAAGATTGAATCCATGAGAGCTAACGAGATCCCTAAGAGCTAATGAGATCCCTAAATGCTAACAAAATCCCTAGGAGTTAATGAGATTCCAGGATCCAGAAAAGACTTCTGGGGTACATCCATATATGGGAGCAGGCCATGGATAATGAGCAAAAAGTAGCCATAAGACAGTAGTCGGAGGTACATGTCTTATGGGATTTTCCTTTAGCCTCTGTCAAAGCAACCTTCAGCATGGTAAATAGACTTGGCAGCTAGGCAGTTTGTCATAGTAGTAAACTATAAGGACTAGCTGAGAGGGCTACCTCCAAAAAGAAAATAAAGGACTATAGCTTTTATTTCACAAAAAAATGGACAGTAAGGGGAATTTTACTGTGACCTGAAGAGCCTGTTATGTATGTGTTTCTGACAGTACAAAGAAATACCTATGTATACACAAAGAGCAAGTTGGTTTCTGTCCTATTAATGAGAAGATGAAATGGCTATAGGGACATATTTATACACTCTGTGTTATCAGGGACAATGAAGTGTTCTTCAAAAAATATAAAAATAAAAATGCTCCAGAGAAAATAAAGACAAAGAAGGCAAAAGGTGTTAAAAGGTAAAGGGAAGACTAAATTCATAGCAAGAAATTGGAGGATAAAAGAACATAATATAGAGAAGTCAGGCAATTAGTCAACAGGTCAACAAGCAGAAAAAAAAGGAGGAAAGATGACTAAATGTTTGGAGCTTAGGTAATAGATATGAGGCTCTTCCATTAGAAGGCAGAGCTGAACCATCTTAGGGAAAAACAGCTTCCTAGCGTTCAAGTCATGATGCTGTAACCCCATGGGTCCCATTGAAAGAAGAGCTGGTCGGAGTGGTTAGTGACTCTAGGTTGAGGGTTCCAAGGTAGTTATTTGTCAGCTGGACAGCCAGAGTGGTCTGCTGTCCTCCTGGAGCCTAGATCTTAGATGGGATGAAAACCCTACAAAGACTTTTCAAATCTAATGACCACTGCCCACTTTGGGTGACTCATGTGGGGACAAGAAGAACTTCCAGAAGGAATACTGAAAGCATTATGGAGGATTATGAAATCCTAGGAGGAAAAGCTGAAGAAATCATGATGGGACTATGATGCCACTATGGCCAACTGGATGGTATCTGAAAGTGGCATCATGTAGATTTCTGAATGATAACTGGAAATACAGAAATGATGAACTCTTTGCCAGAGATGGAGTGCACCTAGTGTGGGTTGATAAAAATTTATTTGCCTAGGGTCTTGTGAAGTGAAGAAGAGGGTTTTAAACAAAACAGAGAAGGTAAGAGAAAACTGTCCACATTGATCTACCAAATCTAGTAATGTGGAGAGTAGATTGTGCATCATAGGAACATTAGCAGAAGGGAGGAAGATGATACTTAAGAGACCCAGGAATAAAACCCATTGCTTCATATGCCTGTGTAAAAATGCAATAAATATAGATTATATACAAATAGGAAAGTCGAGATCCTAACACATACAGGCAAATTTGGCTTCATAAGTTTCACCAAGACTTAGTGGAGTGGAACATATGACAATGATAGAACTCTTAAATGATAAAGTTCATTCAAAAAGAACAGAATAGATAAAAGTGACAGTGAAATAAAACTGAATATTAAAAAGATATCTTCATGTGAGGAAATCCAGGAAGAAGAGGAAATACAGTGAGGAGTATTTGGATGAGGATTAACTTAGAAAATTTATATTATCATGGGGATATTCTATAGACCACCTAGAAAGGAGAAATTAGATAAGCAAGTTCAGGAAACAAACCATACCCCTAGCACAGAAACAAGCTGTTGTCACAATTATTGATGTTGGTTATCTGGACATCTGTTGGGAAGCTCTTTTACCAAAAGCAGAACAGGTACAAATAATAACTTGACTTGCCTTAATGATTACTTCACCTTTCAAAGGGTTGAGGAAGTGACAGGGAGAACTTCTATTACAGATCTTATTCTCCTCAGCAAGAAAGAAATGGTTGCTATAGTAAAAATAAATGGCACGACTGTGGACCAGCAACTGCTGTGTTACGGAGTTCATGATAGAGAAAGAAAGGACAAGGGAGCATAACCTAACACACACCCTAGAATTGGAGAGAGTCAATTTCAAAGAGTTCAGATCAAGGAAAGACAGCATCCAGTGGCTTAAAATTTTTCCGGGGAAACTGTCCCAGCAGTGATATGTGGGGATGAAATCCTAAAAATACAAGTAGAAATAGTTCCAATGAGGAAGAAAAGGGGAAACTGACTAAATGTGACTACTCAAATAACTCACAACCAACTCATATTTTAAAAAACATGTATAGAAAATAGAAGCATGGTCAAGTAACAGGATGAATTACAAAAAAAGAATATTTTAAGAATATTGTCAGAAGTACTAAAGTTTAGAAAGTGCAGAAGCTGATAGGGCATGCTATGGACTTTTAAAAAAAAGTAATTTTTTATGAGGGTTGGACTATGTGTATGTTTGTTTATAAGTGATGATCAGAGCTAGAGGAAAATTAAATAAGGGATATTACCCCAGCCTGGGGTAGATGGGATGATGACAACACACAGTCGTGAGAACATTAACTACTCAGTACTTATTTTGTTTCTATCTCCTCTTCCAAAGACAATGATCTTTGGAGTGGGAAGTATTTTTTTAAAATGGTTATTAGGGAATGAAAAGCTTAGCCAGATTAACATGTAGCTGTCCTCAGTGAGTTCAAGTCACCAGGCCTCTAAAGAAACTGTGCTTCAGGGCACTGCAAAAACCAGCAAATTGGACAACTAAGCTACCGTCAGTATTCTTTAAAAGATCTTGAAGAATGGGAGGAGTGATACAAGACTATTAAAAAAACAAACATCTAATTTTCAAAATAGAAAAGAGGATGACATCTGCAAACTCTAAGTCAGTGAGTTTGACATCTATTCCTAGAAAAATTCTAGAACATATTATTAATATGATAGGTTTTTAGCAGTGATAGTGGCAGCTGGTGGCAGAGTCAATAGAGTTCTGGGCCTGGAGTCTGGAAGAACTGAGTTCAAATCTGACCTCATAATCTCACTAGTTATGAGACTCTGGGTCACTTTACTTTCTACCTCATCTGTAAAATGTGGAGAATAATAGTACCTACCTCTTAGAGCTGTTATAAGGATCAAATGATATAATATCTGTAAAGCATTTACCATAGTGCCTGGCATATATGTGCTATATAAACACTATTGATGATAAGGATGAAGATGGCTAAAAGCCTGCATGACTTCATTAACAACAGGTTGCAACAGACTAATTTTCTTTTTTAATAGGGTTACTAGATTGGTAGATTGAAAGAATGCTATAGACCTAGTATTATTCTGAGATTTCATCAAAGCATTTCCTAAGTACTTCACGCTATCATGGTGAACAAGATGGAGACATGTGGCTACAGTACAGTTAGGGTAAGATTAAAAACTTTTTGAATGACTTGTCCCGAAGAATAGTCTTTACTAGGTTGATGTCAACTTCGCAAAATCTCAAAATCATTGTATTTCAGGACTGTACCCATCACTTCTTCAGGTCAAATATTCACAATTCCTTCACTGTGAAATAGCACCTCCAACAATAACAATAAGAGCCTGAATTGATGGACATAGATTCCAGAACAAGGGATAAAATGAGTCTATCATAGTCCACTCTAATAAGACCGCATCTAGAGTGCCATGCTCCATGGGGCACATTTTAGAAAAGACATGAAAAGGTGTAATCCTAATGAGATTAAAAATCTTCCCCACCCATTAATGGACCTACCCATTAAGGGGAGTTTGATTAGGGGAGATTTTTAGGAATGCCCACATCTTTTGTTAATGAGCCACTGGTTCCCTAGGGTTGTGATGCCCTCCAGCTCTGAAAAATGTATAAAGACACTGAGGT
Organism: Potorous gilbertii; assembly: GCA_028658325.1. Lineage (NCBI taxonomy): Eukaryota > Metazoa > Chordata > Mammalia > Diprotodontia > Potoroidae > Potorous > Potorous gilbertii. Next base: position 194,859,337 of record CM053769.1, read on the forward strand.
GAGGTTTTACTTTGGGGCTTACTCATTGGAAATGTTTGTTTGGCCAGAGGAGACTGGACAGCTGCTAAAGAGCCCCACTGCTTTGAAAACCCAGATGTTGGTGCTTCTCTCTCTGGTAATTACGTATGTATGGTCAGACAGTTATGTTGATCGACCAGGCAGCTCAAAGCCTTGTCGGATGATTTTGATTTCTCTGTATTTTCTCTGAAGTTCAGGGTGCTGACTTTTCCCCCTGAACTAAGTGAATGATATATGTGCTTGATTGAAGTGATTGTTGACCCCTCAAGTTTCTTTCCATTTAGAAAAGCAGATCAAAGAACCTGTGATAATAGGCCCTCCAGTGTATGTTGGAGTCCTTGATTTTACACAAGGCTAAAGCACATTCCTAAGAGAGCCACCAGAAAAGAAAGATTGGATTCCATACCAAAATCATTTGAAAGAAAAGGAAAAAGGAAGGAAGGAAGGAAGGAAGGAAGGAGGGAGGGAGAGATGGAGGGAAGGGAGGAAGGACATTTAGTCTGGAAAAGAAAGATTTAGAGTCATGGTAGTGTTTTTCATGTATTGGAAAGGGCGTCATGTGCTTAAGGGAACAGATTTGTTCTGCTTGACCTCAGAGGACAGAACTAAGAGCAATGGACAAAAATTGCAGAGATTCCTATTTCACTTTGATAAGGAAGAATAATTAGAGCTATACAAAAGTGGATCAGTCTACCCTGGGAGGTAACTGAAGAAATACTGTTGGAGAGCCTATATAGCCGTGGATTAGACTTGGTAACCTCTGAAATCCCTTCCATATCAAGGCAAGAACTGTCTTTTGCCTTTCTATGAATTCCCAGTGGCTTACCATAGTGCCTAGCACATAGTAGGTGCTTAATAAAAATTTATTGAGAGAATGACTGGGATTTAATTCAATTCAAACTTTAAGTATCAACTACTTGACAGGAAGGCCCACATCTTTTGTGTTATGTTATAAAAACGAAAACAAAACATTGAGATTTTGTTCCTACTGGGATGATACCACAAGTACATAAATAAGTAATATAAAAGAGGTACAGAGCACTAATGACTAGGTGGAGAAGGAAATGTACCAGGAAAGAAAGCTTCATGAAGGCAGTGCCTTCTAAGTGGAGCTTTGTAGAAAGATAAGGATTGTTAAAGCAGATGAAAAGGAGCGTATTCCAGGGACGAGAGTGAGGTTGGATATAGAATGTCAAATACAGGGAATATATTCCAGTAAATTTTTTGGTTGTAATGAAGAATATATGAAGGACAGCAATGTGAAATGATGTTGAAGAGGTAAGCTGGAGTCAGACTTCAGAGGTCTGTAAAAGCCAGGCTGACAAATTTGTATTTTAATCTGTGAGAAATATCAAGCCAATAGGAGTACATGGTCAAGCTCAGCTGTGGGAACTTATTGTAATGACTGGGAGGAAAATAGAAGCAAGAGGACAAAAGATGATGGCAGAAAGGCTAAACAAGAGACCTTGGGATTTCATTGTGGTCTCATTGGCTCCCAAGTTACAACCTCTCAGGGTTCTTTGCAATCAGGAGATGATGGCATAAATCCAGGCCAGAGGTGAGGATGTCAGTGCTCTTACCAGGCAGACAGAAGTTTGGAAGAATTTGGATTTAGAAGTAAAGATAAGGAGTTCCATTTTAGCTATATTGAGTTTGAGATGTTCATAGAACATCCAGGTGATTTGCAGCAGACTGGTATAGGACCAGAGTGTAGCAGAGAGAATAGGGTTAGATATTTGGGATTTGTCTAGATAGACAGGAGAAAATGAACCCAGAGAAATAAATGAGATCATTAAGAGTATAGAGAAAGGACAAGAGGACCAACAAAGGTTTGATGACTACTGATGGGAAACAGATGGTGAGTCAGCAAAGGAGATTGAAATGTATCTCAGCAAAAAACTGAGAGACAGGATCAATTGAAGAAAGCCACATTGATGAAGCCAAGGTAGAATGTAATTTCCATAAGTAGGGAGTATTCAACAGGGTCAAAAACTGCAGAGTGGTCAAAGAGAATGTGGAGCGACAAAATTTGGTGGTTTAAGAGAGGAAAGAATATAGATAGAATGATGGCTTGAGGTGATTGAAGATTCAGTGGCACAGTGAATAGTGTTGGAACTGGAGTTAGTAAGATTCAGGTTCAAATCTGGCCTCTGACACTTCCTATCTGTATAACCCTGGGCATATCATTTCACCCTGCTCAGCCTTAGCTTCCTCATTAAGAAGATGGGGAGAATGATAGCAACTCTCTCACAGGTTGTCATGAAGATAAGTGAGATAACACATATAGTGCCTGGCAAACTTTAAACTACTATATGAATGCTGACTCATTACTTTATCTGTCCCTTCCTTTCTATTTCCCCTCTACCAGCTGGTCTAAGACCTAATTACCTCCTACCTGGATTATTGTAACAACCTCTTATGATACTGCCCTGATTAGATTCATCATCTTACCCAGAAGATAACGTATTGTTGGCTAACTCTGGAGATAAAACCAAGGTTAGGAACTCAGCAAAAGGGAATGGGAGGAGGGACTAAAAATGAACTAGGGCAAATCCTCTGGAAGCAACTCTCAGGAAAAGGCTGGACTGACTGAAAAGACATATATGCCTCATAAATTCTGCTTTTTATTTATTGCCACTCCACACATATTTCCCAATAATTCTTTTTTTAACCCTTTAAAAGATCCAAGAAAAATGGTGTGCCATTTGAGGGAAACCAGTCTACAATTAGAAGACCCTTGTCCCCCTTCCTCATATTGGACTATCCTTGTGAGACTCCCTCCAATTGTTCCTGTATATAACTTGTATGTACATTGCTATTTATATGGTGCCTTCCCCATTAGAATATGAGCTCCTTGAGGACAGGAACTGTCTTTGCCATTTGTCTTATCCCTCAGTGAGCAGCACATGGTACCTGGTGCATAGTAAGCACTTAATACTGCTGATTGACTGTAATGTAAGTTCAGTGAGCAGCACATGGTACCTGGTGCATAGTAAGCACTTAATAAATACTTATTTACTGCTGATTGACTGTAATGTAAGTTCAGGATGGAGAGACAGTAGGAACTGCAACTGAGGGGCAACAATGAACCAAAGCTAAGGTCAAGGGTGATATAACAAAGCCTAATCAGTTAGAATTTCTCCTAAACTGTCTAGAGCAGGGAAGGGGAACCTGCTCTAGAGTATCCAAGAATCCTCATGAAAAGGTCTTAGAGGGTCTAACCATCCTCTGTGTCTTGGATTTACTAACGCAGACAAATTTCATCCCCCACCACTTCCTGGCACAATAGCTGCCTTTTATCCTTTCCCTTTAAGGTTAATCTGAACTACTTTGCTCTACTTCACTCTACTTCACACTACTTCACTCCCAAGAGAGACCAAGAAATGACTAGAAATGGAAAAATTTGTACTGGGTTCACACAAATAAGATAAGCAAGAGTGAAAAAAAAAAAAAAAGGAGCCAAGCAGAAAGGGAAGGTAGAAGAGAAAATGGAGGGGAAGAGAAGGGAGCCAAAATATGAAGTTAAGGATGACCAAACTGGAAAGATCAGCCATCATTCTCCTAAGAACTGTCCACACTGATCCTTTTCCAGGTTCCAATTCCACTGACTCCATTTAAACAATTTTATTCCTAGAGTAATATCTGTCTCACCACCACTACCCTTTTGTAATATTTAAGATTTAAGCATGAATCCTACCTAATGTTAGGGTCCTTTCATACACAGTATGACTAATGTCGCTCATACCTGTTTTTGTAAATTCTCATTGTACCTCTTTACTCTGGGGATTCTCTTTAGAAAATAAGGAGTCCAGGGGCTCCAGAACTTCCCTTCTGATATATACAGTACAGAAATGTGATCATGGGTCCCTACATACTGACAATTACCACATAAGAATGGAGAGGAGGAGGAGATAACTAGGACACAAAATAGCAAAAACCTGTGTGCATATACCCTTAACCATACTGAATCTGAGTAACTTCTGGGGCTGAGGAACCCAACTTTAAACCATTCGTACAGAATCTCCCTGTCTCTGTCTTTCTGTTTGTCTCTTTCTCTTTGTCTCTGCGCTTCCGTCTCTCTCTAGGTATGTGTGTCTCTCCATCTGTCTCTCTCCCCTATACTCAGACTCACTCCCCTCAATTCATACTCATACACAAATTGCCACGGCTCCCATATGCTGAACTTACTTTCTGTCTCACACTAGTGTGTTTTACATGGATTTAGTCACTCTGACTACAATGTTAGCTCTCAGTCCACATCCTTTACCCATTTATCATACTCAGAGTCTACTTTTTAGTATTACTGTGAGGCAGGATGGTTAGATTAGCCCTTCACCCAGAAAAGGACAAATGATATGTGGAAATCTATGAATACAGTTACCAGAAGCCAAAGGAATTCTATCCACCCCTGTGTATAGCCTTATCTGGCTCACTCAAGATCAGTGTATTCAAAGGTACCTAGGTCTTTTTACACTAAGAATGCTCAGTTTTAAAATGTCTACAAGTCCCTCTTTCTCAGTATAAAATTGAATAGTCCTTAAAAACTGGGCCATTCCTTGGTTGAACTATTATTGTCTGGATACAGTTGACCTCATTTCCCCAAGGGATACAAAGATGGGGAACCTGTGGTGGCTGTGGCTGACCAAAGAACACCTACCTCCTTGTATTCTTTATACATGGGTATTTCCATGTGGTTGATAATTAAAGGTAGATATGGTTACATCTCTTTCCTTGGGTAACACACAATAACTTTTGTAAACATCAGTGGTATGGGTGTGTGCTAACACACTTTATATCAGCCCTGGGCATAAACTACAACTATCTCTGATCTCCCACCGCACCCACACCCCTACCCCCACAAACATACCTGTATACCCTAGTGCACACCTGTTTCACCTTTTCCAACACTCTTAGACTCTATTAACTAAAGGCCTTTAGGCATAGCTCAGGCATGTACTTGGTGCCTTCTCAAAGTCTTTGTCACGTTCTTCCTTCAACTGCTCTTCCATTATTCTAAATTTCTATCCAATTGCTGCTTTCAGTTGTGGATTCTAGGCTATTATCAGTTCCACATCAAAAGTCCACATAGCTTAAGCCAAAATCACACTCAAATCAGCCATAGTCTTTCACAAGGTACAATGGAATAAGTATAAATAATATTTCAAGGGAGGTACTAGATACACAACTAAGGATCAGTCCCAAATTCATTAATAAAACTGTAAAATGAACATTCTAGTTCTAGGTCAATAGGTCAGGTCCAGAGTCTGAGAAACAAACACACACACAGAATCTTCCAACATGGCTGATAGGAAACAATGAACTTGTACTATAGATGAAATCCCACTCAGAGGCTCCAAGTTTTATAGCAACCTTTATTCCATGCCCTCCAGCACTGCTACATGGGCTTCTTTGCCTTCTGATGTGGGAGGTGAACCCCTCCCTCTCTGTCTCTCTGGATTCCAGACTCTAACATCTATTAACTGCATGCTCCTTAAACCCCACTTTATGTCTTGTTTAGTCTACCTGACTTCCTCTTCCACTATTTCATTTTGAGTGTAGAAAAGCATGTGCTTCATACATCTGTTTCTTCATCTGGACCACTAGCAGCCAGGAGACCATAATGTTATCTTGGAACTGAACTAAGGTTCTAACCCAGTCCGGCTTCTTCTTATCACAGGAACCTCTGACAACTGGCTTGACTCATTGACTTTGAACTTTGTCCATCAACAATACTGTTTCCTAGTCCTACCTGTCTGTGCCAGCTGACAATATTTATCCATCACACCTGAGTGAAAGGTTTGAGGAGCAGATGATCCTTAGGAGTCCTTGAACAAGCTAAGTATCATTCTACTATTTCCATGTCTCATAGAATCCATCTTAGCCTCAGTGATTTCCTGGTCCCCTTCTCAGCTTCACAATTGATGCTCCTGATGTGATCCTTTCTTGGTATGTTGTACCAGGGCTCCCTCCTCCGAAGCTATATAGACTGATTACAGGTGTCTTGAACTTGGCAAACACAACTGTGCTGCTCACTCCTTGGTACTTCTTGTCCACATTACAGTCATTTCAGAAGCTGTGATTTGGACGTATGGACATCAGTGGGCAGCAGAGATTCCATTAGATCAGGACATGGTATTGTTATATACAAGGCCCATAGTTTTCAAGTACCAATAATATACCAGCAGGTACCCAGAAGGGTCAACAAGGTTCAACCTAACTTGTTTAAAATAAAGACAGCACAAAATATTATTTTAAATCTTGTCTGCTGCCAACTTGAATTTACCTAATTAATGAGGTCCACAATACCCCAAATCTAACTTACCTGACTGTCCAACGCTGCATTCTCTCATCTGCATCATTGTGAATCTCACGAAATGTGGGTTCATCTGAAACTTGTACACCAATACTGAATAAAGTACAAACCTATTTTAAACATCTTTTTATCTCAACCCAAGTAATAAACAATTTGAGCCCTGCTCAAGCTCAATGTCCAGAGAACTGTGAGTATTTTGGGAAAATAATTTTCTGACACAGCAGCAGTAAGAAAGAATGTGGTAAGTGATCCACAGGTCTTCTGAGCCCCCTAAAATGGCCCCAAAAAACAGAGTTGGAGGGTTGCTGTACTAGGTCAGTCAATCAACAAGCAAAATTGCCTCCATGCCATCCATCAGTTTCAGCCCCAATGCTAGGCCCTAGAGAAGCACACAAAGGGGAGCACTGGATACAGGGTAAGATGAAGGCTCTCCAGCTGCCCTGCCTTTTCTGCCTCATTGACATGGCCGAGAAAGGATACCTTTCTGGAGTGGGTTGGGGCTGGTTTAGGAATCCCTTGACTTGCCTGATAATGTGCAGATCAAGTGTGCATTACCTCTGATTACAAACACATCACTTATTCAGTTGTTTCAGACTCTTCTTTGCAAAGATACTGGAATGGTTTACCATTTCCTTCTCCAGGTCATTTTATAAATGAGGAAATGGAGGCAAACAGAGGTAAATGACTTGCTCAAGGTCACACAGTGTCTAAGGTCAGATTTGAACTCATCTTCCTGACTTCAGGCCTGGCACTCTATCCACTGTGCCACCTAGCCTATTAATCACATACAAAATCATTGACATGACCCTCTGTAAAAGCAAGTACCTCAATATACACAGGATGGCCTGCTATCACAGGTTCTTTAATCTGCTGTTCTATAAGGAAAGGCAACTTTTGAGGGGTTAGCAATCTCCTTTAATCAAGCACATGCATCATTCACTTAGTTCAGGGGGGAAAGTCAGCACCCTGAACTTCAGAGAAAATACAGAGAAATCAAGATCAACAGAGAGTGTTTCCAGCTGCCTGTCATAAGTGATACATACATCACAGATCAACAGACAGATGCAACTGTCTGACCATTGTATACATACATAGTTACCAGAGAGAAAAGCAACATCTGGGTTTTCAAAACCATGAGAGCTGCTTAGCAGCTCATCTAAGCCCCCAAAGTAAAATCCCATCTCAGAGTGTCTATACACTTTTCAGTCAGAGGGTATCACAATTCTTGAGAACCAGTGCCTCATTAGAAATTAACAAAAGGTGTGGACCTTCCTACAAATCTTCCCAGTCCCATTAATGGGTGGGGAAGATCTTCTTTCATCACCTTATTCAATCAAAGGTACTTGATTATACAAAAAAGAAATCATGATCACAATCTGTTAATTATCTGGGACTTGTACACCAATACTGAACAAAGCACAAACCTATTTTAAACATCTTTCCATCTCAACCCAAGTAATAAACAATTTGAGCCCTGCTCAAGCTCAATGTCCAGAGAACTGTGAACATTTTGAGAAAACAATTTTCTGAAGCAGCAGCAGCAGTAAGAAAGAAACTGCTTCCCACACTTCAACTACTAAAACATTGACTCACCTGCTGAATCACCCATGTCCCTCTGTAGACTCTAAGAGCCCACCCTGCTGAAACAGAACAGTCACTTTGGAGTTGTTCTGAGGCCCACTCACCACTGACATCAACCCCCCTCTACATCTGGAAGCCCAGCTGACACACTGATAAGATTGCAGCAACTCCACAGCTCAATCTACTACTCCACTGTTCCCTGATAAACAAAACCCAAGACCCCCAATTCATCCTCAGGGGTTCAGCTAACCCCTCCTAACACAGGCCTCTGAGATAGTGCAGCAGCGTACACCCCAAAAGTTAACAGTGACCATAGGCAGTGAGCCTGAGCTTCTGAAAGCCCTGCCCTCACCTTAAACTAAATTCAGGACCCCTGTTTGGGCACTCTGACCCTACAGACTGAATGGGACTTCAGACTGTAGTGGCAATTAGTGGTATACTTACCCTATTTGAAATCCATCCAACCCTTTCTCCCTATGTAGCCACTATCATCTAGTGTCCCACCTGAGCCCTCTTGCAACGTTGCCACCTGCTAGCATTGATCCTGGCATTTCAACATAGCATCCAGGAGCATCACCCACCTGGTAAAGGGGCAGCTAGGTAGTGCAGTGGATAGAGCACCAGTGCAGGAGTCAGGAGGACCTGAGTTCAAATCTCACCTCAGACAGTTGACATTCACTAGCTGTGTGACCTTGAACAAGTCACAATTGCCTCATTCTGGGTCATCTCCAGTCATCCTGATGAATATCTGGTCACTGGATTCAGATGGCTCTGAAGGAAAAGTGAGGCTGGTGACCTGCACAGCCCTTCCTCACTCAACACAAAGTCAAGTGTAAGTCATGTCATCATTTCTCTGATGGCATGGTCTTCTTCAGCAATGAACACACATGATAGGGATCTCCTAATGGCACAGCTCTGCCCACTCCAAACCCTCCACATAAAAGGATCCCCAGGAGCACCACTTACCCACTCACAGAGATGAAAAGGTCCTCCTTAATGACCAAAGCAAAGCAGGAATCAGGCACCTTATCCCCTGTATCCATCCCTTGGAAAATCATCCATCCAATCAGTCCCCCAGCCATTGTTCAGCAAGAGGCTTCTATTCACAAGCAGGTTCTCAGAGCCTTGATGACCCAGCCACGTGCAGATCTCCTATACATCAGTGGCCAATCCTACCCACATACATTCATCAGGTATGGAGCGTACATACATCACATGCTCCTCACCTACATGTCACTTCTACTAAGAGCATCACTATGCTAAATGCTAGAGACACCAAGAAAGTAAAAAAATAGGTTCTCTATTCTCTAGGAACCACATTCTGATTCTACAACCTGCCAATTAACTTGAGAATAGAGATACTCATTTTTACTCCTTTACAAGGGCCGCAACAACAACAAAAGTCTGTGAGATGAGTAAGTTCTCAGACCTGAGCAGGAATGGAGTGGTCAACCATTAATTCAATAAATATTAAATAGGTCCTGTGGGGAGAGAACAAGAATAAGGCACAGTCCTTCTGCTTGTGATGGGTTATCAACTAGTTGAGGAGGTAAGTCATGCACACAAATCATTCGTTATTAAACTCCTTCAGGACAAAGGCTCCATCTCTTTTGTTGCTCCCAGCACCTTAGGGTTCTATGCTTTCTCTATTTCAGGAACTCGCAGTGAAGAAACAGTTTCTATCCATGCAAAATGGTTAACTGTTCTTTGACATAACTAGTCATCTAGAGCGCTTACAAAGTTCAATGACGTGTTCAGCCTCACGTGGGAGCCATCTCAGAGTATGTGAGTCCCTCTCTTACTTTAAGATGTAGTAGTTCAGACTCTCTAGACTACATAAAGGCTGCCCTAATCACTCCAACTACTAGTATCCTCTCTCCCTGACAACTCTGTATTTACTTTGGGTATTGTGTCCCAAAAGTCTTAGTGTAATTTTAAACTCAAAATTTATTGAAGATATTATGTAGCTATTATTTTAGTCATGCAATAAACTAAGTCTTTTATCGTTTGCTGGTTGGGGGGGGAGGAACAGGAAGGTGGCACAGTGGATAGAGCACTAAGCTTGGAGTCAGGATAGATCTGAGTTCGAATCTAGCCTCAGACACTAGCTACGTGACCCTAGGCAAGCCACTTAACCTTGTTTGCCTCAGTTTCCTCATCTGTAAAATGAGCTGGATCAGGAAATGGGAAACCACTCCAACATCTTTGCCAGGATAAACCCCAAATGGGATCACAAAGAATCAGACACAACTGAACCACAAAACTATTATTTTTAGCTATGTAATGAAACATGTCTTTTGACATACTTTGTCTATGTATTTAATAATTTTATATTTATACTGCATATATTTTATAGGTACTTGTTGGTTACCTCATTATAGGGGATTCAAGCAGGTATGATTTCACTGCATCGCTAATGCCTACCATAGTACCTGGCACACAGTAGATACTTAATAAAGGTTTGTTGATTGATTCATTGCTATATATCAAAGACAGGATCTGAACTGTCTTGAACTCCCTCACTCCAAGGTCAGCTCACCATCCACTATTCGATACCAAATCTCTACACACAGAAGACATTTAACAAATATTCATTGAATTGAAATAAATTCTAATATAAACTCCTCTGGAGAATTAAGGGAAAGAGGGCTGCCTTTGGAGTACTAATAGTCAGCATTCCTTATAAAGCACTTTCAGGGTCGCAAAGTGCTTTTCAAATATTACCTCATTTAACCCCCACAATAACTCTGGGAGGTAGGTGCTCTGATGTCCTCGTTTTGAGAGGAGAAAACTGAGACTGAGAGAAGTTAAATAATTTGCTCAAGTCACAGCTAGGAAGTATCTTGAACTGGATTTGAACTCAGGTTTTCCTGACTCCAGGTCAGGCAGCCTTTTCAAGTGTACCACCTAATTGACTCAAACAAGGAAAGAATATCTAATATGCTAATGAAGCTACAAGTTTAAGGCAAAAGGCCCACAAACTCCTCAGCCTTTCATTTAAGGCTCTCTGCAATCTGATTCCAGTCTATCTAATTTTACATTACTTCCCTTAGTATATGTAACTCTTTGTTGTTCAGTTGTGTCCAACCAACTCTTCATGACCCCATCTGGGATTTTCTTGGCAAAGATACTGGAGTGGTTTGCCATTTCCTTCACCAGCTCATTTTACAGAGGAGGAAACAGAGGCACAAAGGGTTAAGTGATTTGCCCCCGAATCACAAAGCTAGTAAGTGTCTGAGGATAAATTCGAACTCCTGTAGATGAGTCTTCCTGACTCAAGGCCTGACATTCTATCTATCCACTGAGCTCCCTGGCTGCCCCATGTTTTAGTTCACCTGGACTATTTGCTGTTTTCTCAAAATTAACATTACATCTATCACCTTCTTGGGTTCACACAAGATTGTAGCTCATGTCTAAAATGTGCTACCTTCTCATCTCCACATTCCAGAATCTTTATCTTCCATCAAGGGTTAGCTCAGGTGTTATTTCTTCATTAGAGCTTTCTCTGGCCTCAAATTATCTTGTATTTATTTTCTGTGTACGTGTTGTATTCCCTGGTAGAATTTAAACTCCTTGAGAACAGAAACTTTTATTTTTGCTGATTTGTATCCACTGCATCCAGTACAGTGCCTTACATGGTAGCCCTTTGCTAAATGTTGAAGTGAGTGGTATTGAATTGAATAATGCAAAGTAGAATGTAAATAGACAAGAAAGGAGGAACAGAGTAGTGAATTCAGTGGAGCCTTCAGGAAAGACTACATTCAGCCAATGGTGTCTGATTATTTCTCGAGGAGGGTGGGAAGAGGCAGGGAATCATGGAAGTCTTCGTCTAGAAGATGGCATTTGAGTCAGGTTTTAAAGGTAACATAGCATAGCACACTTAGAAATAAGGAAATCTGAGTCCTGTTCCTTAATGCTGCCACCAACTAGCTGTGAAACCTTAATTAAGCAAGGTAACTCTCCTGTCTAGGTCAGAGATTCCTCATTTGTAAAGTGATGGGGTGGAGAGGAGGTATGCATTAAGTAAAGAAAACCTAAGGTTACTCCCAACTCTATTATTCTAAGTGTCATTGGCAATAAATTATGAGTGTTCAGTGGAAACTGGATAAGCATAGCAGCAGGGATGTATGAACCCCGCCCCCCCATGTTATAACAACTGATTCACATTAAGAAAGTGAGTGACTAACAGGTAAGACAGCTTAAGTTCAAATTGCCATTTACTATTCAGTTTGTCCTCATCAGCTTTCATCTCCTCCCCTGCCACCCTTGAAGCCTTGACCTGTTTATTTATTCACCATCACTCAGCATAATGTTCCTGGTCCTGTTGGTGACCTTCTGGTACCAATGAAGCCTACACTGTTTCTCCCAATGCAGTCTTGCTCCACTCTTGACCTGAACATTTGGACTTCTGACTTCACTTATCTCACCCCTACCTTTAAGGTTCCTTGACATCATTCTGTGTACCACTGTCTTGACCAACACTGACCACCTTGTACTTTAAAGAGAGGGAAGTCTTTACTGGACTTTTAAAAATGTACACACAATAGGGAAGAACTTTCTAGGCATAAGGACCAGCATAAGGGCACAGTATTAAGAAAAGGGAGACCTTAGCAGTGGATAATTTTCCCCTACTTCCCAATCCGCACCCACATAATTTTTGGGGGGGATATATGCCTTTGTAACTGATATAAACTTGGGACATGTGGAGGATGAAGAAACACCCCTAAGCAAAATAAGTAAAGCTGGATTAATCGTGAGGAATTTCTAACTCCCACAGATTTCAGAACATCAGAGTTGGATCAGGTTGTTCAGTCCTTTAGTTTTACAAACAAGTTAATCCAGGTTCACAGATGGCAAATAACTTGTCCAAAACCACACAACTTCTAATTGGCAGAATCTATGTCTTCTTACTCAACTAAATCGTGCCTCCTCTCCTATAGCCCCATCCCAAAGGCTTTCTTCTTCCCACTCCTTTTCAACCCTTTCCAACTCTTCTCACCTCCCCCATCCCTCCATTCCTTTCTCATTTCTCCTTATCCCTCCATATTTCTAAACTCTATCTTCTGTTACCACTGAGACGGGGCTGGGCAAGCTAAGTTTTGGAGCATCAGCCTGGTAACCAAGGGGCTCTCTCCACCTTGAGGCTTGGACTGGAACGCCTCTGCTTGGCACCTAGCTTTAATTCAGACAGAGCACCACCTCACACACTCATCATCTAGAGACACACAGATGAAAACTACGCCTTCCTTTCTGCCTAAGAGACTTGATCAGGAAGCTCATCTTTCCTGGTGCTGCAAACCCATTCAGAGGTGTATGCTCACCAGAAGCTTCAGAGGTATCATAAAAAAGTTTCCTGATTGCAGAAACCCCTGCAATTCCCTGAAGGAATTCCAGCACCCCTTCTTCTGGCCCACCCCTCAGCCCCTGCCTTCCGCACCACCCCCAGCCCAGCTTTCAAAGGCCACCCTTGGACAAAGCAAGTGACACTGAAAGCAGCCATCTCCCCCTGCCTGCCCACTGATAGTAATAGGCAGAGACACTTTAATGATCCTTATTAATTAGCACTTTCAAGCAATGGAATTAAATCAATATGGTGGCCTGAAACTAATTTTAACAAGCCATTGAGATCAATCATTGGGACTTTTATCTACATAAATGCCACTAAACTCAGCTCGTTAGTGTAACATTAGCTGGAAAGAAAAAGAAGGGAGACTGGCGGGGTTTTAATTAGGAAGACATAAACCGAGCCACAATTTTTCTTCTTTGATTTGCTTTTAATCTCGTCTGCAAAGCTCTTCTGGTGCTGCCCAGTCCGATTACCAGTCCCAGGCCACTTCAGTGGGAAGGGGAGGAGATGAAGGAGGAGAAAAGAAGGGCAAGCGTGAAGAAAGAGGTTCCTGCCGCCCCCTTTCTCCCTGCAGAAGGACTGCTCTCCTCCCCCAACCGCCAAATCCCCATAACCACTCTCTGAGTCAGGGAACCAAGGGAAACCCAGAAACTACCCCCAGCTCTCTCAGCCTAGACTGACCGCTGGGCACTCAAAGTGGCTTGGTAAGTTAACTTAGGCATGACATCTCCCAAGTGTTGCAATGTTTAATGGAAAGAGTATGACGTTTGAAGCCAGAAAATCTGAGTCCAATTCCCAGTACCATTTCTTACTTGCTGAATTATCTTAGGCTAGTCCCCCCTCCATACGTAGCATACGGTGGGCATTCAGATATTTATAGATTGACTAAGTCTCAGCCCCTGCCCTGCTAACTCTATCAATCTGTCATGCTTCCAATTAACTAATTAGCAGCTTCCATAGATGGTTCAGTGCTGGACTGAAGAGGTGTAATGACCTTCTCAGGTTCATCAGGAAGTAAACCTCCTAACTGTGTCTTTATTTTAGCCCTGGTTCCTATACCTTCTGTCAATTACTCTTTTCTCTGCCTATCCAAATCCTACCCATCTTTAAGGGCCCACTTCCTGTCTTTCATGAAGTCTTCTCTGCTCACACCCATTCATATTGATCTCTGTCTTCTCTGAACTCCTAATGCACTTATTGTCTTGAAACTCCTAATACGCTCATTGCAATTACCATTTATTTTGGTAATTAACTATATAAAGAGTTGCCTCATTCATCTAACTTTTTCAGGGAATAAGGCATTTTTGATGAGTCAATTTTCCAGATAAGTGAAAGTCTACTTCTTTAAATCCAAAAAAACATCTTTTATATTTTTAATGGAAATCTTTCTAAAGCATGTTACATATATCCATTCTTTAGTAGAGAGAGTCCCCTGATATTTCATTAGTGTGGGTCCTCCCTCTACCAACCCAAGTGGCAATTTTCCTATGCAATGATCTTTGTGATTTCTATTGCCAAAATAGATCACCACCTGATAATCAACTTTCAAATGACAACTTAGCTAGGCTGATCATTGAACAGCAAACAACGTTCATTGGGGGGCCTGCATATACTCAAAAGCCATTCTAGCTTGGTACAAATTGTCAGGATTTGGACCTCCACCGGTAGCATAACTTTTAAAAACCTAGGGCTACTTCTACTTCTATATCATGCTGAAACATCAGTGGATTTTAGAGAAAGTAGCAAACTTAGTATGCAGATTATAATTTAATTCAACATTTTTCATATTTTCTGAGTGATTCAGGTTCATCATTATAAATGACAATCATGTATTTCTGGTGTCAGCAACATACTAGTTTCTTAACTCTTGGCTATCTATGTCATCACAGACATGAAATGCCCTCAAGGATTAATTGAGATGAAGAGAGCTATAGAGGCAGGATATAAAGTGTAGCAGTTGGAGCCAGGATCCAATCCTAACTCAGACATTTGCTAATTTTGTGTATCCAAACAAGTCATTTAACCTATCTCAGTTTCCTCACCTGTAAAAGGAAGATAATGACAGTGTCTACCTCCCGGGGTTGTTGTATCAAATGAGGTGATATATGTAAAATGCTTTGTAAATTACTTTTGTATGTATTTTACATATATATTATATTTGTTTTACATTTTATAATTATTTTTATCCCTCTTCTAACAAGTCCCAAAATACTGTGGTTTTCTAATTGACCATTCTTCTTGTCTCTCACTCTCTACTGTTGATTTCCATTTATTTTGATTGTCAGGGAAAGCCACGTAACCAACTTAGTTAAACCAGTAACCTTGCCTTCCAACACAATATTCATTCCCTAATTAGACTTAGAAGTGCTGAGTGTGAATCTATTCTTACTAATAGCTATCTTCTTAGATGTCCAGCCTCCAAACTGCGGTCAAGATGATTACTAGAAGTTTGACTCCTGGAAAGTGAGATATTAGTCACTATATCATCATGTATTTGATCTCTCATGTCTCTTCCAGCTCAAAATTCTGTAATCCTAATGATAATTATATGTATAAATTTCCTGTCTTCCCAACTAAATTATAAGCTTCATGAAGGTAATCACCATATCTTTGGTATATTTCATATCCCCAAAGTGCTTAGCAGAAGATTAACATATCAAGAACACTCTAAATATTGACTGAATAGAATTTAATCGAATGGTACTGTCTATGTATGACTTCCCAATTTTAAATCCTTCTGACCACTAGCAGAATCAGGTTCAATCATCTTTGTCCACTTAGAATTCATTAGCATTAAATTTTTTTTAAAGGCCTGCTAACTCACCATTCATCCTGAGTAGTGGGGTTAGATTCACCTTCCAGATAACCTCAACTTGGACCTGGCCTGGTTCTGAGGGACTCTGTAGGTGAATCCTTCAATATGTATCCCCAACACTAAGCACAGTGCCTGGCACATAGTAGGCACTTTATAAATGTTTATTGACTAACTATTCCTGTTCCTTTCTGTGCCCATACACCAGAAAAATATCATTCCAGTTCCCTGAATAGGACAGAGATGAAAAGGAATTAGGTAAAATGCTTTGTAGTTATTTTTAGGGCCCAAATAAATTTTTATGGTAGTTATAATGGGGCCTTTTTCTTACTTTCTGGCATCTCTACATCCTTTGGTTTTTCTAGTACCATTGACCTCCCATCCCAACCTACTCTACCTCCAAATTCTCAGTTATCTCAACTATAAAATCAGGAGGTTAGATAGACAATCTGTTAGGTCTCCTTCTGGCTCTAAAACCTGTGATCACTAACATTTCTATGATGCTCTGTAGTTCATAGAATACCTTTCTAACCAGAACTACATGAGGAATTATTATGTTCATTTTATAGGTAAGGAACTAAGGGGATAGAGCCAAGATGGTGGAGTAGAAAGACGCACATATTCTAGCTCTTCCCCAACAGCCCACAAAATATCTGTAAAGAATCACTCTCAAAAAATTCTAGAGCAGCAGAATCTACAAAACAATGGAGTAGAGGAGATTTCCAGCCCAGGGTGGCCTGGAAGGCCAATGGAAAGGCCTGTCACATCAGAGGTGGAATGGAGCACAGCCCAGCCTTGGCCACCATGGGAGGAGCAGGACCAGAGCAGGCCTCAGGGTGGAAATTCCAGCAACAGCAGAGGTTCGAAGATCCTTCAACTCACAGGAGGCAAAGGCAGCTTCAAAGGTCAGTGAGAGGGCTTTTTCAGCTGGGTGAGAAGGGAGCAGGGTCCCCCCCAGCCCTGGCTCGAGGCAATGAAGAGGCAGTAGCAGCAGCAGCAAGCAGCAACTGTGGTGGCCACAGCATGCAGCAGGCAGTGTCCATTGTTGGAGCCCTCAAGTTAAAGTCCCTGGGGAAATTCAGGGGCTGACCTGAATCTCAGCCCTGAGTGCTGGTGTGGCAGAACTGGAGGTGGTTGTGGAGAGAGAAATCTACTACTCACAGATTCTGGGCAGAAAAGTTTCTTGTTGCTCCCAGACCAATGCACAGGCTTGATTGTGCCACCTTGGAGGAACTGAGATCTTATAGGTCCCCAGAGCATACCCTACTCTTGACAAAGGTCAAGTAACTGGTTGGGAAAATGCCCAAAAAAGGAGAAAAAAATAAGACTATAGAAGATTATTTTCTTGATGAACAGGTATTTTCTCCTATCCTTTCAGATGAGGAAGAACAATGCTTATCATCAGCAGAAGACATAAAAGTCAAAGTTTCTGCATCCCAAACAACCAGTATAAATATGCAATGGTCTCAGGCCATGGAAGAGCTCAAAAAGGATTTTGAAAAGCAAGTAAGAGAGATGGAGGAAAAATTGGGAAGAGAAATGAGAGAGATGCAAGAAAATCATGAAAAGTGAGTCAACAGTTTGCTAAAGGAAACCCAAAAAAAAAAATGCTGAAGAAAATAACACCTTTAAAAATAGGCTAACTCAGTTAGCAAAAGAGGTCCAAAAAGCCAATGAGGAGAAGAATGGTTTAAAAAGCAAAATCAGCCAAATGGAAAAGGAGGTTAAAAAGTTCACTGAAGAAAATAATTCTTTAAAAATTAGAATGGAACAGATGGAAGCTAATGAGTTTATAAGAAACCAAGAAATTATAAAACACAACAAAAAAAGAATGAAAAAATAAAAGATAATGTGAAATATCTCATTAGAAAAACAACTGACCCGGAAAACAGATCCAGGAGAGGCAATTTAAAAATTATGGGACTGCCTGAAAGCCATGATCAAAAAAAGAGCCTAGACATCATCTTTCATGACATTATCAAGGAAAACTGCCCTGATATTCTAGAATCAGAGGGCAAAATAAATATTGAAAGAATCTACTGATCACCTTCTGAAAGAGGTCCAAAAAGAGAATCTCCCTAGGAATATTGTAGCCAAATTCCAGAGTTCCCAGGTCAAGGAGAAAATATTGCAAGCAACTAGAAAGAAACAATTCCAGTATTGTGAAAATACAATCAGGATAACACAAGATCTAGCATCTTCTACATTAAGGGATCAAAGGGCATGGAATATGATATTCCAGAAGTCAAAGGAACTAGAATTAAAACCAAGAATCACCTACCCAGCAAAACTGAGTATAATACTTCAGGGGAAAAAACGGTCATTCAATGAAATAGAGGACTTTCAAGCATTCTTGATGAAAAAGACCAGAACTGAAGAGAAAATTTGACTTTCAAACACAAGACTCAAGAGAAGCATGAAAAGGTATGCAGGAAAGAGAAATCACAAGGGACTTACTAAAGTTGAACTGTTTACTTTCCTATATAGAAAGACAATATTTATAACTCTTGAAACTTTTCTCAGTGTCTGGGTAGTTGGAGGGATTATACACGCACAGAAAAGGAACTAAGACTGAAAATAATTAAAATGATCACATAGCTAATATGTTTCAGAGCCAGGCCACTCCTTTGATACTTTCCATTGTACCCAGAGGTATGCTGAAGCTAGCTCAAACCAGCTCTCTTGAGCCAATTAAATTATCTGAGAGTATTTGCCCCTTGGAAATCAGTAAACACTACAAATTAGGATTTGATTTACTGTTTTGTTGATCATCTACACTTTAAACAATGGTGGAGATGTTGCTCATGCATATTTCAAAGGTGTGTCATGTATATTTTTTTTTCAGAGAGTTGATTGTTAAACCTGACATCAACACACACCTGACATTACCACACTTACACAAAACACACACATATGCCAACATGAACATACATGTATAAAAAAAGAATGGAAACTCATATGTAAGGTTTTTTTTAACTCCTACTCTCAGATTTTAACATTCTAGTTTTCTTTCCATTATCATGAATATCATTCACTGTCCCCCATTACAAGCAGCTATCAGCCTTCAAAGCCCTGAATTAAACATCTATCATATTTGCTATACAACTGCCAAATGTGAGCAATACTGGTTACCAGTGTCTACACAAGGATCCCTAAAAGAAGTAAGAGGTTTTTTATGCTATCTCTTAAAAGGGAAGACGCCCTCAAGGATCTTTAACAGGGTTATTTACTGTAGGGAAGAGGCCTGATAGCATCTCCCAACATGTAGGAGGATTGGGTTGTGTTGAGGCAGGCTCCTGAAACTTTTAGAATGCAATTCCTCATTTTATCTTAATTGCTACTTGTCTATTCTTGTAGTATGAGGCAAGTGCCTAAGCCAGAGAATGATTGGGAAAGGTGGTTAGGGAAGGTTTATCCTCACAATCACACATTGGCGGTATATTTGGGCTTCTGGGACTGGGCTCATTCTTCTGGATGACCACTAGTCAACGGTGTTATAAAGGACATTCATACTTTGGATATGAGTTGGACTGTAGGCACCTTCTCCCTCTGAGATTCTATGATTCTATCTTTTCCCTGACATTTCTGATTCCTCTTCATTAAAAATAAGGAAGTGTTAGTGCTAGTGGCTGTCCCTAAGAAGGGAAGGAAGCAAGCCCCTATTAAGTGCCAGGCACTGTACTCATTGCTTTACAACTATTACCTTACTTGATCCTCACAATAACTCTATGAAACAAATACTATTTTAATACCCTTTTTATAGCTGAGGAAAGTGAAACACAGGCTAAATGACTTGTCCACCCAGAGATAGTAAATATCTGAGGACAGATTTGAACTATGGTCTTAACGACTCCACCTCCAGCTTTCTATCCATTGTACCACGTAGCTGCCACTACACCTAAAGTAAAAACAGGATCCATGACACGTGGCAGAGGATGGTGGGCATACTGGTGGCCCAGCAATATTTCCAGCTAAACTTTCCAGCTAGACCCATGTCTTTCCTTCATAAGCCCATCAATTTGGTGCTAGAAGACCTCTTAGAAGTCATTCCAATTAACTCTCTCATTTTACAGATAAGGAAACAAAAAAACAAAAGGAGTTAAGTGATTTGCCATGAGATCATAAAGGGGAGAGAGCTGAAATTTGAACCCAAGTCCTCTCAATCCAGATTCATTCCATTTCTCTATGCTGTTATGCTCAAGATTCCTACATGTACAAATCTAGCTGTGGTTCCTACCCCATCTTGCAATGCCATTATTTCCTGTGGCCTATAGAATTCTTGCATATTTCCATCTTGCCTATAGAATTCTCTCTATTTAGATGGCTAAGGACCACCACAAACTTAATATGCCTTACCCCATTAACTCTTCATCCTTGAACTTTCTCACCTTTACACTATTCTCCACATGTCCTAGGTTCAATTTAATTTCCACCATCTTTCATCTATAATTAAGAGTTTAGACAACAAAGGTTGAATATAAAAGTATTTTTAAATTAACCACTTGGTCCTTACAAGTCTTCGTTCACAATGACTCTTGGACTTGGACTTATAACTTCCTTTCTATTCCCACCATTACCATCTTAGTTTATGCCTTCTTCATGGCATCCCTACATTACAATAATAGCGTCCATATTTCTAGCTTCCTTCCCCTCTGGTCCTTCCTTCACACTGATTCCTGACATGTCATCATCTCTACTGGATGAAATCAAAACATATTAGCCTAGCACTCTTAGTTTTCAATCAACTGGGCCCATCTTGTCTTTCTGCCTCATCTCCCCAACTTCTAGGTCACATGAGTAGCAAGATAATATTTCAGTCATTTTTCAGTCATGTCTGATTCTTTATGACCCCATTTGGAGTTTTCTTGGCAAAGACATTAGAGTGGTTTGCCATTT
Organism: Potorous gilbertii; assembly: GCA_028658325.1. NCBI lineage: Eukaryota > Metazoa > Chordata > Mammalia > Diprotodontia > Potoroidae > Potorous > Potorous gilbertii. The sequence goes on from CM053769.1 coordinate 194,880,304, forward strand.
CCTTCTCTACCTCATTTTACAGATGAGGGATCTGAGGCAAACAGGGCTAAGTGGCTTGTCCAATGTCGCACAGACACATATATCAGAGCCCAGATTTGAACTCAGGAAGATGAATCTTCAGGATTCCAAGCTCAGTGCTTTATCCACATCAGAAATGCTGCCTTTCCTGTGGTTGAATGGACATACACTTACCCATTAGCACAAGACTGAACTACCCCCAAATAACTACCTACCTGCCCCAACAAGATGATAGACTAGAACTTCTTCTCTGACCTGTTTTCAAATCCTGCCTCAGATGACCAAGTGATCCTAAGCAAGCTACTTAACCTCTCTCAACCTCAATTTCCTCATCTGTGAAATGGGGATCATGGCACCTACATTACAGTTGTTACAAAGGCCAAAGGAGTTCATATGTATAAAGTGTTTTGCAAATTTTCAAGCACTATGTAAGTAGTAGCTATTCTTATGATTCTCCAACATGGACTGTCTACTCTAGTCAGGATGGTCAGTGATTGTTCCACACATTACACCTGGGATTCCTAAAATAGTCCAGAGTCTCAGAGTATTCGCTGTATCAGAAATGTCGCCTGGTCTGTGGCTGAAGGGACATACTGCTGCACACTTACCCCTTAGCATCAGATTGAACTGCCTGCCCCGCCAAATAACTTTACTAGTTAAGCACCATGAATAGCCCTAGCACAGAAGACATCCCAGTAGACAAAATGCAAATGCAACCAACTATTACCCCAGAATGCCTATTTCCTCATCAGTACATTAGGGAAAACATAGCAATATATGCCTGTACCAGGAAAACTTTCTAGAAAACTCACAAGAGGCAGGATTTAACTATCTTTACTCTCAAACAACTAAATCTGCCTAAAGGTAAACAAAAAAGGAAAAAATATTAATTATTGACCATCTGTAACATGAACCCTTTCTTATCCTTAAATACCTTTGCCAATATTTCTTCCACCTATTCCTGAAACCTCTGAAAGCATAACCAGATTGCTCATGATGTATTTCACTTGGTCCCAATAGAGCTTAGGACTTCTTTTAATATTATAGGGCCAACAACCAAATAAATACAGTTAACCTAGTGTTTGATAAACCCCAAGATCCCAATTTTATTGAGGTCACTATTGGATAAAACTGCTGGGAAAACTAGAAAATAGTCTAGAAGAAACTAGGCAGAAACCAACGTGTCAAATGTTACTCCAAGATAATCTCAAAACAGATATAGCATTTAGACCAAAAGGATAAGCAAATTAAGCAAATAAAATAAGCCAATTAGAGGAGCACACAAGAAATTAACTGTCAGAACGATGGATAGAGGAAAAGTTCATGACCAAACCAGAAAGAGCAAAGTTCACAGGAAGTAAAGTGGATAATGCTGATTACATAAAATTAAAAAGATTTTGAACAAATGAAACCAATGCAGCTAAAACTAGGGGAGAAAGGAAAGAGAGAAAAAAAATCTTTGAAGTAAATTTCTCTGATAAGACTCATTTCTAAAATATATAGGGAATAGAGTCGAATTTACAAGAATGAAAACCATTTTAAATGGACAAAGTAGATAGACAGACAGATATATACATAGATAGATATAGAGATATTTGTGTATATATGGATACACAGACATATATATCTATATATGTCTGTGTATCCATATATGCAGCTTTCAAGAGAAGAAATCAAAGTTTTCAATAACTATATTTTTAAAATGTTGTAAATCACACATAATTAGAGAAATGCAAATTAAAACAACTCCAAAGTACCATCTCACATCCATCCATCAGATTGTCCAAGATGACAAATGGCAAGTGCTAGAGGAGATACAGGAAAACAGGTACGCTAAGGTCCAAGAAAATAGGTACACTAATGGTAGAACTATGAAATAGTCACTCTGGAAAGCAATTTGGAATGATGCCCAAAAAGCTATTAAACTATCCATACTCTTTTGACCCAGAGATACCACTCCTAGGTCTCCACCCCAAGGAGAATAAAGAAAGAGGAAAAGGTCCCATATATACATAAATATTTAGAGCAACTCTTTTTTTATGCTAGCAAAGAATTGGAAAGGGAGGTAATGCCCATCAGTTGGGGAATGGCCAAACAAGTTATGGCATATGAAGATGATGGAACGGTATTGTGCTGAAAGAAATGATGAAAGGAATGGTTTCAGAGACCCAAGAAATCTTATATAAACTGATACAAAGTGAAGCAAGCAGAACCAAGAGTAATTTATGCAAAACAACAATATTATAAAGACAAATAACTTTGAAAGACTTAGGAATTTTGACCATCACAATGACCAAGCACAAATTCCAAGAGACTCATGATAAAACATGCTATCTCCAGAAAGGCATTCAGAGTGCAGACTAAAGAATATTTCCTTCTATTTCTTTATTTTTCTTGTTTTTAATTCTTAACAGGGCTAATATGGAAATTTGTTTTGTATGTCTATAGATATTTGTAATCATTTTTATCTTTCTTGTCATTCTCAATGAATGGGGAAAGGTAAGGGGAGAGGGAATTTGGAATTAAAAATTAAAAAGAACAGCAGATCTACCCAAATCACTGCCCCTACTTCTATCATCTCCCCTTATTCCCAGCCATAGTCCAAGAAAAAAACCTTTGTGGAGAGTGATCTGGCAACTGTCTTTGCCAGTACTATCTCAGAAGTAACTGCTACAAAAATCTAGAAAAGAAAGTTTTCAACAGCAAAATCATGACCAGTAATAAACATCTCACCACCAGAAATGGATATTCTGTTAGCAATGGAAATTACATTAAAGAAAATAGATTACCATCTATCTGTCTTGCTCCTATACCATAAGGATCACTGAATCTTTTCACTGGATTTGCAGCTAAAACCTTCATACATATACATATATGTATGTATAAAGGTATACACATATAGGTGTATAAACACATATATATCTACATGTATATGTGTATATATATATATACATGTGTGTATATATGCATATGTATATGTATATGCACATGTATAGCTCTCCCCATTAGAATATGAGCACCTTGAAAACAGGATCAGTCTTATTTCTCTTTTTGCATCCCTGGCATTCAGCAGATTTCTCTACCCATAGTAAGTACCTAAATTCTTTCTCATTCATTCACTCATTAATTCAGCCATTTTTTTCTTCCATATTCATTCCCTCTCCATCTTCTGGAATATTTTCCTCTTCTTCCTCCACTTCTTTCTAATACAGTTAAAGACTATCTCTTCCTTGAAGTCTTCCCAGAATAACCCCAGCCTCCAATGCTAATCTCCTCATACTAAATTTCTGGTGTATGCAGGCCCATGTACTAATTTACATTTTGGTTCCATATTACTTTAGTATTGTTGTCTCACTTGTTGATTTGACAATCTAGTCTGTTAGTACTTCGAGGGAAGAAGCTATACCTTATAATTAGGATCATATCTCTAGACTTTGAAAGGACCTTATAGGTAATCTAGTCCAACCCCTTTATTTTATAGATAAAGAAATTAAGGCTCAAAGATGTGAAGTATCTGGGTCACACAGGTAGTAAGTGGCAAAGCCAATATTTAAATCTTAGCATTCTCAGTGATTTTCCTCTAGTGATGCAGATAATACCCCATACATACCTATCCAAACACATCTGTCCATAAATTCAACCCAAGGTCCCTCTATCCTGGGACTTGTATTCATTTTCTCCTGACATTGTGAGGATACCAATGAAATATCACCTGCTAGCCTTCATTCTCATCAAATGACCAACCTGGTTTCTCTTTTAATGGTGCATTTCCTTCTCCTTTTCTTCAAAGTTTCTTATTAGTTGCATGTGTTAAGCTGCTCATACCCACTATGTGTCTCTCCAAAGCCATCACTCTCTACTGTACCACAGTATCCCCCATGGGGTTGAGCACAGAATAAGAGCTGAATATATATTCATCACAGAGTGAGGATGACATAGCATGGACTTAGATATGTGCTCCAGTATACCACAGCAGCACCCCAGAGAATGAAGATGGGCACATATATGATGACCATGGTGTCATATGGCCCATCTGCCAATCTTTTCTCTCAGGTAGCCTGTCATTACCTGCTACCACAAGTCCCAAATGTGAGAGCCTAAGTTGATGTTAGGTAGGGCTGAAAGGCATTTTAGAGATCTTCTGGTCCAAGCCCTCCTTTTACAGATGAGGAAACCAAAGCCTGAGAGAAGCAACAATTTGCCCAAAGTCATGAAACATCTTTTAGCACAGTCAGGATCAGAACCCAGGTCTCCAGCATCCCAGCTCAGAACTCTTTCCATATACTACAACGCCACTGCTATTACAGTACAGAGGGTCATAACATTTATTTATCTTATGAGGTACCAAGTAAAATGATTAAAACAGACCAGGTTGGATACAGGCTATTGGCTCCTGAGAACTCAGAGATAAATGAAAAGTGGAAGGAGATACAAGGGATAGGGAAAAGTATGAAGCCTCCATTTCTTTGAAGGAAAATAATATCATATATACCATATATATATAGATATATATATATATAGATATATAGATATATATAGATATAGATATATAGATATATATATATATATATATATATATGGTGCATTTGGTGATTATATATATGGTGATGGCTTTGCAGAGACACATAGTGGGTATGAGCAGCTTAACACATGCAACTAATAAGGAACTTTGAAGAAAAGGAAAAGGAAATGCACTATACATACATATATATATGTATATATATATATATATATATATATATATACATATATATATGTATATCTTTGAGGTTTAGAGAGCATTTAGTTCATAAGATTAGATAATCTATTATTCTCATTTTACTAATTAGGGAACATAATCTCCAACAGGTAAAAGTACTGCTAAAATTGAAACTCAAACCCAGGTCTTCTGGCTCCAAATTCCAGCTTCATCCTTCTCTGCTGCACTGTGTCTCCAAGAATTGTCACTAATTGTGCCATCTGGACAAGCAGGCCCCTTTGCTAATAGGCATCTCCTGGTCCTGTGATGATCAAAGCAGCTTAAGGATGACAGTGGGAAGAAGGGAGGAGGTGAGCTTATAAAGAAAGTTTCCAGCAGCTCCCTAGATTTCCCTCAGGCCACACTCCTATGGCTGTCCCTTTGAAGCAAAATGCTCTGAACCTCCAAGGCAGTGAGAGAGGTAAACGAGAAGGCAGAGGGTGGTGTTAGCAAGCTGCTGATCTTGTCATTTCCCATGAGGCAAGGGAAGGAAGGAGCAAGGGGTTCCTGCTGCCTAGACTCCAATTGTGAATAGAGCTCTCTTTTATAGAGAAGTAGCCTAACTGCCAAGGAAACCAACTGACTTTTATGCATCTCCAGGGCTGTTATTCAAACCTTTACAATTTTTATGACTTTACTTGGACTCTTTAATTCAAGAACAAGGAGTTGGAAGGGAAGAAGGAGGAGAAAGGAAGTTCTCTTTTTGAGTGCTAGTAGCCTATAACTTTCCCCTTAGGAAATAAGAATGGATAAAGTTCAGGGTAGTCTCACATGACATCTTAGGGTATCCAGAGCCTAATCTGCCCCCTAGAAGTCAGTTTGGTCTTTTAGGCAGTGTATACTGTAGGTCCAAGCAAACTCATGTATTCATGTCCATGCGGCAATCTCTGGTGATATTCTACCATCACCAATTTACCCAACACCAGGTGGCCCTATGCTACTCCAGACCCTATCTTTTCTTTTTTTCATAAAGTTTAAAGCTGTAGGAAACTATAGAAATCATAAAATCCAAGCCCTTCATTTCATAGATGATAAAACTGAAGCCTTGCAAAGGGATACATTTTTCCCAAGGTCATAGAGATAATACGAAGCAGATTCAGGAATCCAATACAAGTCATTTCTTTATCTCCAAATCCAGTGTTTGCCACCCTACTATGCTCTCTCTCCAGTTCCTTCTTTCTCCCACCCTTCCCTAATCCTCTTCCGTTGGTTTCTTACTCTTCATTTCTGTCTCTTTTCTCTCATTTTCTTTCTCCTGTCCATTCGGATATCACCAACCAGTGAAACAGAGACCAAAGAGGATGCTAAAGCATCATTTAGTAAAGCCTTGCTAAATAGTAATCTTATAGAGCAACTAGATGACACAATGGATAGGGTTTTGGACTTGGAAACAGGGAGATTTGAGTTTAAACCCTGCCTCATGTGCTTACTCACTGTGTGACCCTGGGCAAGGGTCATAGCATTTCTCTCTGCCTTATCTGTTTCCTTGCCTGTAAAATGGAATAATAACAGCATCTATTTCACAAGGTTGTTATGAGATCAAATAAGATAACATACATAAAGTGTTCTGTATAGCTTAAAATACTATATAAATGCTAGTTAACATTATTCATGATCTGGAAAAATATAGCTCCAAATAGTTTCTTAATTACCCAAGTATTCATCTTATGATACTTCTTCAGTATTTCAAAACTTCCATGTACGTCCCAACTATCATCAAATAGATAGTCTTCATATGTTACTGTGGCCAAAAAAACTCCTTACCTTATGGTCAACTTCCTGATTACAGGCTTCTCCAAATTCGTATTGGTCATCTGGTGACAGATACACTCAACTATTCAAATAGATCTAGAATTTCAGTGATCTCCATCTCTTCCAGCGATGCAGATATCAACCCATCCTCTGTAACTTTTGCTCATATCTGTTCATAAATTCAATCCAACATCCATATATCCTAGACTTTTATTGATTTTCTCCTGACATTATGAGGATACCAATGGAATGCCACCTATTATCCTTCATCCTTGCAAAGTGATCAGGCCATCTTCTTTCTTTAATCATACATTTCCTTGATGGCATCTTTCATTTCTGTTTTTCAAAGTGCCATATTAGTTATATGTTTTAGCCTGCTCATGCCCACAGTGTGCCTTTCCATTGTCTTTTGTTCTTTAGAGACTGTTGTGTTCCATGTCTCATAGCAGTATAAACTTGTTTGTAAGAGAAGGGTAAGAAAACAATGGTCCCTTTTCATTTTAAATCAGTCATCCTATGTTGATAAGGTTATGAGTAGCATCATCTCATAAAGCAGAGAGAAGCAATGGAGGGGTGAAACAATTTAAAGAAAGTTTAGTGAGAGGTTCAATTAATCAAAGTTATCCCAAATACAGTTAAAGGAAAAAAATAAGAGGATAACAAAGGAAAGAAAAATGGAAAAGATCTGCAGAGTTTTTTTTTTTTACTAACAAACTTTTCACCATTAAGGACAAAAGATTCACCACACTTGAACTCTGATATCACAGTTCCAGATGTGTTTACAGAGGATGTAGAAAAATCAATAAAGAGAACAAGATGAAAAAAATCACCTACATAAGAAAATAAAGGCGATCTGTCCTGGAGATGACGCAATTGTGATGGACTTAAGGAATTGACGTACAAGATATCTGAAAGAGAAAATACTACCAAAATAAGGGGGAAGGAGGGGAAAGCAACTGGGAAAACATCAATAATTACTGATCTATATGCCTACTTTCTTATCACAAAATGTTTTATGAGACAAATACATAGTCTGCTTATTATATTTCAGGACTTCAATAGACCCATAATTTCGTTGATATAGATAGTCCTCCACTGTCAGATCACAATCGATCCACACTTTTCATCCTGTGAGATGCTCCTCTGCATCCTCCAATAAATCTTTCTTAGTGAATCTACCCAAAGACTTCCTCTGTATCCTTTAGCATTCAGTGAGTATGACTACAAACTTTGCTGTCCCATACCCTCGATACATGATTGGGCTACCACATTTTTGAATCATGTATTTACTGCATAATATCTATACCACTTCTTGCACACATCATTATTGGTAATATGCCACAGCCTCCTTATGCCCACCATAAATATCCTCATTACCTTTTGGAGCCTTCGTTGTTTTGGCAGAGAGAAGAGGAGAAGACATTTGAGGCAGGAAAATAAAGTATAAATCAGCTCCTAAAAAAGGAAAATAAATTAGTGGTTACATATTAGACTGGTTACATTTTACTTTTTATTGCCATATCTCACTAGGAAACCTCTTTGGGCGCATTTTTCTTCCTAGCACACGGATCTCATTCTTTCCTAATGAACCTAATAGTAAGACAGTGAAAGAAAAGATGCGAGATGAATTCCTTTCCAATTGTCCTCACCACAACTGTGAACAACATTTTAAAGCCACTCCTAATCCTAATGGAGTCTTAATAAAGAACCTAGAAATGGTAGCAACAACAGCAACAGTTAACAAGGATAACTGTGCCAGGGTGCTCTGGGGCTTTGAAAGTACTTCTCCTGCAATATTACTTAATAGATTGGGCAGCTAGGTGGTGCAATGGATAGAGCACCAGTGCAGGAGTCAGGAGGACCTGAGTTCAAATCTCACCTCAGACACATGACACTCACTAGCTATGTCACCTTGGGCAAGTCACTTAACCCCAACTGCCTCATCCTGGATCATCTCTAGTCATCCTGATGAATATCTGCTCAGTGGATTCAGATGGCTCTGGAGGAGAAGGGAGGCTGGTGACCTGTCCAGCCCTCCCTCACTCAAAACAAAGTCAAGTGCAAGTCATATCATCATTTCATGTCATGGTCTTCTTAGGCAATGATGGATGAACACTTAACATAACATAGTGTTAACTTTATAGATTATACTGACAAATAAGAATTTCAGAGATGTAGAGTAGTTGCCGATATCCCATGTGGTTCAATGGGAGTGATAACCAATTTGGTTAAAATTAAACCAATTAAAACAGAAAACTGCTGATAATACCTGAGCTTTCCATTACTGCCTATGTTCTGTTGGCCTCAGTTTCCACATCTGAAAAAGTATGGGTTGGTCGACACGGTTAAGCAAGGGCACTGATAAGAGAAAGGCAACCAGATCATAGATTTTAGAGTGGGAAAGAACGACAGAGGTCCTTCACTCCAAATCCCTCATGTCACAGATGAAGAAATTGAAACGTAGAAAGGCTAAGTATCCAAGGTCACACAGAGAGGTAAGTGTCCAAGGTAGGATTTGAACCCAGATCTTCCAGATATGAAACCTAGCAACCCTACTCACTATATTACTCTTCCTCTCACAAAATATTTCTTGAGGTTGATTGCACACCCTCCTAATCCTGAAGTCTCCAACAGGGAAAGAGTACTTGTAAAAAGGGACGTATGTAACTGAGTTATTCTCATTTCATCACCACCACATTCTAAAATAGATTATCAGCAAATGAAGGGATGATTTCACAAAGGAAGAGAAAGGATAGTTAGGATCTTCATTAGAATGAAGGGAGGGGAGGTAATAGATCCACTCCTTAGCCCAAGTTCATGGCATCTTTCCCCTCTTCCTTTTGGCATCTTCCTTAGGATAGCTGCCTTGTATTGACATTTTAGGGCTTTTATCCTGAATAGGCAATTAAAGTAATGACTTCCCAACATTTTTGTGACACCTCAGTTATTTCAAAAGTAGGATTTTTTTTTCCTGCAGCCCTGGCACCTAGCACAGAGCCTGGAACATAGTGGGTATTTAATAAATATTTGTTGGTTGATTGATTTTGTAAACCACATTAATAATAGCTAATAATAATAGCTAACATTTATGTAGCACTTTGCTTTGTAAAGTATGTTAGCACATGTAATCTTATTAATGTTAATTCATTTTCATTTTCAAAATAAATATATACCATAGAGAACATATAGAATAAATGACAACAGCATTCAAAGATAGGAAAATTAATAGGAAAAAAAGGCTATAATCCTTTGATAAAAACTGGATAAACCAGACTCACAGTCCTTTCTGTGCAGGATAAAATACTCAAATATTTCAGAGAAATCATTCAATTAATGAGTCAAACCGTAAGTATTCATTAATCACCTACTATGTACTAGGGATCAAGCTAAGTGGACACAACAGCAAAAGATGATCCCTATTCTCAAAAACCTCACAGTCTAATAGGGACACAACACAAAAATAACTATATGTGATGCACACAGGATAAGTTAGAGATGATTAATAAAGGGAAAACACTGGCATTAAGGTGGACCAGGAAAGGTTCCTCACAGAAAGTAAGATTTTAATGGGAACCTGAAGGAAACCAGGGGACCACAAAGTGGAGATGAGGAGGGAAAGTTGGAATACTCTTCCTGGAATGGAATAGGGACCAGTTAGTGAAAATGCCTGGAGTCAGGACACAGAATCTCTTATGCAATAAGGAGCAAGGAGGCCAATGCCATTGGATCAAATGCAATCTGGAGATTCCAATCCCCAGACGTTCCTATTTGCAGTTGACAATGTGGTAACTACATAAAAACTGGAATATTTCAAAGCATCTTGGAAGAGATTCATAACCACTCCAAAGAATTTGACCTAACCATCAACAGTTTTGACAAACTAAATGGGTAAAAAATATTTATTGTCCAGATTATGCCACATAATTGAATTAAGAGCTCATGGAACAAACAACATATACAGCTTGAATACACAATATAAATGGACAGCATTTTGAATCTAGAATTAACCAGGAGGTAAAGAGTGAGCTGGATTGACTTCAGATGATTGCAAAGCTTCTTCAATGACCCCAAACTTCTCCCAGAAACAAAGGCCCATCCTTTTAATGTCAGTATCCAACCAGTGTTGTTTTATGGCTGTGAGTCACTGAACACTACAATCATTAAGAATTAAAAATTAGTTACCACAAAGAGCATGTTATGGATAGACACATGGTGAGTGTGAACAGGCTATAATATATAACAAATAAGAAAGAGGAAAGGAGTAAAGAATCCTCTCAGGGAAAAGTAAAAAAAGAAGATAAGCTATGGACAGCCTCCAGTGTACTCCACTAGTATCCTCACAATGTCAGGAGAAAGTGAAAATGAGCTTGAAAGCATCTAAAAAAACCCTCTTTATTAAACTTACCAGAAAACATGGGTAAGAATCACACAGGATGGGCAAGTGCCTAAGTGTATTCACTTATACTCATAAGTGTATGGACTGCCATCTGAATCATTGGTGGAAATAGTCAAATGGATGAGGTGACATCATTAGGAACATATAAAAATATTTCCATTTAGCCATACTCAAGGCAAAAGGACATTATATATCAGTAAGAACACATCATGCAGCCATGACAGGAGCAGGTCTAATAACAATCAGTTAGCAGACTGTGATCTTTTTTTCACTAAATGAGTTTGGGATCTAATCTAAGGTCTATGAAACCTCATAACATTGGGGTTATGTTCTATCTAATGGTTTGGAGTTACTCACTTCAGTTGTGGGAAGTGGAAAGGGACAAAGACATAATGGGTGACCCTTTCTCTATGTGTTATTTCCATAAAAATGTTTTAATTCATATAAACATATCAGAGTCAATAATTCCCACTAAAAGCATAGTGGTATACAAATTAGAGCAAAACATGAAGAAAAATAAATCCTTAGGTACAACTGAAGTAGTTTTCTACTGAAGTGAATTCTTATCAAGCTTTGCCTACATCAATTTTTTTCTTTTTTTTACATTATTATATCTTCCAAATGGGCTGCCTTAGGGACTTAAACAGAGCTGTGGGTCATCTTCTCTCTTTCTAGGCTATTTTCAGCTGCGTGTAAATGAGGAAATAACTCACTAACATATCTCACATTTAAAATGCTTTACATGAATTATCATATAATATTTTACATGTATTATCTCATTTGAGCGTCACAACAACCCTGAGAGGTCATGTAATACAATAAGGTTTGGTTTGGTTTGGTTTGGTTTTCCCACTTTCAGATGCAGAAACTGAGATTCAATAAAGAAGTTAAGTAATCGGTCCAGAGATATGTGGGTAAAATGTTAAGGGCTAGAACGTAGGCTGTCTGGCTTCAAATCCAATGTATTTACTTTCTATTAAACATTATTGCCTAACAGTGATATAACCACTGTCACCTACCACCACCACCAGTACCAGTATCCTGCCTTTGAGGCCTCCCTACTCTGATCAGCTTAAGAAGACTTTTCATTTCTTCAAAAAAAAGCCCTCCTGGCTAGCTAAGTTTAGTGTTTCTAAATATGTCTATTAATTACCACCTTCCTGAAAGAATCCTTTCCTCCCCTTCACATATGAAAGACTTCTTCACTGAGCCCATTGAGAAATTTAATCAATTCTCTTTTCCTTCCCCCTCCCTTCTTTTTGTTTTGCTTTTTATGGGAACCTATCTCGGAAAGACTCTGAGTATATTTTTCCACAAAAAGGTGCTTGGGCCCTAATAGCCCAGTGAGATAGATTCCATTAACTTAGTGAGGTAGGAGTAGTAGAAGGAGTTGTAGATGGTTGCAGGGGAGGTGGGGTGGTACTGATATATTTGGGCAGGAATAGTTATTTGGTGACTCTAATAAATAGAGAAAATTTGGGCAGGAATAGTTATTTGGTGACTAATAAACAGAGAAAACTATTTAGAAGACTGCATGAGACATATGTTCATGGTTTTGAAATCTAAAAGTCCCAACAAATTCTTACAGGATATTGTGTTAGTTGCTTACATATATAGTACCTTACACCATTGTCCACCACCTACTTCCCTTATCTGCCCTAGATCACTAATGTGATTGAACCCTGATAGTCTGAGCTATCACACCCTTCCCAACTCCCTCCAAAAACAGGCATCCATATTTATAGAGATTGCCACAATACCAAGCAGGCCTTAAATCACACTTGTGACTCACTTGTCAGCCAATTTCTCTCCAGAAAGCTCTTAGCAGTTAATTTCTGGCTAATTTATTATCCTTCAGCTTAGCCCTACAGCACCATTAGCAAGTAGCCTGACACAACTGAGTGAAATATTGTCTAATTTATTATCTTATTACTCCTCTGGAACAGGATCAATTAATTACCCATTAAAGTATTTCAGTTGCAGAGATTTATTAGGGACCCTCTGTGTTTTAAGAGATGATTAGTTATACATGTTTGTTTGCTTGGAGAGCAGAGACTCAGAAATGAATACAGGCAAAGGGGAAACAGGAAGAGAAGGAGAGAGAGAGAGAGAGAGAGAGAGAGAGAGAGAGAGAGAGAGAATGCACAGCAGGAGGCAGCTAATGGATCTTCTCTCGACTCCCTGAAAATGGAGCAGTCAATGACAAGAATTATCGACTCATTCACTTGCGGTTTTGAGATAACCATATGTACAGGGGAGGGGGGGAGGGAGAGAAAAACCCTCACTCAACTGCTTTTTCCATTCAATAAATTCACTTCAGAATATATTGGATCAGGGCTTGATGGCTATTTCGTGTTTTGCAGAGTGCTGACATTGGTATGATTCAGTAATTATTGTTTCTTTTAAGTTATTGCTGTAATTTTGCTCTCTAAGATCCCAATCAATTTCTGCCTCTCAAGGGCACGCTTGAAAAGCGATATTTGAAAACAGCCCTCTGATAGATTGTGCTGCTAGACACTAGCTGAGACAAATAGCCTAATCTGGCACAAATTAGCTTGGCTTCCACAGATAGTTTTATACAGCAATGTAAATTATATTGTCAGGCCCAGTCACTTTCCTGCTTAGAGTGCAGCTAACAAGAAGCCACGGAGACATTATTGGTGCTGCCATGCACTCCCAGGGCTGCTGCAAAGCCATTTATAAAGAGAGGGAGAGAGAGAGAGAGAGAGAAGGAGGAGGAGGAGGAGGAGGAAAGAGAGATGAGAGAGTAGAAAGAGAGAGAGAAGGGGAGAAAGAGAGAAGAAGAAAGAAAGAGGAGAGAGGAAAGACAGTAGAAAGGGAGAGAAGGAGAGAGAGAGAGAGAGAGAGAGAGAGAGAGAGAGAGAGAGAGAGAGAGAGAGAGAAAGGGAGATGCTGACTCAGTAACAAAAGCAAGGTAAGCCTGGAGTAGGCTGGGCAAGGAGGAGGAGACTAGGACTGAATGTCATCAGCAAACTGGACTGAGTCATGCAAAGGGAGGGAAGGGGCCCAAAAAGGTATGTTTGAAGATAGTCCAATCAGGAAGCAGGAGGGGAGGTGGACTATTTCTTAGAGAGATGGAGAATAGAGATCTGGAAGCTGTGCTGGGGTTCTACAGCAGAAGAAACCTTGTATTTGCTAGGTGAAATGAAGAAGTTGAGGGTAGGTTGGGTGGGGACCAAAACGAATGAGATACTAAATTAGAAAGAAATACGCTAAGTTGAACTGGGGTAGGTATGGTTGCCTGATTCTTGGAAACTGCTCTGTTAAATGTGGAAGTATACTCTATAGGAGACGTATTATGGCCCAATGATGAATTCCAAGTCATAGAAAAAAAAATCTGACATTACATCTAGTGTTCTATACTCATGGACCCCAACTTTACAAAGTAGCAAGGCAAGGTATCTCTTCTTTGGGACAAATCTTTGTTTTAATATAATCTTCATAACATTGTTTCAATTGTTTTGCGGTGACTGCTCTTCCATTTGCCACAGTTGTTTATTTCACTTCATATCAGTCCATTTAAGTCTTCCCATACATGTTAACATCTGGCATTTCATACAACAATGCGATATTCCACTCTATCCATGTACCACAATTTGTTTAACCATTCTCTAATCAATGGATATCTATTTTATTTCCACTTCTTTACTACCACAAAAAGTGCTACAATCTTAGTGTGTTATACAGAGGCTTTCTTCTTGGTCAATGACATTCTTGGGGCACATGCCCAGCAGGAGAATTTCAATGTCAAAGGATATGATTCCTAAGAGTCCTCTAGAGCTCATGAGATGTTTGGGGGTTTTTTCCCAAGGTTTTTTCATTTTCATTCTTTCTAGTACTTTTTTTTTAAAATCTGAGTCCCAAAGTTTCTCCCTCTTTCTAGCCCCTCTCCCACCCACTGGGAAGGCAAGCAATATTATAATGAGATAATATTTGCAAAACCCTTAACAGGGACTGGCACATAGTAGGAGCTATATAAGTTCTCACTATTTTTATTATTATTTTAGATCCATGATCCTATGATAAATAGATCAAAAAGTCTTGGTTTTTTCTCTGAGTTCTGGTACATAGGACATTTCTGCCAAGATCTGAATGAAGGACATGAGAATAGATTGATTCAGAGGAGGACAGGGAAAAGGTATTTTTATGTCTGGACTGAGGCATGGAGCACCCTACAGTTGGAATCATAAGCTTCAGAGCTGGAAGAGACTTCAGAGGTTTTCTAGGTCCTAGAATATAGGCCTTCATTTTATAGGACCAAGGAAATCGATGTACAATGTGATTAAGTGATATGAATGAATGAATGAATGAATGAAAGAATGAATGAATGAATGAACATTAAGTGTTTATTATGTGCAAAGCACTATACTTAGTACTGGGAATAAAAAAAAAATATAAGATAACCCTTACTCTCAAGGAGCTCTCATTTTCATGGGGAGAAACAATACATAAAGGAGGTTGAGCTGCAAGTTTCTTGGAAAGATAAAGTCCTTAGGATGCAGTGGCAAAACAGATGGTAGCACATCTTTTTTTTTAATACCCAGTTTTGAGGTTGAACCACTTTATCCTGATAAGGATTTTGATGGCAAGAACTTTCTTTTATGAGTCTTCATTAACTGTGGCTGCTGAAGAAACAGGGACTGATGCACCTGGCAAAGCAACTCTGTGAGCAGGAGTGGGCAGGGTCCCATCTCTACAAGGGTGGCTCCCCTCTGTGATGGCTGAGAATGCTGGCCTGAGAAGGCTATTGATCTGGGAGGTACCACAATGCCCAGAGCTCTTGGCCTTAAAGTATTGGACCATCTTCATCAGGGTTTGAAGGAAGGTAGTAGCTGAGCTCGTGGCACATGCTGGGCAGAGGTTTTCAGGAGGTGCCTCAGAGTGCCTTGCTGCTTCAACTAGATTCATTTGCCTGCCTTATGAGGGGTAATTTGCAGCGGTTGGTGTTAGTAACTAACAGAGCAGCTAGGTGGCACAGTGAATGGAGTGCCAAGCCTGGAGTCAGGAAGACTCATTTTTATGAGTTCAAATCCAGGCTCAGATACTTAACTGGCCATATGGTCCTGGACAAGTCATTTAACCCTGTTTGCCTCAGTTTCCTCATCTATAAAATGAGCTGGAGAAGGAAATGACAAACCACTCCAATATCTTTGTGCAAAAAAAAAACCAACCAAACAAAAAAAACCCAAAAACAAATGGCATCACAAAGAGTTGGACTCAACTGAAACAAATCAACAACAATAACCAAAAAGAAATCTTGCTATATGTACTCTACCTGCTCAGGGGACATCTGCAGAGTTGTGTTCAGTTCTAGGCAACATGCTTTAGGAAAAACCAGATCAACTGAAGAGTTTCAAAAGAAGGGCATACAGAGCATTGAAAGATCTAAATTCATGCTGTATGAGAATCAGATGAAGGATGTTTAGCTGGGAGAAGAGGAGGTTGGGAAGCAGGGAGTATAGAGACAGTAAGGGAAAATGTACAGAATGATAGCCATCATCAAGTATTAGAAGGGCTATGACAGGAAATTAAATTTGTTCTCCTTGGCCCCAGGGGGCAGAATTATTATACATGGGTGGAAGCTGCAAAGAGCCAAATTTAAATTTCACAGAAAGAAAAATTTTCTAACTATGACAGCCAAATGTGGAATGGGCTGCCTTAGGTGGTTATGTCTTGCTCTAGCTTGATATCTACAGGAAAAATTTGGATGACCCTTTGTTGGATACATATCAAAAGAATTCTCTGACTATTGGTTGAGCTCACAAGTGTGCTGGCAAATGTTTAATAACAGGCTCTTCATACACCTCTAAAAAAAAAATGTAAGCAAGAAAAAATTTCAAGTTCAGTCTGATTAACATTTTCTTCATCACTTTCTTAAGTCAAGATAATCAACAAGATAATAAATTAAGACCTGATCTGTAGCATTTGCCAATTTCCAAGGTATAAATGCTCACACTCAAAATTTAGTAGTCAACTCTTGGGAGTCAATTCAAGCTGGCTCCAATACACTCTGAGTTGGAATAGATAGCCTCTGAGGTCCCTTTCAGCTCTGGGTCCTAGGACTGTATGAGCATTATTTGGCTAGAGGGACTTCTGAAGGAATCAAGTTTCCCTTATTCCTCTCCACACTTACTAGGATTTGGTCTCTAATAAGAGCCTCGGAGCATTCTTGCCTTCTAACAAGGATCTTGTTCTAGGTTTTAGTTAATCCTATTCTCCCATCTGGCAGCTTATTGCTGTGTATCCCTAGAGCACTTTTAACCAGCTGCTTTCCATTCCTCCTTAGTAATTCATTATTTCTAGCAAGGAATTTGGTGTGGGCATCCACATTTTATTAATTTGGAAACCATGTAGCTTGATATACTTATATCTATAATTATCAAAAATGTAACTTGACAATGATGATATTTACTATTTTTAATCAATTTGAATCCTGGTAGGCTGAAAATATAAAAATCTATCCAGCAACCTACCTTTAACATAAATGAACAGCATGATGGACAGACATTATACTCATAGTCAGCAGAACTGAGTTTGAATCTCTCCTAACTGATCATGAGCAAATAGTTTTGCTTCTAAGAGTCTCACTTTACTCATTTATCTGTAAAATGTGGAAGGTAGGACTTACACTATTTACTTTCAGGGTCTTTGTGAGAACTGAGTTCTTCAAACCTTGAAGTGATATAGAAATGTGAGTTACTTAAATCACTTGTCCCAAAATACAAGTTGTCTGGTGTTTTAACCCCTGCTCCCAGAGTCATAATTCTGTTTCCTTTAGTAAGTACCTTTTAAGGGATTGTCCCTTCCTTTAAATATTTAGATCCAGGGGCCTATAAAGTCTCTTTATAGTAGTCCCCTTTCATAAATATAAACTACAGGAAATATGTCATAAAAACGAAGCTATAAATTATAAAAATATGAACTAAGGATTCTGAAAATAGTAGGTATTTAAAAAATGTGTTGACCAAAATACAGTATCCATCCATGCCTGAATGGTCAGCGCTGCTATGGACTCCAAACTACATTACCCTTTGGACCATCTTTCTCAGTCTTGATTTTCTGCTACTGGCCAGGGAAGTCATAGGATTCAAGCCCAACTAGATCTTGTTTATCTTGTGCTTGGGAACTGTATCATCTAAACCCTACTCTCAACTGAAGGCATACATATAAGCTCCAAGAAAAAGCCACTTCCTTTTTGAGGCCAACAAGGTGACTGTCATGACATAATCTGACTTTCCAATTCTTTTCTCACTTCCCTTTTCTCCTAAAAGTTTCTCCATTAAAAATTCCCAGTAGACCCCAGGCATTCCCTACCACTGCATAAAGAAGATAATCTCAGTCTGTGAATAAAGCTTGAGATCCACCAAATTCCAGGATCAGAGGAAGTACATCTAACTCCAGACCTCTTTGGCTCTCACTTCCCATCTTACTCTGAGATATGACCCATCCTGCCTACAAAGGGCCATCATACGTTTGTTCACCCCCTGCATTCACTGTGATGCACAACATTAGGACATGGCTTTATCAAGAATAAGGAAAAGAGTAAAAAAATAATAATGCTATAACCCATAACACACATTAAAAGGTAGAATGACTTCAGAAGAGCCATAAAGTTGTCCAAAGTGAAACAGTCTAGAGCCCTACATTGCCATTCAGTGAGAACTTAAGCTTCCTAATCTAAGTTAGGTTCTATCTAACTCCACCTCATCTGGAAGTTTGGTGCAGGAAGTATACAGCAAGGCAACTATCTTTATCCAAGAGAGACCCATCTCCCACTTGTCTAGACTCCCAGTGGCCTCTGCTTCTTCCTTCAACCTCTCCTTAAGGGAAGGTCCATTGGCCATCACTCCGTGCTTTTATTATACTTTATGGCCATTGTTAACCTTGTTGTTCCTCATTCTTCATTTTCAAAGAGGACAATGACCTCACAAATGATGTCTTGACCTTAGCATGAATTGGATTTAAGTGAGGCAGAGCTGTGCAAAGTCCTCAGTCTCACTCTTTCTTCCCGAGTCATTGAAATACAGTGGCAGGACAAAAGCCAAGGTGACTAGTGATGGCCCAGGATACAGCTGATGATTTTGGCATGTTTGGTGTCTGACCAATCTCTAAGTACTCCACGGCACCTGCTTCAGACACCCTCATGGCTAGTGAAACAAACTGTTCTCACTCACTCATTCTTCAAGGAGATGTCTTCACATTGCTTGAGGCAGACCTCCCCCTAATTCACTGACAGGTTTGGGGCCTGTCCATTACCATCAACCTGGTTTAGCCTGTCTGCCCAGATGATTTTACCAGGTGTGGCCCCTGCATATGCTACAGCTTCCTGGATCCACAGGTGAGAATTGGGAGAAGGTGGACACCAAAGGTGGAAAGTAGTCCTGAAAAGGACTTGATAAGCCCTAACAGTAGAAGTGATAGTCCTCCCTGAGCACCCCATATACCTCTTATGCCCATTAATACATCAAGGAAAGAAGAAAGCATTTATGAGATATGTGAATGTCACCTCCAACCATCTAGATGTCAAAGATAAATAGTCCTAGATCCCAGTAAGAAAATCTATGTCTAATAAAGGACTTGAATTAACAGGAAATAGAAAGTGGGGGTTAAAGTCAGAGACCTTTTAGTTCACTCTCTTTTCTGTGCTGGCAAGAAAGAAGTAGTTTGGCTCTAGGACTTAGCTCTGTCTCCATCTGTCTCTCTGTCTCTGTCTCTGTTTCTGTCTCTGTCTCTGTCTCTCTCTCTCTCTGTCTGTCTCTGTCTGTCTGTCTGTCTGTCTCTGTCTCTCTCTCTCTGTCTGTCTGTCTCTCTCTCTCTCTTTCCTCTCTACAAAAAACTGGGAATTCCACATGGTATTATGTCAAGTTTATGCACAACTAGTCCCAGAAGAGATATCCACTGCCATCCTAATATAATTGTCTCATATTTGTATATTGTGGTTACATAATATAGAAGTCATTCTTTGTGAATTTATGTTTCTACTGAGCTAGGAATTCTCCATCTGTACTGCATGTCCTTAGTGGGGATGAGGACCCAGACCCATGATTCCATTGGTATAAGAAACTCTCAGATGAGGGAACTCCCTCCACCAATGCAAGTTGGCATCTTCTCTGCAATTTATAGTCTTAGAAAGTTGCGGAGAAGTTAAGTGACTTGCCCAGGGTCACACAGCCAGTATTTAACAGGTGAGGGATTTTAACTCAAGTCTTCCTGGCTCAAATATCAGCTCTTTAAACTACTACTATACCAGAGACATCCAAACTGAGGCTAGTGGAAATGCTTCCCCAAAAACTCCTCAGTATAGGCTGAAGCAGGCTGAAATGTAATTGTCAAATGCTTAACAAAATAAATAAAAATTCAATACAACATAGATGATGTTAATTTGTGCCTTTCTTAATCAACATGCAGCAGGGATCCATTTCTATTTGAGTTTGATACCACTGCACTATATCATGTTGTCTCTCTTGGGTGCTTGATAGTCCCAATTAAGTTGTTGTGGCTGTATTTGTCCTTTATTCTCAAAGAGGACCATGACATCAGGGAGATGATGACGTGACCTTCAGTTGACTTTGATTTGAATGAGGAACGATTGTGCAAGGTCACCAGCCTCACTTTCTCACCCTGGGCCAACTGGATCCAGTGACCAGATGTTCATCAGGACAACTGGAGATGACCCAGGATGCAATGGGAGACCCTGGCCCTTTTGGGTTAAGGTCTTTTCAAGTTCTCACTTTGAGTGAGGTAATGCCTATTCAGTGAATGGGCCTCTTTAAGAGGTGAGTCAAGGGATGGCCCTTTAATTAGAAAGAAAAAGAAAAAAAAAAGTCAAGCTGGGAGGGGAAGACCCTCAGGGTTGCTTTCTCAAAGAGAAAGAGTTACCACTGACATTCACTCTAAGCCAGGAGTGCCCAAACGTTTTGTATGTTAATGGGGTTCTACTAACCAGGTATGTAATTAGACTAGGAAAAGGGATGGGCAGTTAGGTGGGAGAGTAGAGTGAATAAAACCCTGGTCCTGGAGTCAGGAAGACCTGAGTTCAAATTCGACCTCAGATACTAGTTATCTAGTGACCCTGTAAAAGTCACTTAACCCGGTTTCCTCAGTTTCCTCATTTGTAGAATGAGTTGGAGAAGGAAATGGCAAATGTCTCCAGCACTTTTGCCAAAAAAAAACCTGAATGAAGTTACAAGGAGTCGGACATGACTGAAACAACTAAACTACAACAACAGGAAGAGGGAAGGTACAAAGCATTATACAATACCTACTATGTACCAGGCATTATGCTAAATACTTTTTATAAATATTATCTCATTTGATCCTTTCAATGACCTTGAGAGATAGGTGATATTATTAGCCTCATATTGCAGTTGAGAAAATGGACTCAAATAAAGGTAAGTGACTTTTCCAGGGTCACACAGCTAGTAAGTATCTGAGATAGGATTTGAACTTGGGTCTTCCAGACTTCAGGTCCAGGGCTCTATCCACTCAGTCACCTCCCTGCATCAAATGAGACAAGTGCTGAATCACAAGGGATTTGGAGCACAACAGTTTAATGCTCATCCAACTCATCCTCATAGGACATGATGTCCAGTCCTCTCCTCACCCTGGTCACCTTCCTGTGGATACACGCCAGCTTCTCAATAAATCCTCCCAGTTCCTGGACTCCATTTCCCTCCTTCATGTCAGAGAATGAGAATTAGGGCAGTGGAATCGATAGAGAGCCAGCCTCAGAGGCAGAAGAAACTGGACTTGTATCCTCTTTTGCCACATACTTGCTGTGTGACACACACATAGAGTCAGCTCTAATGTGGGAGCTGATTGTTAAGCTGTCAGTGTGAGTATTTGGGTTTAATTTATTGTTCTGTTGATTGTTGAGACTTAAGAATATGATGGAGAAAATATGATAAATGCAGATTCAACTTAAAAGTATGTCATGGGGACACACACACACACACACATACACTCACACCTTAGAAAAGTCAGTTGTTAAACACTTACTAGCACACCACTGTGAGTAACTCTGGGCAAGTTACTGAACCTAGAAAAGCTCTAGGTAATTTTCCCAGTCCTTAAATTGTAGAGAAGGTGCTGACCAGCATTAGTAGAGTGAGTTTCTTCACAGGAGTGTTGCCTTTATCAGTGAAATGATAGGTCCAGTCTCTTTCTCTTTCACTATAACAGAAAAGGTCCATTTCTTGAGGGTATAGGAGAGAAAAGCCAAGGCAAATAGAAGACCCAGCTGCCCAACCTCCAGGAGGGCTGGTATACCCATTGCCCACTTTTAAAGAGCACAAAGATGACTGCCTGCAAATCCTTGAAGCCATAAAGATGAGAATAGGACTTTAAGGCTTGCAAAGCACTTTACATTATCTCATTCAATCATCACAACAACCCTGCGAAGTGGGGGCTACTATTATCTCCATTTTTCAGATGAATAAACTGAGTCTGAAAGAAGTTAAATGACTTGTCCAGGATAACAGAGCTAAAGATACATCTGAGGCAAAATTTGATTTCAGCTCTTCCTGATTCCTAATACAATTCCCCTTCAAGACCGACTCCAGGTCACCACCCTCCCCGACCAGTTCCTTCTCTCTAGCCCAGAGGACACAGTCAAGCAGGCAGGAGCAATATGGTCAACCAGAATACCAACAGCAACTTGAAATAATTCACTGCTCCCCCCTTTACAGAGAAATGAATCAAAGTGCTTCTTCTCTCTTAGGAACCCCAGAATTTTTTAGCTAAAAGGGAAATTATGGCATCCAGTCAAATCCCCTTTTTTTCTAGAGCAGGGAACTGAGGACCAGAGAGAGGAAATAATCTGACCAAGGTTACACGGAGGGGTAAAAAGGACCTTAGCATACCCACGTTCGTTTATACAGTCACAGGCTATAAAAATACTTTTCCCCCAAATCCAGCTTGCATAAAATCTACACACATTCTATATTTAATGTTATTTTCTTTGCAGCTGAACTTTCTATTTTATCCACAGTGCTTAGCACAGTGGTCTACACATAGTAAAGTTTAATAAATGTTTTTTCACTCATTCATTCTTTCATTCTACATAAGTATAATGTACATGAACATGTGTGCATATATAGTCATACACACATCTCTTTTTAAAAATTCTGATTTAATGTCATGGTCTTTATACTGTACTGTACTGAAGGTGGGGCCTATTTGCAAATACACATGGTATTTATTGTTGAGATAGAACAAAGAAAATAGAAGGAAAAAGAGTGAGAGGCAAAAACCAAAAGACATTTCTATTCAATTCAACAAATATTTATTAAGTGTCTAAATTCAAGACAACCACAAATAATATATGCCCAGTACCTTTAGATATTTGACTGGTATTTACAGAAACCTCTAATTACTAAACATTATTGCATTTACTTGGAGATCCTTTAGTCTCCAGGCTGTGTTTCCACTCTTATGCCATCATATTTATCTTCCCCATACTCGCCTTGGGCATAGTTCTGCTTGGTAGATCCAAAATATTATCACACCACTATTTTTTAAATTTATCCCACAGCAACATATTGCTCCATTGGCCAGGTCATAGCTCTCTAACGATTCAGTAGAATGTATCTTTTTTTGTCTCACATTTTCAACATATGCAGAGGCTCATTTATAATGGGATGTTAATAAATTTACTAGCATCTAGCTGTTGACTAAACAGTTGTTGTACTACTTCAATATCAGTGTTCTGTACGTTGATATAATCCACATCATCCAAGATAATGCATTCTCTAGTAACATGCTCTCATTAGCCATCATGTGTCACCTACATTTATCATCAACCACTTTCTCCTTCACTCTAGACTCATGATCATTTTCAGGACCACATTAATTATAATTTGTAAAACCCTTGTCCTCTGAACAGAGGTGTCACAGTGAGATACATTTAGTAAGGTGATCATCAGAAGAGAGAGTTTCGTCCTTACCAAACACCTTGACCTCTCTTACCCCCAGACACTGGCTGTATGTCACAAATGGATTTCTCTTCCTCTCAGATACAATCACTGGGATCACTACTATGGTCGAGTCAGTCAAATAACTGACCTAACAATCATAATAAACATCAAATCCATTATTCAGAGCACTCTGAGCTAGATGGAGTATTTATCATCTTCTTCTCCAAGAGTCATTAGATGGGCCACAGAGTCACACACTCAGACAAGATATAGTTTATAGACATCTAGGCCACTTTTCACCAAAATATACCACCCATAGCAACCTGACTAATTCAGATAAATTCCCTCATACTTACAGAAAGACAGTCAGTCAAAGAGAATTTAAGTGCCTACTGTGCATCAGGTACTATGCTAAGTGTGAAAGATATAACGAAAGGCAAAAAGTAGTCCCTGCTCTCAAATTGCTCATAGTCTAATAAAGAAGACAACATGCACATAAGTATATATATAGTGTAAGAAGCCTGGAAGGTGGGAGGAGAGGGGGTTAAAAGACTAGGAAGCCACTTGATTGAACAGAGAGATGACATGGTCAGACCTGTATTTCAGAAAGGTCAATTTGACAGCTAAAGGGAAGATGAATTAGAGCGGGGAGAGACTAGAGGCAGAGAAGTGTATCAGCAAGCACTCCAACATACACAGGAGGCCTGCTATCACAGCTTCTTAGATGTGCATTCATAAAAGGAAAGTTAATTTTTGAATGGTTAACAATTACTTTAATCAAGCTCATCTATCAATCCTTTAACCAAGGACATATATCATTTAGTTAGTTCAGGGAGTCAGCACCCTGAATTTCAAAGAAAATAAAGAGAAATCAAAAGATCAACAGACATGGCTTCTGCTGCCTGAATTCAACAGACAATTGGACCCCAATTGTCTGACCATCTTTATCAGAAAGAGAAGATTAACATCTGGGTTCTCAAAGTGGGGGGGGGGTCTCATCTGGCACTCAAACCTTTTTACCAAAAACAGCCCCAAAGTAAGACCTCAACTCAAAGTATTTATACTTTTAGAGCCAGAAGGCATCACAACCCTTTGACCTAGTACCTCAATAGAAAAAACAAAAGGTACTTGGGATCCTCCTACAAAACAGCTCCCTTAATCAAGCTTCCCACAATGGGCAGGCCCATCCATGGGTGGGAAGGATGTTTAACCACATTAAAATAACTAACAATACAAATACATAGGCTGTCTCTAGTAAAAGAAACTCTAGTTTCTGTACTTTACTCCTTGTAAAGACTCTTGATTGATAAAGGCAAGATTAAATCAGAGGCACTTGATTATACTAAAACAAAAACAGCAAAAAAAATAATCTTATTTTGATTGCCATCACAAGAAGCCAACCAGCAGGCTATTGCAATAGTCCAGGTATCAAGTGAGGAAGGCTTGTACCTGAATAGTGGTGGTGTCAGAAGAGATAACGGGGTATATATGAGAGATATTATGAAAGCAGAAACAACAGGACTTGACAACTGATTGGATTTGGGGAATGAGAGAGGGTGAGAAGTCACCTACATTGTAAGTCTAAATGGCTGGGAGGATGGTGGTGTTCTCAACAAAAATAGAACTTAGGAAGAGAGGTGATTGGAGGAAAAGATAATGAGTTCAGTTTTGGACATGTTGAATTTAAAATGTTTATGGGGCATTCACTTTAAAATGTCTGGTAAGTAATTGGATATGTGAAACTAGAAGTCAAGTGAAAAGGGAGGAATAGACATATAGATCTAAGAATCATCTGCATAGAGATAATTAAAACCATGGGATCTGATGAGATCACCAAGTGAAAAAACACAGAGGGAGAATAGAAGAGAGCCCAGGACAGAAACTTAGGGACCCTACAGTTATCGTACATGATATGGATGAAGATCCAGGAAAGGGAGACAGAGAAGCAGTCAGATAAAGAGGAGACCAGGAGAGAATAGTGTCATGAAAACCATGGGAGAAGTCAGTATCAAGCAAAAGAGGGTGATTTACAGTTTCAAAGGCTAAGGACTGAGAAAACACCATTAGACAATCAGAAGATCATTGGTGTCTTTGGAGAGAGTCATTTCAGTTGAATGATAAGGTCACAATTCACACCACAAAGAGTTAAGAAGAGAGTGAGAGGAAAGGGAGTGAAGGCACCCATTGTAGAAAGACTACTCAAGGAGTTTAGCCACAAAAGGAAGGAGAGGTTTAGGATAACAGCTGGTGAAGATGGAAAAATCAAGTGAAGGTGTTTTGAGGTTCCTGGTCCTCCTCAAGGGACGCTGTTAATTTAACATCTCTCATATACTAGTTTGGACCCAAGAGAGACATGCAGACTCATGCAAAAGACCAGTTAAGAGAGGGATTCTGGACATAGCAAGATTGGAATTTTCCAAAATAGAAAGTCCTGAATGAGTGTTCTTTCTGTGGGTATCACCAAATTCATATTCTGCAACAACTCTCAAAAAGCTGGAAGTGGTGGCTAATCAATCAGATCAGTAGCTTAGGAGGAACCCCTGGCACCATTTCTATGCATCTAATTCTCAGGTAATGGGGTTATTGTGTGAATTGAACGGGATAGTATATGTAAATTACTTTGCATACCTAAGTGACATTATAAATATAGCTTACCATTTGAGGGATAGCATAATATATAGAGAACCAACCTTGAAGCCAAGAAGACCTGGGTTTAAGTCCTTCCCCTAATCACTGATTATACAAGTTACTTAACCACTCAAATTACTCAACCACTGTGTACTCTAGGCAACCTTCTAAAATTATAAGTTGCAGATAAGTTATGACCTGCATTAGTAAAGGAAGTTTCCCAATGCCCATGGAATCATAGATCTAATACCTAGCCCTATGTAACATATAACTGCCTATCAGACATTTCAAACTAGGATGTATTCTAGGCATGTCAAACTCAACATGTACAAAAATGAAGTCATTATCTTTCCCTACAAGCCCACTCACTTTCCAAACTTTCCTATTTCTATTGAAAGCACCATGATCCTTGTAGTCACCCAATTTTCCAAGCAGAGGGTCATTCTCAATTCCTCACTCTTACTCACCTTATGATATCCAATCAGTTGCTAATTATTGTCATTTACATCTCCCAGAATCACAGAACTGAGCATTGGAGAGTGGCCATTTGGTCCAGCCCATATACCAAAGCGATACCTACTGTAACATGCCTGGAAAGTGGTAGTTCAAACTCTGCTTGACAACTTCAAAGGAAGGAGAACCCACCCCCTTCCAGGGAACTCATCTCAACAACAACTTTCCCAATATGGCCCCCTCTCTCTTCACAAAGCCATAACACAACTTTAGGCCTGACTTGCACTGCATTGCATTTGATGTCCCTGCCTCAAATCTCTTCCTACTATAATCCATTTTCCACACAGCCACCAAAGTGATTTTTCTCAAGCACAACTCTGATCACATCACCCCCTATATAAACCCTATTGATTTTCTTGTTCTTCAGTACTTGGCCCCTTACTACCCTTCTAGATTCTTTAAACATTATTCCCTTCCACATACTATGGTTCATCCATACTAGTGATGGTGGATGTTCCTCTCACACAAATGTCCACCTACCATCTCTAGATCTTTGTCCACCTTGGCTGGGACAGTAACTCTTCATTCCCACCTCCTGAAGACCTTGGTTTTCTTCAAGAGTCAATTCAAGCTTCTAGATGAAGCTTTTCCTAATTCTCCCAACATCTAGTACCCTCCCAGGAACATGCTGATAAATATTTAACCGTCAGCTGAGGGGGTGGAGGATGCTTAACACTTTTAAGTATAATCAGCAATACTAACATGCTTAAATCTAGACAACAAAGCTATAAATCAACCCTGATTTGTACTGTTTGCTGATATCTGAGGTGTAAATGCTCACACTGAAAAGCCAACAATCATCTCTCTCAAGATAATATAAGTTGCCTCCAGCACATCTTTGCATCTTACCCAAACTACCTTGCATAGAGAGACACAAACACACATGTGTATATACATACACACACACACACACACACATATATATATACATGCAGATATGTTCATATATGCATATATTATCTCCCCTTTCAGAATGCAAGCTCTTTGAAAAACCTAGTAAGCGCTTAGTAAATACTTGTTGACCTAAAGAGCAAGAACCATTTCCCTTAAGACCCCAGCATTTAGCCTAAGGTACATGGTAGGTGTAATAGAGAAGACAAACAGGTCTAGCAATACTACTAGTACTCTTGCCCTCTCACTCACTTGAAATATTGCTTCCTGTTAGTATATCTGTGGTGACACCTGGGTCCATTGATAATAACTACAGAGTGGATATAGTTTTAGTAGAGTAACCAAGAGTTTACCACCTACTAGACACCTACTTTCCCAAAAGCCACACCTACCATCCCCATGTCATTCCCTACCAAGAATTTGACACCTGACAAGTTAGAAAGAGAGGAAGATTATCTTCTGTATACAGAGAAACCCCAAGTGTAGGAAGATTTGATGTGTGAATATCCAGATTTACAAAGTGAATAAATTAAGGACTGGTCATTTAATTTACACAAAATATTCTCTCAGTTATAATGAGTTCCTTTAAATAGAAAATACAAATAGTTAGAATTAAAAATTACATTTAGTATCTTAAAATGTTCTTCTCAACCCCATCTTGGGTACAGACCAGTAAATATCTCTTTTCTCTTCCGTGGGTCACTCGATTGTCCATACTTTAGTGTGGCAGCTTTCTGGATTCAAGAGTTAAAAACCAAGACCTGGCAAGGGGAATCAATTAAACAACCAATCAATAAACATTAAGCATCGACTATGTCCAGGCACTAGGGATACAAAAAAGAAAAAATAGTCCTTACTTGCAAGGTGTTTATATTCTATTGGGGAAGACAAGTACAGAGAATAAAACAACAAATATAAACAAATCCAAAGTAGTTAAATAGAAGCAGTTTGGGAGGGATTAAGAAAGGCTTCATTACATGCGAAGGTGAGAGGGGTGTACGTTTCAGATATGGAAAATAATTGGTTCAAAAATACAGAGACAGAAAATAAAATGTGAGGAACAGAAACCAACACAGTGTAGATGGCTAAACAGAGAGAAGGGTGAGTACTGTCCAATGGGGCTGGAAAATCAGGTAGAAACCAGATAGTGAAGGCCTTGAAAAGCTAAGCAGAGTAGTTTATATTTTATCCCATAGTCAAGAGAAGGCTTCTGGAATTGACAGAGTAGGGGGGTGACATGGTGGCAGCAATGTTCATGGCAGATAGAGGCAGGCAGGAAAGGAGAGAGACTGGAGGTAGAGGAACAAATTAAGAAGTGATTGAAATAGTCCAGATGAAAGATGATAAGGATCTGAACTAAGGTGGTAATTGTGTGAATAAAGAAGGGATAAGATGTGAGAGAAATTGTGGAGTCAGAAATAGCAAGATATGCTAACTGACTAGATATATATTGAGGGAGGGAGGGTGAGAAAGCAAGGATATCTCTGAGGTCACAAACCTGGGAGCCTGGGACACTAGAAGGAAGGTGATGCCTTTGATGTTAATGGAAAAGTTTGAAAGAAGGAAGAGTTGGGTGGGAGGGTTGAGGGAAAAGGAAAAAATGAGTTAAGTTTTAGACATTCGACACTTGAAATGTTCAATAAATAATCAGTGACCCAGATCTGAAGCTCAGGGGAAAGACTAGAGAGACATACCAAGATCTGTAATTCATCTGCATAGAGATAGTAATTAAATCATGGAAGTGGTTATCCAGAGAAAGAGGGTACTGCCTCTTTTGCACTGATTTTAGGTTTATTCATTAGCTTTCTATTTTTTAAAATTCATATTCATTACACTGATCATCTCTTTTTCCATTGTATTAATGTGTGTTTTTAGGGATATGATTTTTTTCTTCTGAGAACTACTTTAGCTGCATCCCAGAAACTTTGGTACATTGTTTCATCATTACCATTTTCTTTCACATAACTATTAATTTTTTTCTATGATTTGTTTTTTGACCTATTCATTACTTAGAATTTCACTGTTAATTGCCCATTTAGGTCTGTCCTTTGTTTGTGGTCTCTGCTTTCATTAGTATTTTTATTATATTATGGTCTATAAAGAACTTATTTACTATTTCTGCCTTTTTATAATTGTTTGCAATAATTTTTGCTGTAATATGTGGTGAATTTTAGTAAAACTCCTATATGATGCTGCACTATTCATGTATTCTTTAGCATTCCCATTAAGAAGATGTTATGATGCTTTTAGCTCTAGTTTCTCGAGAAATTTGTTCAATTTTATATTTTCCCTTATGTTTATTTTTCTTTTAGACATCCAAAACAGAGAGGAATATTGAAATCTCCTGCTGCTATTGTGCTCCTATCTCTGAATTCCTCTAGTGCAGGTAATGTTTCCTTTTGAACTCATTTGCTAAGGTATTTCAAACACATAAGTTCATTATAATTGATTTTAGTTTGTTGACTATGGTTCTTTTCAGCATAATGTAGTTTCCTTGTCTATTCCTAGTTATGTTTTGAATGTTTATTTTAGCTTTGTCATGATTACAACTCCTGCCTTTTGGGATTCCTTAGCCCCTCACTTGTATTGGTACATGTTTTTGATTTTTAAATCTAGAGTGTTTTCCTTCCTCATCTCTGACTACTGGCTTCCCTGGTTTCCTTCAAGCCCCAACTAAAATCCCATCTGCTACAAGAAGTCTTTCTCAACCTCTCTTAATTCATGTGCCTTTTTCCTCTCTTCACTATTTCTTATTAATCCTGTATATAGGTTTTTTGGATACATATTTGTTTGGTTGTTTTCTTCCTTACTATATTGTGAGCTCATTGAGATTAGGGACTGTCTTTTGCCTCTTTTTGTCTCACCAGCATTTACTACCATGTCTGGCAAATAGTAGGTGCTTAACAAATGTTTCTTGACTGACTGCTTTTTAATGTGCTTTTTGGAAGTAATAAACTAGGGGAAGGGGGATGGGAAATCCAATCTGGAATCTTTTTCATTTTATTGGATTATTTTATCCATTTACGTTTAATGCTATGAGAGCTGTGTTTATATTTTCTTCCATTTGTCACTAATGTTGACTTTTTCCAAGTTATGATTTTTCCCTCTTCCTCTGTAAATGTCATTTCAGTTATTTTAGCTTAATTTTTTTATTTCTATCAGCTCTCTTCCCTCTAATTTTAAGCACTATTTTCTCCCCACCTTTACATTTATCACCCCTTTCCATAGTTTTAGAGTTTACTGTTTCCTTTTCTTGCTTGCTTTTATCTAGCTATTTAATTCTTCTCTTTTTTTCTTTCCCAGTTAAGCAGTAAAATAGAATTCCTTGCTTCCCTTCCCCTTCAACATGTTTTGTTCATTAGTTATAAAATTTTCATTTTCCTACCTTTTTCTAAATAAGGACTTTCCCCCCTAATTCTCTTCATTATTTATCTTCTGCTACTCTAGACTTTTATTCTTTGATCCATGGCCTCTATACGTATTTACTCCTTCTTTATTCTTCATTTGACTCATAGAATTAAAGTTTCTAAGGCAACTGTTTTGAGTTCTTCCTGACAAACAGTTTCTTTATTGCCTTGTAGATACTGCACCTTAGTCTCCCTTTTTTCTGTTGCCTGAAATGCCAAATCTTACAGACAAAAAATGCAGAGGGTATTGCTCCATGGTAGGAATTTCTCTGTGTCCCTGATTGTGTAGTTCATGATTGACCTTTGCCCTCCCAATGGCTATTTTTTCCCCATTTGCCTTGAAATGTCCTCCCTAGACCCATGGCTTCCCTTTCTTCTGGCTATCAGTTGATTCCAAGAACTCTTACTTCCCTTTCTCCCTAAGCTCCAAATCAAAGCAGATTATACCCATTATATGGTTCTAATTTCCCTTTATAGAATTTCTCTCTTCTCCCACGGGAGCATTCATCAGTGGTACCCACTCCCACCACAAAATAAAACTTCTCCATTTCTTTATCCCTTTTACAATCCCTCTTTTTTCCTCATCCCCCATTTTCCTTTCTTATTCCTGAGAGACTATAGGAAATATTTTCCCTTCTTTGTTTCAAAAATCTCTTTACTGAACATCCATCTATTTTCTTTAATGGATAAGAGCAGATTTACAGGATAGGCCACTTTAGGCAGTATCATGAGCTCCTTTGCTCTTTGGGAAACATTATTCCATTTTCTTTGTGGTTTATTGGTAAGTACAGAATAGTCTTGAGTTATTCAAGTTTCTTTCCCTTTATTTTTGAAGATCTTTCTTTGGGTCACTTGCAGAATTTGTTGCTTGTCAGTGAAATTATTAAATTTAACCACTATGTGCCTAGGAAATTGCAGAATAGAATTGTTTTGTTTTGTTTGTTTCCCACCCCCCCAAGAATCTGTGTATTTTTTCAATTGGAACTTTGTTTTCTGTATTCAGAAGTTCTGGGCAGCTTACTGGTACTATTTCTTGCTTTATGGGGTTTGAGTTTTTTTAATGTCATGTTCTTCTGGAAGACCTATAATTCTTAGTCCGTGATATTGGAAATGATCCATACCTAAGGACTGAGAAGAGATGAGTCGGGGTAAAAGAGATATGCAGGAGATTTAGGGGGGGAAACAGTATAGAATTGAAATCGCTAACTATAAGGCTAAGATGAAAAAGGGAGCTAAGTAAAGTTAAAGCAGGGATTATAACCTAAGAAAGTACTGGGATGTGAAGGATTGAAGATCTTGATGAGGGTAAAAAATAGGTTTAGGAGTGATAACGATTAGGGAGAGATAGAGATTATAGTCAAAAACGTAGGAACAGATAGATCAGATAAAGGAATATCAGAATTTATCATTAAGGAAGTATTTGTGGGTAAAGATAAAAATCCATGTTTATATGTAGCTGAGGTAGAGTGAAAGAGTAGGGCTTTAGGAAGCTGAGGAATTAGAAGACTGGGAGGTTTGAGGGAACATCTATGTGAATGCTGAAGTCCCCTAATATGAGATTAGGAGTTGGAGAAAAGGAAAATAGTGACCTAGGCACTAAATTCTTTGAGAAAAGAGGAAGGATGACCTACGGGTCCATATACTATTAGTCCCCATGACTAATTGGGTGAAAAACTTTGAGTGGAATCCAAATAATGAGAAGTTGCTGAGTGAGAGTTGTAAAGGAAGATTCTGGAGATGGCAATAGGGAGAAAGGGGTATTTCCACTCTTCCTTCAAGACCATTTTGTCAGAGGGAAAAGAGAAAGTACAACTTTTGCTGAAGAGAATGACTGAGAATACCATATCCTCAGGGGAAACCATTTCCAATAGAGCTAGTGATAGAAATAACATGAGAAAAAGATGTCCAGGATGAAGGGAAGTTAGTTCACTATGGAACAGAAATTCCAAACAGAATAGGAAGCATGGGACATGACTAAGGTAGCATGAGGAGGATAGGGATGAGAGAATGACTGGTCAGAGTTGGGGGCAATTTTAGGAATAGGAATATCTATGGGGTTAGTGACTGATTAATAGAGGGATAGGTACAGATACAAACATTGGAAACATAAGAGTAGTGGGTGGCAGGTAAAACACATTCTCCAAAGTGCATCACAGAGAGTGTTGGTCATAAGGGCTAGGTCTGGGTTGCCCATGATCTGCTGCCAGAGCTGCTGTTCTTCCTGGGTGACTTGGGAAGGAGAGGGGCAAGGGATAGTAGTGCCCTGGCCAACATAGAAAGCCAGATGGAAAAAAAATGGAGGATCCAGGAAGAAGGGGTCATTTTCACTGGGGGAGGGAGGTAGATTTGTAGGTTGTAAGAAGTAAAGATTTGACAGTAAAAGTTTTGTGAATCAGTAAAAATAAGCCATGGACCAGTGATGGATCACAGACTAGGAGTTAAAAAAATACTGTTTTAGACTATTACAAATGATCTTGTTCATAAGCAGTTTTTTCAGGAACACATCTGTTGCATAAACTCTCTCTGGTCCTGTAGGATCAGACCTCAGTTATTGTATTGGCAATGATGTCGCTAAACGGAGACTTTTCTGGAAATTCCACAGCTAGAAGTATCCTCCCCAACTCTGTAACTGACTAAACTTTGGTCCTTGGGGTGATATCACATTTTCATTAGTTATAATTCCATTCTGTGGTGACAAAATCCCAGGGTACAGCAATTTGCCTTTCAACTGAAGAGGATTTCCCATCTGGGTTTGGAAGTGAGAAGTATGCTATTATGTCAGAGGAGAGAGCAAAGACCCAAGTGACACTTGCTACAGAGTCATCTTCTCCTCTGGCTCACTGCAGCGGGTCCCTGGGACATGACTTTGGTCTACCTGGTTCATTAGAACCCGGGCTCTTAATCTTCCCAAGAAGAGCTTTTAGAGGCAATATTATACAACAGAAAGAATTCTGGTGCCAGACAACTCAGGTTTAAATCCCACCTCTTCCCCTTATTACCTGTGTCACCTTGGGCAAGTAATTTTATTTCTCTGGACCTGAGTTTCCTCATCTGTAATTATAACAACTAACATTTTATTTGACCTTGTGCAGAATATTTATTAAGCACTTCTTATGGGTCAGGCACTGTTAAGTGCTGGAGACACAAAAATAAGCAAACAAGGTAGCCCCTACTGTCCAAGAGGGTAAGTCCTAATAGAGAAAACATAAAATATAAAGGGGAAGGAGAAAAGAAGAGGGAGGGAGAAAGGCAGCTAGTATGGATTGTGAGCCAGAAGTGGAGAATGAGCAACACAGCTAGGGCTTTTTGGATTTGGGAGTTCCAGACAAGGTCTGATCTTCACATTCCTTTGGGGAAGGTGCTATTGTTAACCCCATTTTCCAGATAAGTAACAGGAAACACAGAGGGGATAAGTGAGTTGCCCAGGGTCCCACAGCTAGGAAGTATCGGAGGCAGGATTTGAACTCTGGTCTTCTTGACTCCCAAGCACAGTGCTCCATCCTCCAGTGCACTCAGCTGCCTCATCTGGAAAATGAGAGTATTGGGTATGATGGCATCTACATCCCTTCTGACTCTAAACCTCTGATTTTCTGAGATATCAACATCACTAAATCACATCATGTCAAGGGGAACCTCAGAGATCACAGAACGTCCCTCTGTCAAATGAAGAGATTGGACAGAGTCCCAAAGAAGAAAAGCCTTGTCCAAAGAAATGGAGTCATTTAGTGACAGAGCTTAGAGTAAGACCCAAGTCTTCTGACTCCAGGGCTAACGCAGTTTTTGCTAACTAGGTTATACTGCCTCAGATGTGTGCATGTGTGTGTATGTGTATGCTGTTCTATACTGTTCTACTGTGTGTGTATGCATGTGCATATATCTATATATAGACATAGATACACACATATACATATATGTGTATGTATATGTGTGTGCATATATATAAACATACATATGTATGCATTGTTCTACTGTGTGTCTTGTTCCATACTGTTCTTGTAAAAATATGTGTATATACACTGTTTTGTACTGTTCTAGTGTAGATATAGCTATAGATACATATACATATACATATATATGTGCTATTCTAGTTTCTACTATCTAGACCACACTGTCTCAGATATGTATGTATATAAAACT
This sequence comes from Potorous gilbertii, assembly GCA_028658325.1. Lineage (NCBI taxonomy): Eukaryota > Metazoa > Chordata > Mammalia > Diprotodontia > Potoroidae > Potorous > Potorous gilbertii. The sequence continues at coordinate 194,915,719 of CM053769.1, forward strand.
AGATAGATATACACACATACACACATGAAAGACAGTATGGTCTATATATGTGCACAAAGAGAGATATAGATTAGATAGATAGATGATAGATAGATAGATAGAAAAAAGAAAGATAGCTGTACAGACAGGCAGACAGAAAGATAGACAGACAGAAGGAGACAGGTTGAGAGAAAGAAAGAAAGAAAAAGAAAGAAAGAAAGAAAAATAGATATAAATGTGGAGACGCACACACACACACACACACACACATATATATATATATAAATTCATATGTTCATTGAACATCAGAGCAAGAAACAACCTTCGAATTTCTCTAACCCAACCTTCTCATTTTACAGAGAAAGAAACTGAGACCCAGCTAGTCAGTCAATAAGCATTAATTAAATAACTGAAATGCTATAGGCACTGAGTTAAGGACTGGGGAGAAAAAAAGAAGAGAAGAGGAACTTGTCTGACAGTAAATAAATAACCAGTAGTCTTGCACAGTGCTAGGACTCATTGTCCTTTGTTCTCAAATAGGACCAAAATGGCATCACTGTGCTATAGTCAAGTTTCAGTGTCTGACTTTGACTGATCAGACCAAAAAAAGCTCAGAATGCCTTACCAGAGATTGAGCACAGATAGTCCATGTGAACATTTGGGGTAGATATTCCAACTTTGCTCATCCTACATTTACTTTGTGCTGTCTCATTCTGCTTTGCTCATGGAGCACAGCACCCTTTCTGATGTGGGCACATCATGCTGAGTGGTCCTGTGCCAGTGTCTCCCATATTGCACAGTCAAATCCAAAGTTCTTAAGAGAGACCTTGGAAGTGTCCTTGTATTGCTTCTTCTGGCCTCATGCAAGTTCTTCATAAAATAGTCTTTCTGGCAAGCAGACATTTTGCATTCAAATGTGGCCAGCCCATCGGAGTTGCACTCTCTGACGCATAGTTTGAATACCTAGCAGTTCAGTTCGAGCAAGGACTTCAGTGTCTGGTACCTTATCCTGCCAGGTGATCTTCAGAATCTTCCTAAGACAATTCAAGTGGAAGCTATTCAGTTTCCTGGCATGGCGCTGATAGACTAACCATGCTTCACAGACATACAACAATGAGGTCAGCACAATGGCTCTGTAAAGCTTCAATTTGGTAGTCAGTTTAATATCTCTTCTCTCCCAAATTTTTCTTTGGAGCCTCCCAAACACTGAGCCAGCTCTGGCAATGCATGCATCAACCTCATTGTCAATGTGTACATCCCTGGAAAGTACACTACCAAGGTAAGTGAACCTATCCACAGTATTCAGAACTTCTCTATTTGTTGTAACCGATGGTTCCATGTATGGATGGTGTGGTGGTGGTGCATTTTTTTGGTGTTAATGATTAGGCCAAAATCAATACAGGCAGCAGAGAATTGATCCATACTTTGTTGCATCTCAGTTTCCATTCACCATCCTGCTTCTTTTAGGTAACCAAAAGAGGTTAAAGGATTATCACTTTTTTTCCCAAAGTATCTTAGAATCAGACAGTCTCAGGAGTCTTGTGAAAATAACAATCTGCCCACATTTTATGCATATAGGCATATATACACTGAAAGAATCATATTTTGTAAATGTTATAAATATAGGAGCACAGTATTGTGCACACAGTAGACACTTAATAAATGTTTGTTGTTGGCAAAAGAAAGCACATCTCCATGCTGGTATACCTTCTCTTTTTTGGATAATTGGGTCCTTAGGGCAGGGTCTCTGTCTTGATGCTGAATAGAGTGAATGACAGTTCATTCTATTTTTCAGATTTCAGCCCTCTTATTTAGAAGCTGCACAGGCTCCTGAAAAAAAATTCTAGAACAGTATCCATGTAACTACACTGAGGAAGCCCTGGTAAATATAGGAATGGGAAGATAGGAATTACAGGAAAGTGCCCTGAGGACCGTGCCAATACCTCTACACTTTGAGAGATACCTCCAGCATCCAATGTAACAGTCTTTTGTATCTAGCCCCTACGTACCTTTCCAGTCTTCTCACACTTTACTCCCCTCTGCTCATTTGAACACTGAGTCATCTTGGCTTACTTACTGTTGGTCCTCATATACCATACAAAGAACCTCTGCCACCTTATTATGCCTGGAATGTTCTCCCTCTTTCCCTCCACCTCCTAGAATCTCTGGCTGCCTTCCACATTCACCTCAAAACTCTTCTTTCCCATCTCTCCAGTTGCTGGGGCTTTCCATTTTCTCTGTATCTTGTTAAGTACCTATTTATCTCCTGTTTATATTCATGTAGTTGGTTCCCCAATTAGAATGTTAAGTTCCTTAAAGATAGGACCTGTTTTTGCCTTTCTTTATATCCCCAGCACTTAGTCTGGCACATAGTAAGTGCTTGAGATATACTTGTTGATTGACTGATCGATTGGTCTAGGGCTGCGTAGGCCAGTGACAAAAACATCAGACAGAAGGAGAACTTGGGACTGGTATTTATAATAAAGGATTTGGGAGGATGGATGATTATATTGATGCTGAAGAGGTAATTGTTGTAGAACAGAGACAGAGATAGAGAACCCCTTCATGGAGAAGTCATTTGCTTCTTAAAGTCTGGTGTTGCTGGGAAGGTCTAATATGCTAGTCTGTGCTGCAGAGTACCTGAGGTTTTGATTCACAGAGAATGCAAAAGGTTGGTGGAAAATTTCCCTCCCAATATCTTGCTTCTTTTCCAACTTCTGAATCCTTTCCTGCTCTCTTGGACATAGTAGTATCAGACATCAAAGGACCATGAAAACTGCTACCTAATACACAAAGGCTTCCTCTTTTCATTTTTGCAAATCTGGCTACCCTGTGAAGGATCCTGAGCGATGGGTCGAGTGTAGCCATGGAGAGAAGATGATCCTTGAATTTGGGCCTGACCTTGGGAATGTTATCAATAACTGCATACATTACTTTTAGCCCGCGTCTGAAGGTTCTGAGGGCATACACGCATGTACAAATGCGTGCCCAAGCACACACATCTACATATGCATATATGGAAGCCAAGCCAGTCTCCCTCCACCCCGAAAAACAACCACACAGGATAAGAGGAAATGTCCCTTCTATATCTGCAGGCTGCCTCCAGCAAAAGCATTCCTAAATACGATAGGTTAAATATATTGCTGCCATTATACTCTACAAGAAACACATTCCATAAAAACGAAGGTGCTGTAAATTATACAAATATGATGCTAACAAGCCAGGAAATGTGCTGCTAATGAGGTCAGCTACAGAACTCCCGCAGTGCTGCAAATCATGTGCCAATCCTGCACATGAGGTACAAGAACAGCGTTGGGTCAGCATTTTCTGCCTGTGTTTGTAGCCCGCTGTTTGGTGTATGGTTATACAGGTAGATGAAAAGCCTCCTCTTATCTGCCCCCCCACCCTTGTTTATGTGTCAACCATCCAAGACACCAGACAAGCACGCTTTGCATTAATGTACCTGAATATTATGTCTATTGTTCCCCTGCTTGGAGTAGCGAATTAGTCACTCAGATGTGTAAATATTGGTTACAGTTTTGAAGCATGCAAGCTTTGTGCTTTTATCAGCCCTGTTCCTAGAGGCATTATGCATGCTGCTGGCACCAGGTTTTGTACACACTGTATTTGCTAAAGCTCTAAAAATCAAATAAACATGTTCTCGCTTCCTGAATTATTAGTCCATTCACCTTCTTTCCCTGTTGGGGGGGAGGGGGATGATAAACACACTGAAATGTGGCATTTAGGAACCGCAACAAGATTTCTGCTTGGCATTTACAAGTTGGAGAACCATCGAAATGCCCCTCCAATGCCTTTGTCAAGCTCAGGGAGCTGTGATGTCTCTGAAATCATTCCTGTCCCCTCTGTGAACACGACCTTCACCTTGGATTGATGAGCACACTGCCAGTCCAGACAGGTACCAGAGATAGACCAAGGCTGCATGTGTGCACCTAAGGCAGTTGAGCAAGAAAGCAGATGAAATTCAAACTATCCTAGATTCAAGAACCATATCTCCTCTACCACAATCTCCTGCATCAGTCAAAGGCAACCAGCTAGGACATTAGGAGGCATCTTTTAGGCTCAGAAGTTATGCCTTGCATGGGAACTGGAAGAATAATGTGAAGGGAGCTCAGAGAGTTATCGCTCAAGTGTACTGGCTTCTTCAAATGCATCTTGCAAGCCCAGAGTCTAAATAGACTGAGCAGAGACAAGTACTATCTAACTTCAAAACCTTATTCTCTCCTTTCTTGGCACATTATCCCATGCCATTGCATAGAGGGAATTCAAGGGGAAAAAAGTTTTCAGGAGGGAGCAAATAGAAGAAGGGAAGGTCTGGGGCGCAAATGACAGAAGGGCCAAAACTTTGAACATTTAGCAGATCCAAATCCACAAGAAGGGGTCCCACACATCATCTACCTTGAAGCAAGCTTTCTACAGCACTTACCATGGGAGGCTAGAGCCAAGATTATGGTCTGTTGGGTCGTTTTCTCTGAAATGGTTGGCCTATGAGCCTCAGACACCTGTTTATACTCTATTTCTAAGGTTTTATGGAATGTGCACTCTCCCCAGTCTAGGGGCCCTGCCGTGGATCTATTTGTATATACATATCACTGGTTCTGGAAATAACCCCAGCCCATAAATGCCATTATTTCCCACTGAGTTGGTGTGATCCATATTTACTACCCAAACATGCCTCCAAAACAGTGACGGCACCTTCTACAACAGCAACTGTGGTGGTAGCAGCAAAAACAACAGCAACAACAATGAGAGAGAGACTGGTGATAGCAACAAACCAGAACCACAAATCCTGACAGGCACTGTGAAGCAGAAAGCCCAAAGTACAGCCATAACAAGATGGCAGGCTGCTCTCCCCAAGTGGAACAAAACTGAATTACAGATTCCTGACTCTAAATTAAACACAGACTCGAGGCAACATGTGGGGAACAGACGTGTAGCACCTCTGGTGCTCAGGAAAGGAAATCAGAACACGAGAACCAGAAGAGATTTGAAAGACTTAGTATACACACTTAGCTTGACAAATAAGGAAAATGAGGCACAGAAAGAAGTAATTTCTTCTAGGTCAAAGGACTCATAAGTCAGAGAGTTAAGACTAGTCTTGCACTCACTATTCGCTCACTCACTTTGCCTTCAACTAAGGTGAAATTCAAGAGTAGAGGGAAGGAAATTAGAAAAATTGCTATTAAAAAGAGCTGGCATTTATATAGTACCCTAAGGTCTATAAAACATTAAAATGATTTCATTTGATCCTCACAACAATCCTGAGAGACAGTATTATCTCTGATATAATTATCTCTGATACAATAGTATCCTCAGTTTACAGATGAGGACACTGAGGCAAATAAAGATTTTTTTTTTTAGGTCAGTTGCCCAGGGTCAGACAGGTAGTAAATATCAGGGGGAGGCTTCAAACTCAGGTTTTCCTGACTACAAGTCCAGTCACTTCTCTATGGTCTGTGTCTGTGCCATGTAGTTACCTTGAGTGGAAAGAAATGATACCTATTTTCTCAGTTGTCTTAGAGGGTCTTTTATACTGCATATTTCAGAGAGAGAGAGAGAGAGAGAGAGAGAGAGAGAGAGATTGCTTATATTAACCACTTACTGTATACTAGACAATATTACAAACAGGAGGAAAAACAAATACATGTAAAAAAAAAAAAGATAGTCCCTCCAGGAATTTACATCCTAATAGGGAAAGACAATTCACAAAGGAGCTGGAAAAAGGAGAGGCAAGATTACCTGCGAGGTGGTTGATCCAAAGAAGAGTGATGAGCAGAGCCGCAAGTAATTGACCATAAGCTAGGCACCTTACAAAATGAGAGTCTGGGCCAGGTGCTCACCAATCAGAAAGATGGGCCACAGGGTGCGAAGGCAGAACAGCCTGTAGATTAAGGAGGTTGACTGGAAAGCTTTAGTCCTCAAAATATCTGCATTAGTTAACAATAATATGCAATGTATATTACCATCCAAATAATTTCTTCTCCCCCCCATTAAAAATATATTTTATTGAAATTATTTATTTTTGCATTAGTCTTTTCTATGACCAAGAAAAAATTTAAGCAAAAATGCCTTATGACCCTATCTAATCAAGTATATAACATTCTACCACAATAGAATGTCATCTCTGTCACGATAAGGAATGTATGTTTCATTATGTCTTCTCTAGAACCATTGTCATTTTCAGTTATTGTCCGAGTCCAGTATCCTTTTCAATGACTTTTTCATTTACACTCTTGTAGTCTTAGTGTACACTGTTCTTTTGGTTCTGCTTATTTTACTTGGTATCAGTTCATATAGCTCTTCCAATGTTTCTCTGAGTTCCTCAAAAGGATTTCATTTCTTAACTAGACCATGAACTCCTTGAGACTAGGAGTCATGGCTTCTATTTCTTTGCTCTAATATATTTATTTTCACACTCACATAAGGAATCACTTCCATTGGTCTTTTCTCACCTGTCTATCTTTCCCATCTGCTGCAGGTAAGTAAGCATCTCTTATCAAACCATATTTTGGGGAGATAACTTTCTCCTTTAATTTTCTGAATCAGGCAAACAGCTTATACTTTCATTCCTTTAGTTTCCTGTAGATTTAGTTTTTTCTCTTCCCATCCCTAATGAGTAGCCTTGTGATTTTTTCCCTTTCCATATTCATAAGTTTTCAAATATTTCCTTTTCCATAGGTCTTTAGACCAGAGCCATTTTGCCAATACCGAAATTTTTCTTTTTTTTTGCCTTTCTTTAATATAAGAACCTGGACAATGGGAATAAGTATAAGTCAGTCAGCCAACATTTGTTAAAGGCTTAGAACTATGTGAAGCACTGTCATAGATTTCCTCCCCCACCTCCTGCTCCAAAAAATGGCTAAGACATATACTCTAATCTCATCAATCTTTCAATTTAGTGAGATGAGAAAAAATATTATATGTACATAGGAAACAATGAAGAACGATGCAAGACAAAAGAATCCATGGCTAAACCCTGTCCTGAGGCAACATGGTGGTCGCAAGAGAATGAGATTCAGAGCAGAAACTTTGGTCTCGCTACTCATGAAGTAATAAGGGACCTTAGACAAGTCACTCAGCCTTTCTGAGCCCCAGCTTCCTCATCTACTGAAAAAATAGAAATAAAAGTAAGAGTACTTTATAACTCAGTGCTACCATGAGAATCCAATGAGATAAAAAATATAAAGCATAACCTTTATGTCAGACATTATTATCAGATAGCAATGATAATTGACAGTGGAACTTTGGAAATACCCCCAAAATTTCAATTCAACAAATATTACAAAAGGCATCCGAGATGGGCTCTGCCACCTTGATGTCTTTCTTCATGCAAGGCTCGACTTAAATTCATTCATTAGAAAGCCTTCCTAGATTCCTTCTAGTTACAAGTCCATTCTCAAATATAACTAAATAATTTTGTACGATTGTGCCTTCATCTCTATCATACCTATCTCATATCAAATATCACAGAATCAGAGCTGAAAGGGATCCAAGAGACTATTTAGTTTGATCTGCTCTGAACATTTATCCCACATATAATGTCTCTCCCAAAGACATGTAAAATGAATAATGTTGATAATATTTAATTAAAAAGGGGTTGTACAAATAAAACCAATATAGACAAAATTAGAAGAAAAACAACAGAAAACAGGAGAAATGTATAGAGTTTCTCAGATAAAAGGTATCATATCTCAAATACATAGAGAGAACTTTGTCAAATATATAAAAATATGAGTCATTCCCCAGTTGATACATGGTCAAAGGATATGAACAAGTAACCATCTACTTGATTCTTAAAGACATTCAGCAGTAGAGAATTTATTACCTTCTGAGAAAGGCCTTTCCATTTTTCAATGCTTCTGATTGTTAAGAAGGTTTTTCCTTACCTTAAATCAAAATTCATCTTATTGCAACTTCTGCCTGTTGGTCCTAGTTCTGGAGTCAGGAAACTGAATTCAAATCTAGCCTCAGACACTTACTAGCTGTGTGACCCTGGGCAAGTCACTTAGCTCTGTGTGCCTCCGTTTCCTCATTTGTAAAATGAGCTGGACAAGAAAATGGCACACCACTCCAGTATCTTTGCCAAGAAGAATCCAAATGGGGACATGAAGAGTCACAACAGAAATGATGGAAATACACACCCATGCACATGCACACAGCATATATAACATACATGTATTATATACATATACTATATAGTATTTCATTATCTATGCATCTATAGGAAAATGCTTTCATATTTACATATGTAATATTAGCACTTTGCAAAACACTGTACATAAGTCATCCTATTTGACCCTTACAACGATTCTGTGAGATAGGTGACACTATAATCCCCATTTTAGAGACGAGGGTCTTGAGGCTGAGAATTTAAGTGAGCTGTCTAAGGTCATACTGCTGTATGTGGGACAAATGGAGGTCTTCCTGAACCCAAGTCCGACCTTCTGTCCATTGTCCCACCTAACTATCTGTAACAACAACAAAGGCATGAGAGATTTTATCAGATGTTTATCTACAGTATTAATTACCCTGATCTGTCAGGTTAGGAACCTCAGTCAAAAAAGAAAAAGAAAAAAAGAAATTCAATAAGTTATTGTGGTTACTGTATCTTTTTCTCAATGTTCATGAACAATTCATTCCTCCATCGGTACAAATAGCAACCTACCTTTGACTTAGTAGAGAGTTCTTCAGGAGTTGTGTGGAGCACATAGATGGTATAATTTGCCTAAAATCATACATCCCGTCCATGCCAGAGACAAGATTTGAAGCCAGCACATTCTCCTTAATTTCCAAACATGGCACCTTTTCCACTATGACACTATCTTGTGCCTTAAACACTATAGACATTTAATATGTGGTTATAGAAGTGAACATTAATTAGCCAACAGTAATTCCAGGTTTTGCTCAGTGTAAACCCAAAATAGAAGAATTGTCTGCCTTACTGACAAGAAAACATTACTTCACTAGAAAATCATTAGAAAAAAATACAATATCAAAACTAAAATTAGAGGATCAAGGTATTCTCTTTCATTTCTCTTTTTTAAACATACATATGGAAAATATGGTGTTCCCAGAACATAAATATGGAGAGGGAAAGAAATAAATGCTGTAGCCATAACAAAAGCTGAGAAAAAGATGTTTTCAGAAAAGCCTGGGAAGACTTATGTGAACTGATGAAAAGTGAAATGAGCAAAACTCAGAGAACATTGTACACATTAATAGCAAAATTGTGAGGATGATCAACTGTGAAAGACTTAGCTACTCTGATCAAAACAATGATTCAAGACAGTTCCAAAGGACCTGGGATGAAAAATGACAACCACCTCCAGGGAGAAAACTGACAAACTCTGAGTGCAGATTGAAGCATACTTTTTTTTTACCTTCTTTATGTTTCACACGTGCGCACGTGTGTGTGTGTGTGTGTGTGTGTGTGTGTGTTTCTTTTGCAATATGGAAATGTTTGGCATGATTTCACATGTATAATTTATATCACATTGTGTTTGTTCATCCTTCATTGCCAAAGAAGACCGTGCCATCAGAGAAATGATGACATGACTTGCACTTGACTTTGTTTTGAGAGAGGGAGGGCTGTGCAGGTCACCAGCCTCACTTCTCCTCCAGAACCATCTGAATCCAGTGACCAGATATATTCATCAGGATGACTGGAGGTGACCCAGGATGAGGCAATTGGGGTTAAGTGACTTGCCCAAGGTCACACAACTAGTGAGTGTCAAGTGTGTGAGGTGAAATTTGAACTCAGGTCCTCCTGACTCCTGCACTGGTGCTCTATCCACTGCACCATCTACTTGCCCCTGATATCACATTACCTGCTTTCTCAAGGAGTGGGGAAGAGGCAGGAGGGTGGGAGAGAATTTGAACACAAATTTTTAAAATATAAATATTTAATTTTTTTTAGTTTAATTGAGAAATATATTAAATAAAAATTTTTTTTAAAAAATAAATTAACACAGCATATCCCTTCCTAAAGGATCATAGAGATGAACTGGAAACAAGATATATACATGTATATATAGAGATATAGATATGTATATACATATGTATACATATATACATAGACACACATATATGTGTGTATATAAATATATATCTATATATACATATATGTGTGTGCATATATATATATATATATATATATATATATATATATATATATATATATAGCTAAATAAGGATTCAAGAATTAAGTAATGATAGTAGACATCAATGAGAGCTAATATGGCATGTGGGATCTGGCAAACTATAACCAATTTTATCAGATCCAGCCTGCTACTTCTTTTTTGGGCAGTCCACAAGTCAAGAATATTTTTCTCGATGTTGGGCCAGGGTTAGCCCTTGGGACACAGTGACTACCCTCTGGACAGAGAACTGACCTTAGAATCAAGAAGACCCAGGTTCAAATACTGCCTCTGACAAATACAAGCTATGTGACCATGGGTAAATCCTTTAATTTCTGTGTCCACAAGCAACTTTCTGAGGTTTTAAAGTTATGAATGAGTTAATTCACCTCAATAGACATCTCCAACACAGAAAATTCCCTAAATTGATAAAATTACAGGTATCCAAGAAAAAAAATCAGGCAACAAAATCAAAGATGTAATAACCACACGCTGAATGAGTGCTTTCCTAGTTCAGAGCCAGTGCTATTCTACTTTCAGAGAGCACTGATGAGTGTAGAGCCTAGGAAATGGCATCATGGTTTGTTTTTTAGGAAGAGCTTTGCCCCCAAGTTCAAATCCTGATTTCATCATCTAATAGCCAATTACTTCAATTACCCCTAAATCTTAATGTCCTCATTATAAAATGGGTATGATTAGAGGTATGGGTATGTTGTGAGAAAAGTGCTTTGTATACTATAAGGTTCTATTATTGGTGGTGGTGGTGTTCTCAGAGGATCAATGACATCATGAGGTTGTGAATTAGACCTGAATGAGGCAGGACTGCATTAACTATCTTTATCAAGTCATCTTGGAGTAGAAGTCATTGCCCTCTGGAGATCTAACCTGCAAAGTCCTCCCACTGAGAGAAAGGATAAACATTCTGGGATAGGAGACTTGTGTTAGTCTTTGACAACCTGGCACAATAGATAGAGCCCTGGACCTAGTTAGGAAGTTGTTGCTAGCCATGTCCCACTCTTCGACCTGAGTTCAAATCCAGCCCCAGACATTTACCAGACATATGACCTTGGGTAAGTCACTGAACCTCTTTCTGCCTAAGTTTCCCCATCTATAAAATGTTAGTACTTACCAGGGTTATTGTGCAAGTAAAATGGAATACTATTTGTAAAGCACTTTGCAAACTTGAAACTGTATAAATGCTAACAATTACAGTTATTTGGGCAGCTAGGTGACCCAATGGATAGAGTACTCATCTTCATGAGTTCAAATCTGGACTCAGATACTTACTAGCTGTGTGACCCTGGGTAAGTCACTTACCTCTGCTTGCCTCAGGTTCCTCATTTGTAAAATGAGCTAGAGAAGAAAATGGCAAACCACTCCAGTGTCTTTGCCAAGAAAGCCACAAATGGGGTCGGATACAACTGAAATGACTGAACATAGGTGGGTTTTAGCTAGAAACTGAGGCAAATGAGTGCGCTACATTTCATGCAAAAGTAAAGTGAGTAAAGGTCTAAAGGTAGAAATGAATGTGGTATGTTTTTTGGAGGTGGAGGAGTAGAAGGAAGCAGAAATGGACCAACATACTGGTGCTGTTTCATATAAAGAAGAAGAGGCAAGTAACAATGGAATTTTTTTTCTGGTATTTCCATTGAGCACTAGCCAGGCTAATGATGAACATTAGGCAAACATTATCCATAACATGTACAAGGTACTCAATAGCAAAAGGCTGCCTTCCATCTGCCATTCATTCATTTATCCATTTATACAACATTTCTTAAGTTTCTAATATGTGTACTGAAGGAAAAACAAAGGCAAGCAAGAGACCCCTTGTCCTCCAGTCTTTACACATTCTTTATACAACAATAAAGACTCACATTTAAGAACACTTGACTCACAATGACCTTGAGAAACAGGTAGCCTGAGCATCTTTATCCCTGATTTACAGATAGGGAAACTAAGGTTCAGGGATGGTCACACAGCTATTAAGATCCACAAGTCAAATCCAGTTCTTCTGCCTTCAAGATCTTGGCTTGTCCTATTATACCACACTGTCTCACATATTTTGTGGGCACATGGAAGCTTAGGTGAACATAGGAAAGGCAGCATGGTGTAATGGAAAGGGCAGTGAATTTTGAGGCAGAAGTTGTTGTTGTTTTGTCATTTCAGTCATGTCTGACTCATCATGACCCCATTTAGAGTTGCCTTGGCAAAAGATGCTGGAGTGGCTTTCCATTTCCTTCTATAGCTCATTTGATAGAGGAAGAGACTAAGGCAAACAGGGCTAAATGACTGGCTCAGGGTCATGCAGCTAGGAAGTATCTGAGGCTGGATTTGAACTCAGGTCTTCCTGACTTGAAGTCCTGTACTCTATCCACTGCACCACCTAGCTGGCCTCCACCTACCCATATTTCAAGGAATAATCTTGTTATTATTCAGTCATGTTCAATTTGTGACCCCACTGGGGGTTTTCTAGGCAAAGATAATGACATCATTTGCCATTTCCTACTCCAGCTCATTTTATAGACGAGGAAACTGAGGCAAACAGGACTAAATGACTTGCTCAGGATCACACAGCTCGGAAGTGTCTGAGGCTGGATTTGAACTCAGGTCTTCCTGACTCCATTGTGCCACCTAGCTACCCTTGAGTCAGGAGATCTGATCTCAAATTCTAGTTCTTGTTAGTTAGTGTCTCAGTTTGACCTTCACTAAGTCACTAATATCCTTGGGCCTCAGTTCCTTTGACCTATGAATAAGGGGTTGGACTAAATGACCTTTGATGGTCCTTCCAGCTTTCAGCTCCAGAGCTAGATACTAGGACCTCTCTGGCCCGCAGTTTCCTCATTTGTCAAATGGGGAAGGTTGAACTCAAAGATCACTAAGGCAGCTTCCAATTCTAAACGTACAGACTTGTGTGTGAGGGGGTTGATACATCCCTCCCCAGTGTGTCTGGAATTCTGCGTAGTGTTCTAGGGCATACCCGAGCTTCCTTCCTCTTGAGAAGGACCCTGCCCTCTACCCACATGACAGAGACCTCCCCGCCTGGCCAGAGGCCAAGATGGTCCACTGCTCTTCCATGCCAAGGAGGAGATGCTTGACCTCTGTGGGAAGGTCAGCCATTTATAATGGGGAAGAAGGGAGCATCATCATAACCCAGAGCAGACAAAGTGTGAAATATACATTTTTCTCTTTCATTTTTACACCATTTTTATGAGGCCTCTGTGCAGATGCAGCAAGCAAAGCCCTTGGCTCAGGCCCTGCGGGGTTGGCAGATTTATTACCGAATAAATAAAAAAATGAAAACAGCTCAGCTGTCTGGCCAGGTAGAAAGGGATTATCTCTACTTGAAAGAAACCAGACAAAAAAATTGACTTGCTTGGGAGGAGAGAAGGACCCCCTGCCATGCCACAAAACTCAATGTCCTACAATGTAGCTGAAATTGGCTACTAATTCCTTAAAGATTTCTTAATCCCATCTCCTGCCCAGTTAGATGGACCCAGTTCCCTGGATCTCTTGTTTTTGTTGCAGGCAATTTAAATGCCTCTTTCCCAATGATGAAATTACTGAGATGATGCCACGTAATGACCCTTCTCTGCAGCACTAGAGAAAGAGTGTCCTAGTCATGCTCGGCAGACTCCTACAGGAGAGCCAAGGACCCAGAGGGGAATCCTCAAGAGTCCTCTGAAAGGCAAGATGGTAGAACAAGAGACAGCACTGGACCTTCATTCAGGTGACCTCACCACAGATCCTGGCTCTGTCACATGAACTACATGACCATGGGAAAGTCTTTCTTAACCTCCATTCCCTAATCTGTAAAATGGAGCAATAATGGTAACTCTATCAAACTGTTCACATGATTTAAGGCTCATGCTTACAGACCTCAAAAGGATATAGAGATAAAAGTTAGCTATTACCTTCTTCTTCCCTTCTGTGCTCCAGCCGGGGCTCTTCACAGGATAGAGTATAAAAAGGCAATTAATTAAAGAAAAAATAAGGATAAAGGGGTTAAGGAAGCTCAACTCCAGGCAGAAACAAAGTTTCTCTTTTCTGATTGCATCTCTTTGGGATTTCCTAACCCCATTAGCTGACTTCCATGCTAGATATAAGTCAAGGACACCTGTAATCCCGTCAGGATCACAGATCTAGAGTTACAAAAGACCACAGAGGCTGACTCCAAGGATGGGAAACCTGTGGCCCCAAGGTCAATCTCTAGGTCCTTGGGTGCAGCCTTTTGACTGAGTCCACGTTTTACAGAACAAATCTTTTTATCAAGGAGATATATTCTGTGAAGTTTGGATTCAGTCAAAGGATTGCATTTGAGGATCTAGAGGGCCACATGTGGCTTTGAGATGCAGATTCCCCACCCCACTACTCCAACCTTTTTCTTCATTATGGAGCAGGGGAAACTGAGGCATAGAAAGGTGACACCACTTGCCCAGAATCACAAAGTAGCCCAGGCAAGATTCAAACCCAGGTCGTCCAGCTCCAACATCAGCATGCTCTCCACTGAGCTAGACTGTCTCTCTAGGCTCCTACTTTCCAGCTAGTTGATGTTACCTCTTGAATAGATGTAGAACTATAGTATCTATCTATAGGATGCTAACAGGATAGAGGAACTTAGAGGCAAGAATAAGAATAACATGTAGGCAGCATTTTAAAGTTGTTCAAAGTACTTTGGAGTGCATAAATTATCTCATTTTATCCTGATCAAAACCCTGTGAGACAGGTACTATTATCAGACCCATTTTTCAGATAAAGGTATACTTTTAGGAGGAGCCTTGGTAATCAATGAGAAGCACCATTCCCTGCCTCCGTTTTACAGATGAGGAAACTGACACCCAGAGAGGAGGTGATTTGCTCAAGGCTAGTAGGAGAGGTTAAGACTCAAACCCATTCCCTCTGACTCCAAATGCAGCATTCTTTCACCCATGTTTCCATGAGCTCCTTGGTACAGCTCTGACCCTACCCACTAAAGGAAGGCATTACCATCAACTCCCCAGTCTTGGAGGTGAGCCTCAGTCTAGCTTCAGCCCCTAGTTTGAATAACCCAAACATAAACCTAACCATATAGCCCTGGGCAACCTTCCTGTTTTAGTCTTTTCCTCCCAAGTTCACCTCTCACTGAAGAATTAATGGGTTCCTCCTCTAGGAGAGCAGACTAGCTCTCAATCCTCATCTCTCTCCCCATATCAACTGAACTCCATCATCGAAGCTGGGGGGGGAAGGGGGTAGAATACGAGGGAGGAGAGGAAAATTGGTTAGGGTTAGAAAAGTGCCAGGGAGAGGAAAAAAGGCCAAGTACTTCCCATCCAGACTAAGATGGCAATTTTAATTGAAAAACGAAATCGCAGATTACATGCAAATCTTTGTTGGCAAATTTCAATTACCACCAAATGAAATGCATAGCTAAGCTAAGCATCTTTGGGACACTTCATTTAATGTTTTCCCAGGATGGGTCCACAGCAATCAGAAACAGCTCGGCAGGCATCCTTCTGCAAAACGGGCCCCTGGCAGAAGAATTCCAGGGGGCCCCAGACCTGAGCTGCCAGACATCCCCCAGCCTAATCACAAAACAGTTAACCCAGGATTAGAAAGGGCCATTTAGGCCAGGCAAACACAAAACTCTCTATTTTATTCTTGTGGCTGCCAGTGGAGCCTCCATAGGGGGAGGGCAGGGAGGTTTTATGAGTGTTGATGCTTATTCACAAGCCTGGTTTACCTCTTCAGTCCCATGCTGCTCAAAAGATGGGCCCTCAGCCAGGGAAAAAAATCTGTAGGACTGTAGGAACTGGAGGGGAATTTAGGGGGTGCCTGGTCTTCTTCCTTACACAAAAGCAGAAACCAAAGCCTAAAACTGAGGCCTCAGGCCTCAGTTTCCTCTTCTGTAAAATGTAAGATGACATCTAAGGTCCTTATAATCTTATAGAGTGCTTTGTCCCAAGTTATAAAGCTAGTTCATGGCAGTTAAAACTAGAAAACAGGCCCCCTGCATCCCACATCCAGGCTAATGTTTGCTTACAAGCACTTTTTCACATTTCTGGCCCCTTTCATTTTATTTATTTTTTAAACCAAAAAATGCAGTGCTCATATCCTACCAGGGATACATCTATGGGCCTTTATCTCAGCAAACAATTTCTTACTGATATAAGAGACCTGGTTTAATAGAAAACCCCAAATCGGGAGCGAGGAGACCTGGATTCTGCTGTTATGTAACTCCATGACTTCAGTCAAGTCATTTTCCTTCTCAAGGCTTCAGTGATGTTCTCCTCTGTTATATGAGGGAGTCTGACCTCTAAGGCCCCTGATAGCTCTGACATACTAGGACACAGTGACCCACCATGATGACATTTCTATTGTTAGCCCGTGTTCCTTGCTGTTCCTCACACACCATGTTCCTTCCATCTTCCATAGAAGGGCCCTTGCACTGCCTGTCTGCCCTGTATGGAATGCTCTCCCTCCTCATCCCTGGCTTCCTTCAGGATTCAGTTCAAAATCTACCTTCCATCTGAGAGATAGCTAGAGATACACAGAAATAGAAATAGATTCACACAGGTACATATATAGAGAGACACATATGCATATGTACATATATATGGAAAGTATATATGTGGGGGTATGTATATATCTATATGTTTACATTCTATTTTATGTATGTGTGTGTGTAATATCTCCCATTAGAACATAAGCTCCTTGAAGGCGGGGACTGTTATTGATTTTTCTATTTTTTTTAATTGGGGGGCATTTTCTTTTTTGCTTTTTCATTTGTGCACAGTATATAGTAAACACTTAAGAAATGCTTATTGATTAATAACTTGGTCTAACAATAGGAATACAATAAAAGTTGGCAAACTGACTTTATAATAAAAGACTAATCTTGGAGTTAGGAAGACCTGGGTTCAAGTCCTGCCTTTCATATACACTGGTTTGGCAAACATTCTGAAATAAATTCCTTTCAGTGCTTCCAAGGCAACTTTCTAGACATATAATCTACAGAAGAGTTGCAAATCTCTATCAGGTTAAGGGAATTTCCACCCCTACAGTTCCAAACCCCCATGAAATCACAGGTCTTGACAAAAGAAATATGGAGGCCCTTAAGTTACAAATTGCTTTACATCTGTTATATCATTTGATTTTCACATTATCCACAGGCAGTTAAGTGATAAATTTTTCCCCATTTTATACTTGAGGAAACAGAAGCTCAGAGAGGTTAATTAACTTGCCCAAGGTTAGACATCTATTAAGGGGCAGGACTGGGATTTGATCCCAGGTCTTCTGCTTCTATAGCCAGTTGTTGTTTTTTTCCCACTATACCACATTGCATTCATAATTGGCATGGGGCACTACTGTTCCTTACCATGGTCAAAGCCTAAGATCTCCAGTGTTTAAGGAAGTGTAAAATATTGGACAGAAATCCTGCCTGAGCCTATATCCCCAGAGAGGTAGTCAGAACCAAACAGCTAATCACACCCTCCCATCCCAAGCTCCTGGGCCTGGCACTCATCCTTACCAGAGAGAAGAAAGAACAGGCCCAGGCTGGTGGAGCAGAGAGCTTCACCTCTGACTGGGGCCTGGGGGCTGCCCAGCTGTGGCTGTCTCTCACTCTGACTCCACCTCTGCCTAGCACGTGGCTTTTCCAGGCCTTATCTGCCAGATGGTTCCCAGTGGGGATGATTTATTAGGTGCTGAAAGCACGCTGATAAATTTTACTGTGAGTCCCCGGCAGAAGACTGGGGGTAGCAACAGCCCAGTGCAGGCAGCTCTAATAGAAAGTGCCGGCACCAAAGAGCAAAGCATTATTTATGACTGTCTCTAATGCCAAGCGGGTGAATTCATCAATCGCTTCTGCTCCTAAGCATGCTGGGACAGCAATGTGGAGGTGGGAGAGAGAGGAGGAGGGAGGTAAGGAAAGACAGGACAGGTGGGGGATAGATAGGGCTTCTCTGGGGATCTGCCAGCAAGGAATGGGTACATGGTTTCCCTCCATGTGACCCAGTTTTCTTTCTTGACCACTGAGAGAAAAGAAAGGGGAGTAACAGAGAAAGAAAGAGAAAAAGAAAAAGAGAAAGAAAGAGAGAGAGAGAGAAGGAAGAAAGAAAAAGAAAGAAAGAAAGAACAAAAGGAAGGAAGGAAAAGGGAAGAAAAAGGATGGAAAGAAGAAAGGAAAGAAAAATCCCTGTCTCCTGAATACATCCTGTGCTCTCCTTTCTCCATACCTTTTCTCACACAGTATGGAATACCCTCTCGTTCCATTTCAACTCGTTGTTGGGCTGCCTTGACAACTAATGAGTTCTACATCATTTGAAGTCTTAGAACAAGACTGAGTGACCATGTGTCTGGTACACTGTGGAAGTGTCTCATCAAGAATGCATTGAACCAGAATATCACTGTGGTACCTTCTAACTCTGAATTTCTATGACTTTTATTCTATGAATTCCTACTCATCCTTTGAAGCCTAACACAAATATCTTTCCTCCAGAATCCTTTGCTGATTTCCTCTATCAGCAATGATCTTCCCTTTGGACATTATAAAGCACTTTGTTTTGTATATTTGTTATGAGTGTGTAATGGAGTATTGTGAATTATCTGTAATTCTTATCCCCATAATAGACTAGAAGCTATATGAAGACAGGTACAGTATACTATCTAAACTTCGTATCTCCTCTAATGCCAAGGACAGTGCTTGGAGCACAGTGGCTGCTAAATAAGTATCTGTTCTATGTGGTGACTCCCTTGTCCTTCCTAGCGCCTCCCTTAATTCTGCACTGCTGCCTTGCTCTCAACAAGCCCCCAGCCAACAGCAGGAAGGACTGCAGATACCATGAGTTTACTTGTAGGAACCTGGCAAAAAATGACCACCCTTTCATCTGTCCCTCTGTACATCCATCTTTCCCTCCCCATCCACACCCCCACCTACCTCCTTGCTGGTCAGTATATTGTGGAAAATACAAAAGGACATTCCTATGCTGGGTCAAGCAAGCTGCCTTTCTCAAACAGGGGCTACCTGGCTTTGATCCTCACTGGGCAAACAACTAAATCTGCCTAAAAGCTAATTAACTACTGTTAGTACTATGAGTTAAGTTCCATGTATCTGAAGGAAAGGGAATTAACTTTCTAGAAACCCCAAGAGAATTTCCCTTTTAAGGAAATTCAATCCATGGGGTAGCATTATCAGTGTATGTAAAGAGCAGGAAATGTCATGGGGATTCACCAGTGACAGTCCCAGACTTGATCTTCCCTAAAGATGACTTCAATACACATGGCAGTAAGATTGGTGTGGAGGACTTTAAGATCTTGGAGAAAAGTAGGACTCAGTGGAAAGTGGGGAAAACTGTATCAATTGTTTATGAGCTACAGTAAGTTCTTTATGAGTTTTCTGTATTGTTTATGGGCTTGTATGAATCTTTTGCATTTTCCTCAAGGTGGAATAAAAACTGTCCTGTATTCAATAAATGCATTGTTACCTTGAGTGCTTGTATGGGAATCTGGGGAATACTTTAACCACATCTGAGTAGACATAGATGGACAGCAGCTATATTTTGAGGACTTCCTAGAGTAAACTGAGAGGAGGCATAATGAGTCAGAGTTGTGGTGTTTTCCTTAGGTACACTCCTAAGACTGGATCTAGTCAATGTTAGTCCAGTGGTCTGGGTGCTGAGTTATAGGGTAAACATATTCTATGTAGTTCTAGACTCCAAGAATTCTTTCTGTGTTCTAAGACCTTTGCAGAACTTATGATTTGTTGGTCTATGATTCTAAGGAATTCAGAGAGGTTGTAGTAGAGATCATTTATTCTTACAAGTAATGTGATCAGAGTTCCCAAACTCTTTCACCTACTATTTCCCTAATATCTCCACTGACACCCTCTTCCAATGCCTCATCTGTAAACAGAGGTAAGTCTGGGTTCTTGAAATCTTTGCTATAATTCAGTCTGCAGTCAGTTCTCTCAAACTGGAAGAAAAGGGCTTTGAGTTCTAACTCAGATCATTTCTGTGTCTGAGGATTTGCCATGCTAACCCAGGAAACCTCATTACGAGAAGGCTGACCTCTCCTAACCCCAGCATCTTTAACTATATGTTATAGAAGGTTATTAAAAGGGCAGTTGGGTGGCAAAGTGGCTAGAGCATCTGGCCTGGAGTCAGGAAGACCTGAGTTCAAATGCAGCCTCAGACGTCTACTAGCTCTATGACCCTGGACAAATCACTTAGCTCTGTTTGCCTCAGTTTCCTCATCTGTAAAATGAGCTGGAGAAGGAAATGACAAACCACTGCAATATCTCTACCAAGAAAACCCCAAATAGGGTCACAAAAAATCAGACATGATTGAAAACACAGAACAACCAAAAAAGGGGGGGGGTGTAATCTATATCACAGATTGATAGAATGTTAGCACTAGAAAGTACCTCATAGATCATCAATCTAAACCCCTCATTTTGTTGAGCACCCAAAGTGGGAGGGGGTGTGCGCCAGGTAACATAGCCAGCAAGAGGAGTCAGGATTTGAACCACACTTTCTGATTCTACATGCAAATACTTTTCTGTTATATTAGCTTCTTCTCCTGCATTGGTGATAAGACTATTCACACAGACAAAATCATGAATCCTTTGAAGTAAACGCCTTCAGGTAACCTTCATGTCTCTCAGTTGGCCAATATAGTGTGGTAGAAAGAGTACAAGATTAGGTATCAGGAAATTTGAACTCTAGTTATCATCACCATCAATGAAGCACCCACCTACTGTATGCAACTATACAATCTGTGGGTGTAGAGGGTACAAAACATTGCTCAAAATAGTAATACGAACTAGAATTTATAAAGCACTTTAAAGTTTGCCAAGCAATATATGTATACGTGTGTATGTGTGCACATGTACGCATAGATGTGTGTACATATATATACATACATACTCATTTGCTCCCTAACAACCCTCTCTGGTAAACCCTATTATCATTCCTATTATGCAAAAGAAGAACCAAGGTTGAGTGACTTGACTTGGGTCATGAAGCTAGTGAACATCTGAGGCAGGATTCAAACACATCTTCCTGCTCTCACACTTAATCCATCATGCCACATAACAGAGGGCAAACATCTCCAATTCATTCAGCCACAAATACACAGTGTCCATGGGCAGCGTGGGCTCAGCCTTTGAGAATGGAAGTGAGGCACAAAGAATCCATGGAAGGGCCTCTGAATCCTAGGAGCATAGATTACCCTTGGGGCAAAAAGGACTCACAACCAAGATCATGCAGGCCCAGGAAATCCTTTATCTCTCTCTGAAGTCCTGACACAGGATGTCTGCTAGGCAGGCTGTTACACTGATGCTTTTCTTGGGGCCACAGCTGGTGCTCCTCTCTACCATGAGGATTCACACTCCTTGTATGGGTTCCCTATTGATTTCTGGGTCTCTATAGCTCCAAAGACCCATCTAAGGGGGAGGGGAGAGGGGCAATGAGAAGGAAAAGAAAGTCTTGTTTGAACCCACTCCTCCACTTCCCTCCTCCATAAACAGCTTCTGGGTCAGATGCTTCAACTTTGAATGACTTGTTTCTTTTATACAGAACCAAGTTATTCAGCAGTCTAGCATTCGTGTGTGTGTGAGTGTATGTGTGTAATATTTTTTAAAGCCTACAGCTTCACTAAGACTTTTGGGACACCCTGAATATAGGCACAAGGGGCCTTTCTCTCAGTCAGTCACAAAATATTTCCTTTGTGGCATCAATTGCTTTCATCCAACAACCAAGGTCCTATAATCCTTTTATTTTGATTAAGGAACTTATTCACATATTGTTATAGGTTGCAGAAAATGCCTAGCATGCCTCATTTATACCTTGATGACTTCTGGGTTCTTCTGACTACATCAACTGAGGTAGAAGGAAATTCCCTCCCTTAGATTGTTATGGGCCTTCCATACCCACAGTGACTGAGATGGAGAGAATGCCATCCCTTACACAAAGATTAATTTTGCCACTAACTCTTAGCCTCAGGTTCCTTATCTATAAAATTGTAATAACACCCTCTGCCCTACCTAATTCACAAGATTACCTGGGTGTAGAATGAGATCATGTAAGAGAAAATATTTTGAAAAGTATAAAACAGGATGGAGAGGTACTGGATTAGATGCCAAGAATTATTAAGTACTACCAAGCACTGGGGATTTAGACAGATGAATGGTATGGTAGATGAGACAAAATCCTACCTTGAAAACAGCACTACTACACAGAATCATTTAATAGAACTCTTAGTCTTGACCATTCCAGTAACTAGCTTTATGAATCTGAATGTTTCTTCCATTTCTTCCTTTTGTCTTACAAAATATTTTGTAAGACAAAAGGAATGGGAAAAAATGGAAAGGAGTACAGTGGAAACAAGCATGGGTGGGTAAATGTTTAACAACCAACTCTCTAGAGGAAAAAATGTATATAGAACATACTTTTCAGTTTAATCAGCACTATTAATATTTTTCTCCATCATTTTCTTAAGTCTTTCTTAATAAACAAACCAATTAAACAAGCCAATTGTATCGCCCTATTTCTGAGGTGTAAATGCTCACACTGAAAATTTAACAAGCAGCTCCTTTAGGACAATGTGAGTTGGCTTCACTACACCACTGAGTAGAAAGGTCACTGGAGAAGGAGAACACTGACTAGTTAGTACCTTCCCCTTTCTTGAATTCAGTGTCTCCATCATGAGGGAGCTGGACTCAGTGATTTCTCACATCGCCTGACAGTTCTAATATTGTATGGCTCTATTTGGACAAAACCAATGCATTTAAAAGTCCCTGCAAGGTTTTGGAGACCATGAAAGGTGAATTGTGGTTGCCCAGTTAATGACAGTAATCATGTTGATGAGAGCTAATGTTTATGTTCCATTTACTGAGGCTAAGCATTTTTACTAAGCACTTTACAATTATCTCCCAACAACTTTGGGAGGTAGGTGCTGTCATTATCCCATTTTATAGATGAGGAAACTGAGGCAAACAGAGCAAAATGACTTGCCCAGGATCACATAGCTAGCAAATATCTGAGACTGGATTTGAACACAGTTCTTCTTGACTCCAGGCCTGGGCTCTGAGACTGAATTTGAACACAGTTCTTCTTGACTCCAGGCCTGGGCTCTATCAGCTGTGACCACGTATCAGGGACAAAGTTCAAATAAGGGATCAACAACGACCACATTGTTTGTTTCCCTATCCTTAAAGAAACCACTGCCTGAGTTGTATCTCTATGAGTTGGCAGAACTAGGCATCGATTATACAGATAATAGATCCATTCTATGAGCAGAGAAGTCCGAAGTGCACATCACTGCCCCTTTACCAGGCAGTCTTCATAAGCTACAGTGGGTAAGTCCCTCTGAATCTTAGGAGCACTCCTGATTCATCTTCATTGGTAGACCCAACTATTGTTATAGGCCCTGTCAACTTTCATCCATTTACATGCTCCTGGATCAGGTGTATTTAAACTACCACCTCCACCACTTTAAATCACTTCAACTTAATTAACATTTATTAGAACTACTATACACCAGACACTGTAAATAAAAATAAGAAAAACAAAGACAGTCCTTGCCTTCCAGGAGCTGACTATCTAATGGAGAAAGACAGTAAACAAAAGGGATGTTGAAAGGGGGAGGGGGTTTTCAGAGGGTACCCACTAGGGCCCCTAAAGCCTTCAGAGCAGCTAATAGGAAATGGAGAGTTTTCTGGAAAGCTCTAAACTCTCTATAAAGGAAAGTTTTAGACAGAACTGCAGAAGTATCTTGTCTAATGTATTTATCTTACAGACAAGGAAACAGAGGACCAGAGGGTTTAAGTGACTTGACCAAAGTCACACAGTCATTTGTGAACAGGACATTTGTGGTGTCCTGGGCCACCACACTCAGCAAGAAGGTTTTGAGGATGCTAGGATCTGGAGCACTCCTCCATTCTAACCATGAGGACGCTCCTGACCGTCCCCTGCTACTCTGCCAGGATTCTTACCTTCACATGGACTTGCTAGTTCCCAAATCAATAGAGTCAATATTCTCTTGGTACTAATTCTTCAAATGTAAAGGATCATAGGTTGGGGTTTATAGTCAGAAGGAACCTGAGGGATCACCTAGTCCAAAGCTACCTCCACCCGACTTTACAGATGAGGGTAAGTTCCACCTGGCCTTTATTCTACTGAAACTGAAAGAAAAGAAGACCAAAGAGAAAAACATTATTGACCAAAGCATATAGGTCATCAGAGACACCACGAGGACTAGAACCCAGATCCCAAATTCTGGATCTTATTGCTACAAAGATAATTATTAGCCCATCAATGTGGTGTAATGGAAAACATGCTGGACCAAGGCTAGGATAGACCTAGGTTCACATGCTGCCTCTGATAGTTCTGAGTTGTTTGACCACGAACCAGTTACTCTCAGCCTCAGGTTCCCCCTTAGCCAAATTTAAATAGTAACATCCTAAGCACCTGTTACACAGAGTTGTTGTGAAAATCAAATGAGGTAATATATATAAAATGCATTGTAAATGTTAAAACGCTGTATAAAGGTCAGCTAATATTCATCACTAATGTCTAACATATTGCTTAATATGTTTAAGGAAAAATACAATTTAGAGCAAGATTTATTTTTCAGATACATCTGTCCAAGTGTTGGACTCTAGATTCTTCTCCCCAAAAGCTGGGAGAGAAAACAGACCATAAATTCTCATTAGGACAGCTGGCCTAGAGCTATACTCTGGGAGGAAAAAAAACACTCCTCACAATGCACAGGAGCATAATTTCTCTATCCCACCCTATCCCATCCCCATTGACCCTTTAGTCACTATACTCTGGATACCGTAGACCAAGGATTAAGAGAAAGTGATTTGAGGTAAAGTCAAGGGCCATGTGCTATGGGGATTCAACTATAAGCTTCCCCAGCTCTAAAAGGCCAGCTCTGAAATGCTTTCACACACACGCGCGCGCACACACACACACACACACACACACACATACTCCAAAGCTGTGTCCACTAGACAGCTGGGGAGTGTCCATCTAACTACAACAGAGGGGACAAAGTATAAAATGGAGGAATGTGTAGCCAGAAGTAAAGTCTTGTAAAAAAAAAAAAAGTTGGGGGGGGGGGGGGTTAGTGGCCTTTAAGCGCTATATGAGTTACCTCTGGGTTCTAGCTATCAAAAATAAATGCTAATCCAATCTCAAAATACATTAACAGTGCTGGCAGGAGGGGGAAAGGAAGGCAGAATGTGAAAGTTCCACTGTACTTTGCCCTGCTCTGACTTACATGTAAAGGAATTTATTCCACAGTGGGACCATATTTAGAGATGGCATTGACAAACTGGAAAGTTTAAAGGTAAGGGCAATTGGGGAAAAGGAGGAAGGGAGGAAGGTGACACTATGGTGTCTTTCAATAGGTGAAGGGTCATCATAATTGCAAACATTTTTATACAGCTTCTAAAGTTTGCACTGTTGTTTTATTTGGTCACCTCAGTCATGTCCGACTCTTCATGATCCCACTTGGGGTTTTTTTGGCAAAGATACTGGAGTCGTTGGCCATTTCCTTCTGCAGTTCATTTTCCAGATGAATAAATTGAGACAAGCAAGGTTAAGTGACTTGCCCAGGGTCATCCAACTAATAAGTGTCTGAGGCTGGATTTGAACTCAGGTCTTCCTGACTCTAGGCCAGGTTTGATCCACTGTGCCACCTAGCTGCCTTTAAGGTTTGCAGAGTGCCCTGCAAATATTATTTCATTTGATCCTTACAACAACTCTGGAGTTAGGTGCTATGATTATTTCAATTTTAAAGATAAGAAAATTGAGACAAAAAAGAGTAACTTTCCCAGAGTCACACAGCTAGTAAGTGTCTGGGGCTGGATTTGCACTTAGATCTTCCTGACTCCATGACCAATGTTCATCTGCTGTACCACCTAGAGATCTATCATAGGGACAAAGAATAAGTTTTGTTTTGTTTTGTTTAGTCTCTAAGGTAGATGGTAAAGTAGATAGGGTGCTGGGCCTGGAATCAGGAAGACCTGAGTTCACATCCAACCTCAGACATCTACCATCTCTGTGACCCTGGGCAAGTCACTTAACACTGTTTGTCTCAGTTTCCTCATCTGTAAAATGAGCTGGAGAAGTAAATGGCAAACCACTTCAGTTTCTATACCAAGAAAACCCTAAATGGGGGTCACAAAGAGTCAGACACAACTGAAACAGTTGAACAATCATAACATGCTTAGGCCAGTTGGAGCTAAGATTTCAACAGGACAGAAGGAAGCAGTTCTTGTAAAAGAAATAGTCAGTCTCCCTTCAAAACTAGTTCTTTAGCTCCTCAATACCTCAAAAAGAGGGTGTATGATCACTTAGGGACATTATAGAAGGAATTGTTTTTTAGGTACAGATTGTCCCATACAACTAAGGCTCTGTGATTCAGGAATGGAGCATGACCTCTTCCCTGAGGGGCAAAGAGTATAATGTTTGTGTGAATGTAGAGAGTAGGAGGAGCCCAGGCTTCAGTCCCTATTCTAATGGGTGGCCCCCATTCCTCTGTGGCACCGTACAGACAAATTAGGTAACATGGCTAAAGCATTCTGAAAGCAGTCAGAGTGCAACATAAATATTACGATGGAGGCACTGATACTGAAAATAATAAAGGCAGCGACAGGTCTTAATATAAGGAAATATTTAAAATAAGAAGCCTCCACAACAATCAATCCATAGAAGTTTAGATAGAAGGAGGCTGCTAATCAGCTGTTACCCGAACAGGCACTCTAGGGAAATAAAGCTGAATTTCTTCCATTAGGAGAGCCAGCAGATATACATTTCTGAGGTATGACTCTGTTATTTGTGAGCTTTTCACAAGTTCTCAGTAAAGAGAAAAGGAAGCGGCCTAGCTATGTGTTGAATCTCTGAATTTAGAGGTTGTCAGCTGGCCTGTATTTAGGACCTCAGCCCAGAACTCCCTGCTCTCTGCTTGCTGAGGTAACTGACGCTAGCAGTTCCTTCCTCTACCCCATCAATGGTTACTATTGCTACCAGTTTCAGGTTCCATCAAAGTTGATACTTACAATATATAGTATAGGGACAAAAGCTTCGGATTTTGAGTTGAGTTGGAGACATGGAATTGAATTCCAGCTCTACCTCTCATAACTTCTGTGACCTCAGGCAAAGACTCTTCTTTTCTCTAGGTCAGGTCTGTACAAACTTCGACCCTCAGGCCATATGTGGCCTGCAGGCATGCCAAAGGCTTTCTAGCCACCTGTGAAAAATGTAGAGGATGTCTCTTCTACATTTTTTGCAGGCAACTTGAAATTCTTTGGTAGGCTATAGGTTGTGCAGAGCTGAGCTTGGTCTCTGCTTCTCCTTGTAAGATAGAAGAGTTAGATTTCTAAAGTCCCTTCCAACTCTTGAAAGGGAGTATGGCATAGTAAATACAATAGGGAAAAGGCTTTTAGAAGACCCTGTTTCATAGATAATTATTTTCTGTACATCCATAGGCAAGTCCCTCAACCTCTCTGAGCCTCAGTTTCCCCATATGTACAATGGGCATGATAACAGACATAGCATCTATCACATAAGACTTTTCACGAAGATCACATAAGTTAGTGTATGTAAAGTGTTTTGAAAACTTTAAAGCATTGTGTAAATTCCATTATTGTGAGTATCATACCATCCAAATAAGGAATGACCACAGACTTTCTCAAGACAGAAGGAAAATTATTCCAAAGAGAAACGTGAACAAGATGAAAATCCACCAAGTGGGAATGGAAACCTCATCTTGAGAGGTCTCAGAATGTTCTTGTGGAAGACGGAGTGTATCCAATTGATATCTGACAATACAACCACATCTCCCAAGGGGAAAATAATTAAGGCCTCAGACCAGAAGGTGCTAGGAATAAAGCCGAAAAATAGCCTGATTCCCTAGAATAGAATCCCAAGAAGAGATTGTTAAATTTTTGGTGTGAACTCATATATCTCAGAAATCAACAAACACCACTCAAATCAGGGCCTGAGTTATTATTTTGTTGATTGTCTAGATTTAAGAAAGTGGTGGAGACGATGTTAATGATGCAGATTAAACTTGAAAGTAGATACTATTTTTGGAGAGCCCATTGTTAAATATTTTATTAGCACATTCCTGGATGGAGGGTAAATGTGATGGATGGGTTGGGTGAAGGGAAGAAGGAAGGAGGAAGAGAAGACATATGAAGAGTAAAATGAGAGAAAGAACCTCATCCTCCCTAGCATTCTGCCTCTAGGTCAGGGAACTGTAATCAAACACTATTCCAGGGAATAGGCAGTCAATTGTTTTGTGACTTCACTCAATATCTCTAAGACTTTTCTAATCAAAACACTTCTCTTCTGGCTCCCATTCCTTTCCATGTGTGTTGTCTTCCCTGACACCATTAGACTATAAGCTCATTAAAGGTAGAAACTGTCTTGCATTTTGCATTTGAACCTCCAGCTTAGTGCTCAGAAATTCATTCATCCTTCCTGAGATTTCTTAGAAAAAAAGCAGGAAGGAAGCTTAGACCTTGCTCCACTGAAGTGTTCTTATGCTGAATCCACAGGTTTCAAGGGACTTTTAATTTTATGTTTTGGAATTTTTAATATTTTAATAATTGTATTTCAACATGTTTCCTTTGAGATCCCTATGTGTTTTATTTTATGGATTTAAAGACACTATTCTTACAAGGGTTCCATAGGCCTCAGCAGACTGACAAAGGGGTAAGTCTAACATAACACACATTCACACACACACACACAAAAATTGTAAAAATAAACTTTGATCTGGTCTAATTCTCTCATTTTGTCTAATTCTCTCACTCTCCCAACTCACATTCATACGGTCAGGTTGGTTCCCCAGAACCTGGCTAGCTACTTATTCTGTCAGGGTTCTAGGTGACCCTGAGGTAATAGGGGTGGGGTGGGAAAGAACTGGTTTCTCTAGTAGTATCATAGGTAATAAAGACAACTAGGTGGCACAGTAGATACTGTACCAGGCATAGAATCAGAAAGACTCATCTTTTTGAGTACAAATCTGGCCTCAGACACATAGCTGTGTGACCCTGGGCAAGTCACTTAACTCCCTTTGCCTTAGTTTCCTCATTTGTAAAATGAGTTGGAGAAGGAAATAGCAAAGTAAAGCCTCATAAGAAAAAGACACTTAGCCAAGGCTATATCCTGGGTTAATGGGAAAGTTTAGCTGGGGTGGCCATACCTGAGGACCTAGAGAGCCACATGTGTTCTTGAGGCTACAGATTCTCCATCCCTGGTAGTCAATAGGGCTCATGGCTCCATGGCCAGTACCATTCTCTTTCCCTTACTTTCCAAAATCTCTCTCTTTAAGTAATATTTCCCTTCTATTTATTTCAACCAATGACTCAGAAGAAAGAAAAAGACACAAGAAAATAGAATTTCTAATCTAAAAAGATGAAAGGGCTCCTGGCCCTGATTGGGACATTAATAAGTGCTTAGTGAAGGGATCTGACCTCTGCCGCATCACAGAATGGAAGTGACCCTGGGTTCTTGAAGGCTATGGCTGTGCAGAACAAGGCTATGCCAATGAAGGTTGTATGAAGAATGCAAAGGCCTAGGATGCCATCATCTGTAATGCCTTCAAACTTGTCCAAGTATTTTATTCCTTAAGAATTATTGGAAACTTCTAAAGAATAAGAACTAGACTGCAGTCCCAACAGAGTCATGATCAGACCCTCCCTATCCCTCATGCCAGAGCAGAGGGTGACTCTATCAAACAGCTCCCATTTCCAGAGTGCTTTTAAGACTTACAAAGAACTTCCTTTAGATTAACCCTTTGAGGGAATTAGAGTATTATATATAATATAATAAATTATTATATTTTATATATATTATATATAAATTGTCATTTATATATAATAAATTAGAGCATTATATATAATATAATAAATAAAATGGTGGTTGGTTGGTTGGTTGTCCTTCATCTTCAAAAAGGACCAAAATGATATCACCATTGTAAAGTGAAATTTCAGTGTGTTCGACTGTGACTGATCAGACCAATAGGAGCTCGGAACGCTCTGCCACAGGTTGGGCACAGATAATCTGTGTGAATATTTGGGGTGGATATCCCAAATTTATAATGGTTATATATGGTTATATATATGGTTATATATGATTTTATATAAATGGTTATATTATTATATAATAATTGAGGCCCAGAAAGAAGTGATTCACCATAGCTACTAAATTTTAGAGTTGATATTCAAACTCAGCTCTCCCATATTTGCTGGGTCTAGCAAATGTTGTTAGAGAAAAGAGATATTCATGGCAGCCCTGATAGGTGAAGGGGTACCCTCCATCCACGACTCTCTTATAGCTTCCTAGGGGGAACTCTTAGGGAGACAGTATACTGACCTGTCTATCTTCTTAGATCCCGCTAATTCCTGCTCGACATCTATCTACAAGCTTAGTTTTGCTTCAGTTTCTGGGATCACTTCACAGCTCCCTCAGAGAAAATATCAAGGCCTATAGGGAATGTCTCTGGTATCAAGCGAACCTTGATGTCAGACTGCATTCGGCCTCTGTAACCAGTTGTAGCCACTGGGCTCTTGCCCACTCTATGGTCACAAAGCCCACAAGTGGGATCTCTGTATCTCTGCTGCTGCTCCAACTCAGTCCTTCTTCATGTCTTGCAATAGCTTCCTAAAGAGAAAATTAAATCAGCTTTAAGCTGTTATAAACAAACAAAAACAAACAAACAAGCTTCCTAACCAATGTTCCTGTCTTTGATCTCACCCTCCTCTACTCCATCCTTCAGAGAGAGTTTCCAGAATAATCTCCCTAATGCTTATGTTCAACTATATTACTTCCTACCTTAAAAATCTTCATCCTATTAGGGAGAAAACAAACTCCTAGTTTATCATTCGACAAGGGTAATTTATGATCTGGGCACACTCTCTCAACTCACATTCATATGGTCAGGTTGGTTCCCCAGAACCTGGCTAGCTACTTATTCTGTCAGAGTTCTAGGTGACCCTGAGGTACCAAGGGGTGGGGTGGGAAAGAATTGGTTTCTCTAGTAGTACCAGAGCTAATAAGGACAGCTAGGCGACACAGTAGATACTGTGCCAAGCATAGAATCAGGAAGAGTCATCTTTCTGAGTACAAATCTGGCCTCAGACACATATAGCTGTGTGACCCTGGGCAAGTCACTTAACTCTCTTTGCCTTAGTTTCCTCATCTATACAATGAGTTGGAGAACGAAATGGCAAACCACTCCAGCATCTTTGCCAAGAAAATCCCAGATGGTCTCAGAGATCAGAATTGACTGAAGTACAACTGAACAACAACAAAGAGCTAATAAGCCTACACTGGAATATTTCCCCCTATAAATGAGTTATCATTTAATATTAATTAGTTAGCTATGATTTATTAACTTTTAGAAGGGAAAAAAGTATTTACTAGGGTATATTAAGAAGAGTCAGAATAAGGTATCTATTCAATAGTCTATGATACACTCTCCCATCAGTGTAGACAAAATTCAAAGGCAAATAGGCTCAAACAAGATATATGATGTAACCAATGGGGTGACTTACAATTCCTGGAAATCTACTTCACAGGACCTAAAGCTACCTTTTCTCCCTGCATCTAGCATGTTCTTAGCTCAGTTGAAGTGCCAGCTCTCAGAGTAAACACTGCCATCACTCATTATAGATTGCTAGGACTCTGATGAGAAATCTAAATCTTCTATATCTTTTTAAATTTGCAAGTTCTTCCTCTGGTTCAAGGGGGTGGATAAAAGAGAAAGGATCTTCTCTCCTTCCCCCTCCTCAAGTGATTCTTTCTCAAGGGCTTGGCTGGACTTGCTCTCTTCTGGCTCACCACTGGAATGCTAGAGTCTACTGGATTAATGCCTTCTACAGAGCCCACAAAGCATAACTAGATCTTTTCAGCCAATCTAAACATATCCTATCCCATCTAATGGAGATACCTTGGATTCTCAATTCACTGGTATTGTCTAAGGTTTATTCACACCTAGTCCATGCTTCTGATTGGTTAATTCAATTCGAGTGATGCCTGCCATTATACATGACTCTCCATCACCAGTCCAGGCTCATTACTAATCTTCATAGCTTCTATATTACAGCCAAATTTAACTACTAGCTCTCTTCTCTGAGCTCATGCTTCTCATCTCAGTCCATACATTCATGCAAGTCAAGGTCCACCCCCACCTCCAAGCCCCTATGACTGAAAAACATTCCCTCCATATCTCTACTCAATGAAATCCTTCTCTTTTTCAGAGTTCAGATTGGGTACTGCCTCTTCCATGAAGTCTTCTCTGATCCCTTCCCAACTGAAAGTGTACTCTCCTCCCTCAGATATTTCTTGCTCACTACTCCTAGAAATCTCCTTTGTCCCCAGCATAATCTACCTTTCTTATGTTATACTTTTATGTGTATACATATCACATCTAACCTAAGAGACTATAAGCTCCTTCAGGGCAGGGATTGTGCTGTTTCTTATTTTTCTATCCCATTTGGTGAAAAGAAGTTAAATTTACAAAAATCCTGCTCTGATGCCTATAAATGTTGGTATCCCTGGGTTTTCCAATGCTATACCAGTTCAGCACAAGCCTGTCAAGCTTAAAAGGTGTACAGAACAATCCCAGGCATAAATTATGTGTCACTTGTTCAAGGAGTAGCCTAATTAAGTTCCTAGAATCTAGAGCTGGAAGAGACTTCAGAGACTATCTTTCCCAGTCTCTTTAATTTATGGATGAGGAAAATGAGGTCCAGAAGGAGGTAAGGGACTTGTCCAAGGTCACACAGATAATAAATGTTAAAGGGGAATTTGAACTCAAAACCTCTGACTCAAGAGTTTATGGTTTTCCTACCTTACTACACTGCCTTACAGAGACTGATCACCAGGTTAACCATTTGTTGAGGAACTTTTCAGCCCCATCAGTTCTTGAAGCTATTTACTAAGGTCTAAAGGACAAGTAATTTGCTTTGTTGGGGCAGGGAGGGATTTGCCTTTGCCAACAAAGCGACAGATTCTTGTATACTGAAATAAGTGAATGTGAATATTGATTTCTGGTTCTCTCTTATTCCCCTTTGCCCTAAGCCCTCTCTGTATTTCAAGTTTCCCTGCTTCCTTAAGAACTGTGGTGCTGGGGGGCGGAGCCAAGATGGCGGAGTAGAAAGACTCACCTATGCTAGGTCCGAACTCACAGCCCATAGATTTCCTGTAAAAAGAACTCCTGACAAATTCTGGAGCAGTGGAAGCCGCACAGCA